>CM070032.1:58734945-58783308 GCA_036250615.1 Ptychadena robeensis
GCAGTGATTGTGCTAACTTTATATCTTGCTTTTGTTCTTCTCTGTACATGGACTAAGTCCATCTGTAAACTCACCTTTAGTTATGCAATGCACTGCTGTACTGTGTTGAAAATTTAATAAAAATTATTTGCAAAAAACAAAAAAAACCACACAATTATTATAAAAAAAGTACATACATTTTTTTTCGAAATGTATCATTTGAATGCTTAAATCTCTTGAGTATACTTATTTGGTATGAAAGATTTCAAAACAGTATTTATTGATTTCAAAACAGTATTTATGTTTGTTTATAATAACATTTTTATTTTGTTTTTGTTTTGAATTGTATTGGATACAGTTATCACTGTATCCAATACAATTGCATTCTCTGAAAGGGTTAACTTCAAAGATCACATCTGGAATGACAATGGGGGTGATATTCCAGGTGTGCTCTTTGAAGATATCCCAATTTGTATATGAATATCCCAATTTGCACATGAATGTCCCGCGGCCCCCCGCCCCCCCATGTGCAAATTTGGATATTCATGCGCAAATTGGGATATTCATGTGCAGATTAGGCTGGTAGAGGTGTCACAGCCGGCTTGCATAAGATCGCACATACAGCACAGAGCAGAGTGTGCAGCTGGGGATTGTGAGCTTAGCTGGACGGCACTATCTCGTCAGCTGCAATACTGCATAAGCAAGTGCAGGACGAGATAGTGCCGTCAGAAGCGCTAGGAAGGTTAAACGGCTCGATTTTAAAGGGCACTACATAAGTAGCTGTAAAAGTAATTTAGTCTCATGTACAATATATTACATGCTTTCCCAAGGTTAAAGTTGCAATATGATAGCCTATACAAACATATACAAGTAATGCCGTATTCCTTAACAAAGGTGTTGACATGTTTCGCCATTGATCTCTCTTCCTCAGGAGAAGTTAAGGATATTGCAATCTTAAGGAAAATAAATCAGAATAAGCATCACAGATATCATCACTGCGTGTATCCCCGTAGTGCTAGTCTTACCACTATGCAGCGTAGTGTGTTTTTTCCCTGTAACCCAGATACGCGGAGTAGGGAGGGAGCCCATCACCCAGACCCATACCCATTGTCATGTGAGTTATAAGGCAACGGAATGTTGAGGGTAGAGGTATATACATAAAAGATAGAGGGTTGTGTTTATTTATGTACACATGAATTTTGAAAAGTTTCTTTCACATCTGAACTATTTCTCTTTTTGTTGCCTATTTACAATAAAACACAAGAGAATTTTCCTGTAAGGAACCTTTGTATCTCACACAGACAGAGTGATAGCTTGAGGGTACAGTACATTTCACATATAAAACAGCTTTGCTCTTCCTTTATGAGATGGCAGTGTTTGTTTATCATATATAAAAGTTGCATTTCCTTTTTGTTGCTGTATAAAATCAAATTCCATTTTTCTTCCTAAGGGATCTCCAGAAGTCAAATACGCACTTAGTTTTCTCCAAGGATATTCGGTAAAATCCTCACATTTGCTTATCAATATAAGTCTTCATACATTTTGCCAAGTGCCCATCTATAGCAGGGCTTTAACCATGTATTGATTATTCAGATCATATTACTTTTGGTGTACAGTTTAGTTGTCTCTATGAGTGAATTTAAGGTACTTCTTCGGCCGAGAAGATGGGTCCCCATCCAAAGTAGCGACTGATATCGATGAAGCAGCAGTGTTGCACCTCAAAATAGATGAAGCTTGAATGCAGCGCGATGATGTCATTGTGCTGCTTTCGGCGTCATTCTTAAACGTATCTACCCGTGAATTCACAGCATTACAAATACGCTGGGATGTTTAGTCAATCAGCAAATTCTGTTTACTATATCTTTGTAAACTGAAGTTTTACCATGAAGTATAGGTTTAATATTGGTGTAGTGTTGGTGGTATAAAGTCCGTATGCCTGGGAATAGCAAAAGCTTGGTTTCTTCATTTGGTCATGTATAACTTGTTTTTTTAACAAATTTTGTCAAGAATGGGAACCTGATTGTCTTCAAATGAGTGTCCTTTTTCTTCAAATGTAGGTTAAACCACTTAATCCTAGCCAGAGGAATTTGCTCTTGGTTGTAGGGCCATATACTGATGTAACTTGTACATCTTATACACAATTTTGTAACATGTACACCATATTGCTGTTTTTGTGCTGTGGTGTAGGGTCTTTTGGCTGAATCATTTGTTTCCTCATTGTGTTGTTGTATAGAACAGGAACAGGGTTTCCTGTATACCTCTATTTCCATACTTTCATCGCTTTGTTTCTTGTGGTCCGCCTATTGACACTTTAACGGAATGGGAACCCTCACAGACTACTTTTTTAACTGTTGTGGAAAAAGTTGCCTCCCTTTCTGACACACCTATGAGTGCTGGATGTAGTCCAGTCCCCACAGCTGAAATTGGGATTTTAGGGTACTTATTTATATTAATTGTTTACTACTATATAGTTGGCTGTTGAAAGACTGTATTTTGAAAAAAAAAATATACCATTAATTCTCAAGTCAGTCCTGAGTCTTGGGGGGATGGTGTATGGAATACTTACCTGTTCTTTATGAAAGAGATAAGTAGGAGCAAAAAGAAAATATTTGTACACATGCAATTTTATTGTAATGGCCCCTAAAATATAAATTTTATGGGCTTCTGGTAACAAATACTACAACATACATCCTTTTTTAAATAAACTATTTAGTAAATATGAAGCCCAAGTTATTTCTTGTTTGTTCAGCGGTGGTGTTAGCATTCTGGAAACCATAAATTGCATCTTCATTGAAAGTGCTGATTAGGACATCAGCCATTTTCTTTAGAGGAGATAGCTAAATACAAGGATCTTTGTAAACTGAAGTTTGCAAGTATGCTGTTGCAAGGCATTTTTGTAAATTAAGATAATGAGTATAAAGTCAATAAAAGAAATTTGTCACTTGCATTTTATTGCAAATCAATTTCTATCCAAATGGGTCCCTGCACTTTCACATTTGCCTTTCTTATTGTAAATGTATAGTGGATGGAAAAATAAAGTGCTGCATTGCACTTTAATCTTGCTGCATTTGCTGCAACTTCAATTGCTGGGATTACTCTACTGAAGTGTGAAGATATTCAACCACTGATATTGTGTTCACCATGCAGATGTGCCACAAAGTGTGCAAGTCAATTTTCTAGGTTCTCCAGTACTGCTACTGCAATCGTCATTGGGTAAGCCTATATTGTGCATATCTAGAATCATGTAGGCTATTTTGGTTCCCAACCAATCACTTTAGTTAGTGATACATGAATTTCTCTATGTTCTTGGTGGATTTAGTGCCAGGAAGACATACTAACCAACTCCAATTAACACTGTACCTGAGATTTATAGAGATATGTACTTTTCAGTAGTATGGGTTGGCAGCTGTGTAGCTTACAGATTCTCAACATTGTACACCCGAGCAGGCAACATGGAGGATATTTAAGAAGCCATTTTATATGTGTGCTACGGGAGGTTATCCTATATTGCAGGGTTGTGTATTTTTAGTTAGATTTAGGCTAAATAGGTTTGCTTATGCACAGGAAGAATTCATGGTTGTTATGCTTAAGAAACCAGTTATATACCTTATAGTGTAGTCTTTCCATTTGTATCATGTCGTAAGTGCGGATATTCGAGATTACGAATATGGAATCGAATATTATGGCGGATATTCGCAAAATTACGCGAATTCGAATATTGCCTAGTCGCTCATCACTAACTGTGATTTATTGAGTTCACATTAAATATGATATAAACTCACAGATGAATGTTTATAATCTCCTGGTCTTTTTGGCTGCCTGGAGAACATAATAAAACCTCTCTCTTAAACAACACCACCTACTTGTCATACAGTCTTACAATTCAGCCATATACTGTGGGATTTGGGAATACATTGGTATCCAGTGACTGCTTATTTCACATTCTGCCTCTTGAACATTATCAGTGTCCACTTCCAAAGCAGTGTTATCTATTGACTTCCTTATGCAGTCACTATGTGTCTGGACACATTTTCTGCTTGACTGCCCCTTTTATACCTTAAGTACTCACAGGCAACTTCAACAGCCCCATCAACAATAACATCTTTGCTCTTCCCAATTTTACCCAAATTCTTTGCAGAATTCTAAACATACAGGCTTGCACACAATTTCCACATTCTAAGCTGTAACAGCCTTTCTGCATCCCTTGGACACTATAACATCACAATACATTCGCTTTTGTCCTCATCATGTTGCTCCCCTTTTCCACCTCTACATTTGCTATGCCAAGCATCATACCTGTCTTCGCAATCAAATTGATCTACTACAACACTGATCACATTGGTCACATTGTACGAGGAGACAGCAGCACGTTTTAAATACTTTTTCATATAAAAAAAATTGAAGTTATCATCTAACCAGTATTTAGAAATCTAATGTGCTTGTGTACAATTTTAACAGACACTGGCATGGAATGGTTGTCTCATAGAGATTCCAGAGTGGCCTATTATTATATGTATGTATATGTGTTTGTATATATATATATATATATATACACACACACGCACACAGACACATACATGTGTATGTGCATTTTTTATTTTTTGTTGTTTTTATAAATTAGCCATAGTTTTTATTTTTTGATGGAGGTAAGATACTTAAAGTGAAGACAAATTAAAGCCCCCCATACACATTCCGATTTTTCGTACGAATTTTGCCCGACCGACCAATGTGGTCGGGAGATTAATCGATCGGGAGATTAATCGGATGCGGAAATATGTACCCGACCGATCCAGATTTCCCAAAGTCGACCAAAAAATTGGTTGGGACCGCTTCAGACCTGTACGTAAATTTTGGTTGATATGCTGTTAATAAATAGTGTCAGGCTGATCGATCGGTGATAATTCGAATTCTGATTATTCGTGCCAGCCGTCCGACCGACCATAACATTGTAGGTGAAAATCGGGTGACCCGATCGGACGAAAAATCGGTCGGGAGAATAATCGAAATGTGTATGGGGGACTTAAGGAATAGAAAGATAAGTCTTTTTCCCCAAAACAATCCTAAATTTTATGCCATAAGATTCACCAGGTACCAGGTCTTCCAATATCATTACTGCAGAGAAGGAGAGTGCTCACCTTTTTCTCTGGTTGACAAGTGGGGTCAAAAAGAAAACTAGAAGAGGGGATTGTGTAAACCCACAGAGAAGGCATAAGCTCTTATGCACTTTCATCAATGGAACTTGTAAGGCATATCAATGAATAAAAACACGGACATGTAATGAAACGCACTAATGTGAGCTAGCTCTATGACTATGTGTTTGCTGGATGTGCAATGCAAAGGTGTGAATGGGGCCTAAGATTGTACACTTGCTGTGTGCCCGTTCAATTGCACAATTTTATTTTGTTTGCTTACAAGGTATAATGTAAGATCAGCATGGTAGAAAACTTGTGAAAAAAATTACAATTATTATTATTTCATTTTGACAGGTTCACAAGTAGGCTTTGCAATCATCGCCTCATGTACAGTTACTATCCTGCTCATCTTGCATTTTAAAATGAATCAGACAATTAACACTAATAATAAAACAATGATATTTTCATTTTATAGCTATGTCTCTTATTCGATTTATATATATTTTTCCCATTCCCTTTATCTGAATTGGAGACATCCAGCAAAAGACAAAGATTTTCTGAGTTTTAAAGGTTACAGAGACAACAGTAGTAGCCATCAGTCGCAGGACTGTAAGAAATCGCCTAACACATCCTTGTTAAATAAAGCACAGCAATTTCTTGTATTGCAGGCAAAGATACATTACAAGGAATCTCTTAAAAAAATAAGCGCTCTCCGTCTCAAATCTTCAGGAGAACAATTCTTCATGACTGAGGGATAGTACTTTACAATACTTAGAGGGAATAAACAGCTTTTAATGAAGTAGTATTGCCACATAATGTGTATCATAAAATTGCCTTCATACTATGGGTTCCCTGGATGGTTCTTAATATCGACCAAGTCAGAATATGTTTTGATAAAGCTGTACGGGCAGTTGTGAAGAATACAAAGTCACCTTACATTAACAGATTGAAATAACCGGCGAGCACAAAGAGCCATGCTCAGCGCGAACGGATTCTGCCTTTGGGGTGGTCTGTCAGACTTGGTTTGCAGGTAGCATTTTATTCTGAAGAGCACGGGGTTTCATTGCAGCAAAACAGATGTTCATCTTGTTTCTCTATCGGCTGTTTGATGAGAAATTTATTGCTCTTCTGCTGGGATGAAGCTCCACTGCTGTGGGAGTCTATTAGCCAGACCAGCCTCTGGAAAGGAGCCAGAAAAGCAATGTTTTGATGAAAGCTCCTGTTCTGTGGGCGCCACTAATAATGCATTGGCTAGACTCTCCTTATTGGGCCATTGATTGCCCCTGATTTGATTTATTGATCAATACCCCTCAGATTTGGCGTCTGAGAAGCTGAACTAATCTTTAACCGCTGTGAAACATCTCTGGCTGGTGGAGAATTAGAACTGATAAGGAATGTATGAAAAGAATCTGAGCTTATCTTAATCACACAGTGCGTCTGCTCTGTCTTCAGCAGGGAGAGTATGTGTGTGCAGAACACAATCACCAGGCAGAACAGAACAGATCTATACATTGATGGAATTCAAAGCCTCCAGCATCGATTACCATTATAACAAACAGTGGTGCACAGAATGGCTGATTATTTTTAGACAAAGATTCTGTGCTCTCAGCAGCAATTTTGCTGATGCTGTCAATGTGTCAGATGTCTGCTGTTGATTGCAATTAGATGCAAAACAAAAAATATAAAACCATCTGCATCCATGCTATTATTTTAAACCTTTAAAAACACATCTTGGTGGGGCATTTTTGTACAACTAGCAGCTTCTGCAGCTCAAAATATCATCGAGCTACAGAATGCTTTATTTGATGGCATACAATCAATCTCTTCTGCTTTATTTTGAATTCACTTAATTATTATTAACAGGATGTATATTTTATATGTTCTTCTAAGTAGTGAGCTTTAGGCAGATTCTTTTTAAGTGTTATTGAATGTTGTCTTTCTCTAAAAGCTAACACAGACCACTATAGTGGATTTTTTTTAATGCTGGTAAATGGAGTATGGGCTATAGTGATAGTAATTGAGATGTGTTTACTATCAGGGGTACATTTAAAGCATAGCTCTGTCAAATAATTAACATTTCTATGCACCAGTTCCTAGAGGCTTTATTGTATGTCGTCCTCTTTTGTATCACCTTTTTTATCAGTTCCTTATACAATATCTTATGTGGAGTGAAACGTCCTACCTAAAGCCCCCCATACACCTTACAATCTTTCCATCCAATTTCTGTACAATCAAATTTTGTTCTACCAAAACCATGTAATATGAGGACCTTTCTAATCCTTCCAATCACTATGTATTCTATCAGGGAGGACACTATACTACACAGTTGTTGGTAGATCGAATGGAGATTGTATGGATCGATCTTAAGGTGTATGGGGGGCTTAAGTGGGTTTACATGTGTAGCTCTTTTCATCAACTGTCAATTAGATATTTTGTTCAATAAATTTGTCGAACATTGTTCGTTCATATATCGAATGAAACTTTTGTTCATTCACACCCATACCGATGGTCCTTATCCAATAAACCGGCCGGGCTGACTGCAGGCAGCTGATATTACGCTTCTGCCCACATATCTCGAACGGCTCAAATATCGAGACGTCTGTTCCCAGCTTAAGTATTAGATCCACTGTAAATTTAAAACTGACTACACATTAACGCATATAAATGTAGTAAACAAATGTATTTTATTATATTAGACCTCCTCAAGGCAAACGTTAGAAGGGTTTGCCAGCCTTAATGCCATTGCCATACCTCAATGATGGGGAGACCCCTTGTTAAGGTAGGGGGCCTTTCCCCCACAACCATTCCACATACTCCCTGTATGTATATATATATATATATATATATATATGTCCCAAGTCTTAAGGTGGGTTTACGTTCAATCAATGAAGAACAATTTTTTTTGGTTGGTTGAACAAAAATCTAGAATGGCCAATTTGTTCGATGGATAAATTTTTTTGACCTCGTTGTAATTTCAAATGTATTTTTATTCGATATCGGGATGGACGTACAAAAAATCTAATGTTACATTTGATAAATGGAAGAACGATGTTCGACAACGTCATTGAACAAAAAATCTAATTGGCAGTTGATTGAAGAAAAAATCTACACGTGTAAACCCACCTTAAATCCTCTCCCGATTGTGAAAGTTGCACAATGATCTGTCTTCTATGACATCCTCTGTTCTACTAACGGGCAGTTCAGCGAACAATTTAGCGCCAGTTCCAATGCTCACTGGTGCTTGCCTGGTGGGGTATATAAATACACATGTGCAGGGAGTGGAACCTGGAATGGTAAAAAGAAGTAAAGATTTTAAAATGAGGTTAATGCCATTATGGGCGTTTAAAAAAAAAAAGCAATGACGGAAAACGTCTGCAAATTGTGTCAAATAAATGCCCAAATATTGCTCAATGGTTTCTCAAATGCCATGGCATGTCTTTAGCCCTAAAAGATCAGGACAACACTGAAAAAAACGGTTAGTATAAGCTTCAATGAGATGAATGTGCTGGATGCAAGGACATCAGATTTTTAACATCAATCTAAAAATGCTGGCATGCTGTGTTTTTATCTTCTAAAATAGATTTTTGTATGAACTTGCAATGTGCTTTTCAACCTATAATACCATATGATTACTCCAAAGGGTGATCAAGTAATATTCCTCTCCTTTTCCAGATAAGTCTAGTTCCTATCTGCACTGGTCCAGCATCTCTTCCTTCCCATGGCCTCCCTAGATAATCATTTATGTTGCTTCTGGGCAAGGCCCAAAGCGGTATAGTATAGAATGACAATTGAGTAACAGCTTTAAGATGCATTGGTTTACTGACATCACATATTTGAAAAGGCCACCCTGCAGCATTTTTAGGGCTTATGAATGTCTGGTAAGATTTTACACTTTATTTACAAAAATGTAATTTACACATGTCATTTCATATTTTTTATTTGTATTATTTTAAAAAAATCAAATTATTTATACTTGGTGATCCAGCCAGTAATGTACATTGTGCTTTAGGGTGACTACACATCTATGCAGCTGAAATGTAGGACCTTTACACATCAGTGTTGTAGTGTTAATTGGACTTATAGAATAAATTGACTTTAGATAACTGACTAACAAAGCCTAACTCCAGCAAACTATTTTAAGCAGTATATTTTCACTTGAGCAAAATGGTTTTAATTGTATAAATAAAAGCTGATTGTTGTAAGACCCTTAATTTTCACTTTTGCTTGGTTTGTTAAAGGAGGCAGACAAGGAGGAAAGGTATAATGCATAAATGAATAAAATTAAATAAGCTCTGATATAAAGGGGCACTCAGGGAAACAAAGAGGTGATAATGTCCATGGTTCAACATCCAGATTAAACTAGTGGTAGGGACTTAAGCTAGCCACACACGGGTAGATTCCCGTGCAATCGACCACCAATCAATCACAGCGTGGTGACGTCACCACGCTGTGATTGATCGGGGATCAATTGAACGGAAATCAATGTGCACCACATGGGCACATCGATTACCGTTCAATGAAGACGGCTAGCTAGAGTTCTCTACGGCATCCAGCATGTAAAGCCGAACACGCTGGAAACTGAAGAGAAATCCAGCCAGCTTCTCTCCCCGTAGAGCCCGGCTGCAGTTAAGAGTGCTGACTCCGCCCCCTTCACACAGACTCTGCTCTATCAGCGCAGGCTGTCAGTTCTGTATGAAGATGTCGGCTTTCCCTGCACTCTACATGAAAATTCTTTCATGTAGAGTGTTGGTGATTGAATGTGATTGAATGTGGTTTTCCAACATGTTGGAAACCCATTCAATCGAGGTACTTCGAGGGGGCTCTATTGAACCCCCTCGAAGGACAGCACACACAGGAAGGATTGTAAGCAAATTTGAGTACAATCAATCACCGTGACCGCGCACGTTGATTGATTGTACTCGAATCGTTTTACAAATCTACCCGTGTGTGCCTAGCTTTAAGTGTATGGATTTGGCTGTTGGGGCGTAAAAGAATAATTTGCATGGCTCCGCCCACTGCCCTGAAACAACGGTTTTTACCTAAACTTTTGGGATTTGTGATGGATTGGGCCATGTAAATACCTTCTGTTTAAGAAGGCTTGACTGTGCTATGCACTGCTAGAGTTGAGGGCTTTTTGATTCCTTTAATCCCTTCTCCCCATTCATGGTTGTTCCTCTATATACTGTCTAACACTGAAATATTCACTAAGGAAAGAATAAGGTATAAGGCAATAATATTTTGATTTATTATTGGAGTTCTTTACATAGTCCTTTGTGTATTTGTATAGAGAGTTTGGAGTTCAAGTGATATATTTATATCTTATCTATATTGGTAATAACTGTAAAGCAAGGTACTTGCTACTTTCAATCTACTTTCGTACTTAAAGTGTAAGGAAAAAAAATACAGCAGAGCAAGCCCTGCGATAAATGGTATAAATTTTTTAGGTTTGGGGTGAAAGGCAGCATGTTTACTTTCTTCCTACTTCCTCACTTCTTTTTGCAGTGACTCACTCCCCTTCTGTGTCTGGTACCACGCAGCCTTTTCTGTAAAGCTAGCTATACATGCATCAACTTTCTCTCAATTGTCTTGTGCAATGTGAATATCAGTTAGCAAACTAACATCAATCTACTACCACACAGTGTAATTAACGAATAGCTCAGTGGTTCCCAAACTTCCCCTGCAGGACCCCCCTTTTCTAGATAGGAACATTATTAAGCCCCCACCCCCATTTCAGATTGAGGGCCATTTCACATTAGCTGTGTTTGCATTGCAGTATTGTGAACTAGTAGATGTGAAATGGCCCTCAAACTTTATTTGAAACGCAACGCCTACAACTTTACAGACACACACTAAACCCATGCAGAGACATGAATCATTAACATGAGAGAAACACAGAGACACACACATTACATACTCTGCTTATTGTCTGCTGCTGGTTTTCCTGCTGTCCCTCTCTCAGTACCCTAGCTCCCCCCCCCACCCTTGAATACATCTGTGCCCCCCATCTGTGTTTGTGAACCACTGGCATAAATTTGGTATTACACACAAAAACTTCAGATACCTATACAATCAACAAAAAAATTTTCAACCTGAGCAATAATACGTTCTTTTTATTTTAAAAGGGATTTTTATTACAATTGGTTGATCGATTTGGTTAAAAAGCAATAAATTTCCTAAAGATTGACTTAAATGAGCTTTTTGGCCTTGATGTAATCCTTCTCAGGCTGCTCACAGTTAAAAGAACCATATAGCCAACAACTATACTTCCTGCTGTTTTTCCCCTCCATATTTATTGCAAATGTGCCATGTTTATAAAAAGGTTGTAATGTGATCTCTTACACTGTCTTATAAGGAGAATATGTCTTATAATACAAATTATTATAGGTACACACCTAATTTACTCTTTACAAAATATGTATTCATTTAGGTAAGTTGTGTACTACATAGTTTTAGATTTTTTGTAAGGAAAGTATACAGTAAGAATATATAATGTATGGTTATTGGTTTTTTTATTAAAAAAAAAAACTAAATTACTAAAATAATTTACTTTAATTAGGTGTAAATGAATATACTTACTTCTGATTTCACTAGAGACATAGCAGTCTTAATTCATACAGTACTGTTTTCAGTTCAGCCTTGTGATAATGTATTTATTTATTTGTTTGTTTGTCACTAAACTTGTTGTTCACACATTTTATAAAGTTTGTGACATTGTTAAGATAATCATAAAGCAACTAAACATCACAGGTACTAGAACCAAATACATTTTCAGAAAACAACATTGCACATTTTGCTCTATCTTTCTTTGTTTTGCCTCTAGTCCATTCAACAAGGTTTTTGTTTTTTTCTTGTGAAGTAAGATAACCCCCCCACTGCAGCTTATAACTTGTCTCATATTAACTCTTCTTTTTGTCAGTGTCTTGTTAGCTAGTTGAGCTAGCCACACATGGCTCGATTTTACCGTTCAATCGACGATTTTTGATGAAAAAAACGATCGATTGAACGTTAATCGATGTACTGCCCACATAGTACAATCGATGATCGTTGAACGATTTTTGTAAAATCGGCGATTGAAAGGTGATCGGACAGGTTGGAAATTTTTTCTCGATTGGTTGACTTTTTTTTGCCTCGATTTTTTGGCTCGATTTTATTGGCTACTTCCAATTGAAACTAAAATCGTAAGAGGAATTCAATCGACGATTTTGGATTACTTCGATTAACTTTTCAGTCGAAATTGAACAATAATCGTACTCCCCATGTGGTGTACATCGATTAAATTAAAATCGAGGTTCGATTTTTTGGATCGAACTACAAAATCTAATCGAACCTCGATTGAATGAAAAATTGCACCATGTGTGGCTAGCTTTAGCAATTAGTGACACGGGGCTTTAATGTGGCTGTAAGTTAACTTTAATGGTTGGTCTGATTGTTACATCCTCCAGTACTAGAAACCTGTATGGCTTGGCCTTATCTGGAATCAGAAAGCATCCTTGCTTAGTCCTTTATATTCCTGTGTGGAACTTTACTGCCTTTTGGTATTATACTTTTGTTGTGAACCCATATATACGGTGCCGCCACTGACACTGCTACTTATATGAAGAGGATATGAACATAACATATGCTACAATAAGAAAGCTTTCTGTGGGTACCACAATCACAAATCTAACTTCTAAACTTTTTGGTGAGTGAGCATTTTATTTATGAAGGCGCATTTCATGACACTGAGATGAATTGTTAATATGCACGGATGGCAACAAAACTTTCCAAAAAAACATAAGGATGAAGCTTGTTGGGACAGGGACAATAACATGTATGAAACCTGGGCTTTAACTGCACCGAATTTACAAGTTAACATTTTCTCTGAGAAGGTTACCTTCATTTTAAATGCATTTTACTATATGGTACACCACCATGTATGAACACTGTTCAAATCAACTTCAATCCCATTCTGCATATACCACTATGAACATTGTGTGTCTTTGGAATCTCAAAGGATGAAAAAAAAAAATATATATAGTAAATATGCCTCTTAAGATTTCCTTCTGCATGAACTAGTTTACTTGCTGCCTTTATTTACTTCCATTTAGCTGGAAGTCCTTCCAGGCCTAGAGGGATTCTAATAAGATCTATCCTCTTCAAGGAAGTCCTTTTGACTCTTTCCAGACATTTAGATTCTCCGGAGCTTTTTAGCCTCTGGGGAGCAGCCGAGAAACTCAGAGGACACATGTTCTAATTCATGTCTGTTTCACGTGTGTCAATTATTCTACTAGGACTCTGGAGAGCATGTTTATTAATACTTGCTGATCATTCTGTATGGAGCTAGGAGTGCCTCTTGTTTTTCCTGCCTTTCTCTCTTGCATGTGTTCTGTATCAGAAGCTGCCGACTTGTCTTTCTATTCCCTCCCCTAGGTCATCTTGCATTAGTAGTCTAATGCAGCCAATTATATTAGGAATATTGGTTCTTGTTTGAGCCTTCTTACAGCAGTCATCATAATCCTGAGAGTGATACAAAGTGTATGCACGTGATTTGCTTTGATCTTCACCACTAATTGCTAATGTCCCAATTAGGTTACATTAAACAGCAGACAGATGTGTGCAGGCCGTGGTGCGCAGGCTAATAGTCGGTCATAACAATTCAGTGTGTCTGCTGTCTTATTCCAAAGATCATGGAACTGTTTGGTTTCTTCCTGATTTTGTTTATGAGCTATTGACTTTGTGTGCAAGTATGGCCCTTAGGAATAATAGGAATATTATATTATATAGGATTATTATACCTGCGAAACTATAGCCTATTCATATGAATATGTTTTGTTTCTGCCTATGTTTGATTTTCAAGTAACTGACATAGGAAATTGAGATATTAAGGTTCTTGTTACACTGAAAACCACCGGGTGCTCCTATCTGCCAGTGCCAGCAAACTTGTTAATGAGCTTGGGGGGCATTTACATAATTGGATGAAGGCCCAAAAACTGACCGGCGAAACTCCTCATGCGCTAATCACTTGATTACTGGTTGGTTTAAAACCGTCCATATAAACAAACCCTAATACTGATATGTTAAAAACTGGCCTGCCTATTTTATCTTATAGAAATTTACAGCATTAGGCCATGCACATACCATAGCTATACCGTTAAAAGTGTTCCTATAATAGAATTCAGATGAAGGTCTTGCAAGAATAATGTAATCATTAGGAAATGGGTCTATTGGGTGTCATTAGAAACCAGTCTATCTAGCTCTAAAAATATTTAAGGAAGTATTCTAATTTCAAACTGAAAATCTATTCTAAAAATTTAAATGACACCCATGTTTATTAGTTGTAGGGACCTAAGTGCGTGGATCACTATAAAATTCTGATGCAATATAGTGTGTCCTAAACTGGAAATTAATCAAAATGAAGCACAACATAGACCTATGATCCTCGCCCAATTCTCTAGTGGCCAATTGCAGCATGATGACGTCATCACGCTGCAGCCAGGTTGCTCAGAGGATCGAAGCACACCCTTTGTGTGCCGGACATTACTCCCAGTCCCCATCCAAAGTCATGTGACCGGCCAGGAATTTACCAACAAGTCGGATCACCGTGCAATTTGAGCAATCTGATCCTGGTTGATCTGTCCAGGTGGGTGCATCCGATTTGCAGCGGTGTGATCGCTGGGAACTCGCACGAAGGTCGATCTGCTGCAAAATCGACCAGATCCTAGTGTGTAGGCTACCTTTAAATGATCTGGTAGAGTTGAAGTGTAGAGTTGCCTAAACCTATAATAATAAGTAATGTCATGTGATCATTTTAGATGCAGAATAGATGCTGTAAAACCTTTTTACCTTAGTTGGTAGATTATTATTCATTTGAACTGGGCTGAAGAATATCCTGACATCATGGAACATGCACTCCCAATGAACTGCTTATGAATGACTCTGTAGGACTCAAAGGTCAGCATGCTAAATGCAGGCACATTCATTTTCCCATATTGTGCTGAAATTAAAAAGCCATATGTATGTTTAAAAGTCTTATTTATGAACACTTAAGTGTAAGTAAGTCTAGCTTGGATCCATTCCCTTGCTGTTGATATATGTCAGCTGGCAGCAACGCTTTCTTTACATTAAATCCCTGAGAAAATGTTATTGCATCCCGCAATGCTTCAAAAAAGTTACCAGTGAACTAAGGCCAGCGAAAAAGCCTTTGAAAGAAACTTCACTGAGGGATATTGATCATAGCAGCTTCTCATTATCTAAAAGCTGTCCTGATTTTGCATTGAATACATACTTTTCTTGCTTAAATAATTCATGTTCATAGTCGATATTGCGGCTGGCTCTCAGAATTGGTAGTTAGCAAACCTGGACATGAGATGGGTTATGTATGATATTAAAAAAATCACCCCCCTATTTCCTTTCTTGTTGCAGAAGGAACTGAACTCTCTTGCATCTGAGTTGGCTGCGCGGCAGGAAGAGAGCGAACATTCCCACAAGCGTCTTATTGAACTCAGCCGGGAGTTCAAGAAGAATGTCCCAGAGGTATAGTATGTTACACTACAAGTCCCACTTATCCTGCTGATTGCTGATATGAATTGTTTTTTAAGTAGAGAAACATTTAAGGACTTTTATCTTTTGACATCAAATTGTATTTAATCATTTTATAATATTGGTTTAAGACATAATATTCTAATTGAACACCTATGCTTTTTACATGTTTCTTTACAGTTATAATTTAAGCACATATATATAAACAGGGGTACACATATTACACATTTTTAGTGAGCTCCTTAATTAAGTACCAGAAGATGGTGTTTGGTACTCACCCCATATGTAGCATTGTTTTAAGTGCCATTTTCACTGCAGCCTCCTGCATGGTAGGTTCTGCTGCAGATGGACCTCCCTGTTCCTGATTGAGCCTCCAATTAGCTGTCTCCCTCCACAGGTCACCAGCTGGCTTTGGGTCACATGTAACTCTCACAACACCGTTTGAACCCCCAGATCTCATACCTCAGTAGTGCAACCCTGACATTTTCTGACTTAGTAACTAACCCCTGAGACTAACTGCAGTCCAAGTGTCAACCTTTCATAGTTATATTCCAGCTGTCACACAGTGCTTTTCTCAGATTTTACCCTTACATGTGCCTACTCTGACTTTCATCCTCCAGATCTCCAACACCCTTAGAAGTCCAATCTTTTTTTTGGGGGGATTAGTCATTTACATTCCCAATTTCACACCCCTACCTGCAACCTTTCATAGTTATTCATATTTCCCTGCAGCAAATTGAATACATTGAACATTTAGCTGCGTCCACCTAGACACAGAGTGCCTCCAAGTTGTTAGTACACATATGAACTTTGTAACAATAATGCAGGTACACATAGCTAGTTTTGTGCACCCCTGTATATCAAGATGTTTCTTTAGATTTTGTATTGGTTTTGCCACTTACCTAAAAATAAGAATATTTGCTTTGTTCTAAAAAGAAAACCTGCACTCTGCCCTTTAGAAAGAAGCAACATGTTAGCTTTTCTGTTTAAAATTTTTTGATTATTATTATTAACCTGGATAACTACAAATGCAATACAAGACACGGCAATAGTTTCAACCATAAAACGCATGAACATCAGAAAACACACAAAGAGGCCTATAACAGTAGGCAATGCAGCAACATGTTAGCTTTTATTACAGCCTTTTCTCACCAATCACTACATTTAGCTTTCATGGCCAAAAAATATATTGATATACATAGAGAAGCATGTGACTCATGTCTCTTTGTGTGTTGGCCCTCATATTTGTTGATTGGCCCATTATCCTACTAACGTAAACTAAAGATCACAAAATTATTATTGTTTTTACCATTTATTGATAAATTGCAAACATATTTTGAAGAGTTTTTATAATAAAAAGGAATGGCAGCTGTGTATGCAAGTCGGAGAAGAGGGGGTTTCAGGGCTTGTTTAAATGTGTTAAATGTGATAAGTAAAAAAATTCTAGAGAGAGCAGCTCTAGAGAAGAATAGATAGGTAGGTAATTGGAAGGGTGTCTAGTATCTATAAACAAGGTCAGAAATGGAGAAGTGTCAAGGAGGAGTAAAGTGGAGAAGACAGAGCACACTTGTTTTTTATTCTTAGAAGAAATGGCGGCCAGTGTAGAGATTTGCAGAGTGGAGCAGTAGATCAGAAGTTGTGTCTAGCAGTAGCATTTATGATAGATTCTAGAAGTTAAAGTATACTTAGTGGTATACCACAGAATGTTGCAGTAGCTGAGGCAAGAAAAAATGAGCACTTTTAGTTTAGTTTTCTGAAGGTGAACGGGTGGTTGGCAATCCCCCGTTCAAATTCACCCAAAAAATCGGTTGGGACCGCTTCAGGTCTGTCCGTAAATTTTGGTCGATCTGCTGTTAATAAAATAGTGTCATGCTGATCGATCGGTGATAATTAGAATTCCGATTTTTCGTGTCAGCCGACCGATCGACCATAACATTTTAAGTGAAAATCGGGGAACCTGATCGAATGCGGGAGAAAAAACGGAACGTGTATGGGGGGCATTTATAGAGGATGATAAGTCAAGGGATGTTAGGTAGATGTGGCTGTTTTCTGTATACAAATAATATTATATGCTAAAGGAGCATATAAGTTGGATATGAGTAGAAGTATAAAAGAGAGAAGGGTAAAGGACCAATGACCAATGAGTCTTGAACAACAAAAAGGGAAGCGGGAGAGCTACTATTGTAAAAGATTTACCTTATGATTGGCTCTATTTGCTACTTTTGTACAAAAGCAGAATTAAAGATGGTCAAATAGCGAGTTTGAGAACCTCTGTCTATCTATTGTAAACAAGCTGCTTAAGCAGGGTACAGACGGCTCGACATTTGAGCCGTCCGATGTTCCCTGCAGGAGCATTATGACGTCATCACGCTGCTGTCAGATATCGGCAGTCGGCAGGCCAAATTTAGCGGGCATGCCCGATATGGCTGTTTTCGAGCGGGATTGATTGGTCCCGCTCGAAAACCGAGATGGCCACATATTATATGGGCCAGATAGATGGCCGTGAGTGCGCATGGCGGCCATCGTTCCGGCCCATATCTGCATGTCTGTACCTTGAAGGAAGAAGCATGTGTAGCTTGAGAATAGGCAGGCGTTCCAGGTGATTTCCATTAGCACCTCACGTAAAATTGCTTGTTTTAAAGTTGGTGGAAAAGTATTAGGGCAAAGCAAGAGAATAAACTATTCCTTTAGCACAGAGACACAATGCCTTATTTTTGTTCACCAATCGGCTGAATGCTGAGGATCTGCTCCTGTAGAGGGAAACATTTAAATTAACATTTTGCTTTATCCTGCACTTCAAAACAATCATAAATGATAAAAAAATTATCAAGAGACAAGAGTCACTGTTGTGTTTGTTAAATATGGAAGGAGTCTCACAGTTTCTGGTATTAAAGCCTCTTCTATTTTTATCCAATCCAAATGTTGTCTTTACAACAATAACAAGAAACACAGTCAGCTACTTAATAAAACACATTTCAAATTTGCTCCCTAGTAAAGAATGAACAAGTGATATTGGGTTAAGAAAGGGGTGTAATATCTCTGGAGTATCTAAAATACCCCAAAAAAGGTCAGCACAGATGGTATATGAGTTGAAAAATATGTTAAATATGTTAATAAAAGCCATTTACAGATGATGTCAGCTGTTAAATGACAGTATATCTGTGCATCTTGTGCAGCTATCATCAGAGTATATGTCCCTGATGGCCACCAATACAATATAAATAGACATGATACATTTTATCTTTGCAATAAAATAAAAAGCCAGAGTGTTTGCATTATCCAAAAATAGCTTTTACAAACATTCTTCATTTGGTATTGCTTGCTGCCTTTTATTTATTCTTTATTTTCTTTTTTTTAAATTGATGTTTGTGATCAGCTCTATGAGTGATGTCTTTTTCATTTCTAGGAAATCCGAGAAGTTGTGGCTCCAGTTTTAAAAAGCTTCCAGGCGGAGGTAAGACTTCATTTATTAATTGAAAAACATTGACATTCAGTATAGCCAGGTATTTGGGTTTTTAAAAATAAAGCTCCCCATACACATTTTGATTTTACAAAATTTGTAACCGATCAACCACGCATGATGACGTAATCCCGCATGGTCAATCGGCTTGAAAAATCGGGTAAAAATCAGCCAGATCCCCATCCAAAGTAATTAATCTCCCTGCCGTAATCGCCTTTTCGCACAATTTTCATGTCACGAAAAGCCGCTGCCCTTCACACACCGGTGGTGTCAATTAGACACAAGCGGTGTGTGTGTCGCCAAAAGCGATGCCCCCTCTTTTAACATGGAGGCCCATGGTGCCGCTACCCACCCCCTCTGGGCCTGAAGAACTGCTTTGCTGTAGGCTCACAGAGGCGGTGATTGTGCCCGATCCTGATTAAACTGCGCCCGTACTGGCGTAGGGTGTAACGCCCAGGAGGTCAAACCGATCTAAGAATTACAGACATGTCCATAATGGTATCAATTTGGCGGCCAATTTCGGCCCAAAATTGGCTTTTAAGCTTTAGATTTCCACCTGATTTCGGGTTGGGTGAAAATCTAAACCTGTATGGGGGGGGCTTTAGAAATAGACATAATAGTAACCAGGTTCATCGGTCAGTTCATGGTTTTGTATGGACGATGTCTTGAGTAATGTTCCTACACTAGGAAATAGCAGCAGTGGCTTCTGTGTATAGCCTTTGCTTTGCATGACTCCCATGAGATGGAAGCTTGAAATGGACATACCCTTTAATCCAGACATCATTGAATGTACATTCAGACAGAAGAAGATCTTCAAAATGTTTCTGTTTTAGCATTTGTCTATGGGTAACATCAGATGTTTTCCTCAAGGTTAAACTGACACCAGACATGTTTGCTCACTCTCAAATTAAATTATTCTCAGTAAACAATAAAGGGTGTGCATGTTACTTACATTTCTTCTTACCTATAATAATTTGTGTAATGTAAGCAGGCATAGTTATCTCATTATCATTTACTGCCATCTAAATTATGTTTTTTTCATCAAATTTAACACTGAAAATACTGTATGGTATGTTCAATACCATACAGTATTTTCAGTGTTAAATTTGATGAAAAAACATAATATATACGAAAAATAAGGGCATTCTCAATTGATATTTGGTCAATATAGTGGGAGGACTCTGATGGTTTTCATTGTAAATAGCACTCTGATCATCTGCTGCTTGCTAGAGACTGCTCTCTGCTTATTGATTATGCTGGTCGATGGAAGCATGGCAGTAATCCAGGTAAGCAATCAATATCAGGGAGCTATCCATCTTTTACCTGGTTGGGCACCCATCAACAGCTGTACTGCCACCTTATGGCCACAGTTAGAATAAATGTAAGAGACTTGGTAGAAATACATCTGTTATTTAACTCCTGCTTCTCTGGCCATTTTACTCTCACCCCAGATTTATGTGCCGCTAGAATCTTAGATTTTCTTTTTTTATTTAAGTGAACAGTGCTGGCAAAGTAAAAGGTCACAATAAGGTTAAGGAATTATTTATATACAGTGGGGAAAAAAAGTATTTAGTCAGCCACCAATTGTGCAAGTTCTCCCACAAGACAACAGAGGCCTGTCATTTTCATCATAGGTACACATAGGTACAATTATGAGAGAAAAAATTAGAGAAGAAATCCAGGAAGTCTGGTTTTTAAATCATTTATTTAAAAATTATGGTGGAAAATAAGTATTTGGTCAATATCAAAAGTTCATCTCAATACTTATATATCCTTTGTTGACAATGACAGAGGTCAAAGTTTTTTGTAAGTCTTCACAAGGTTTTCACACACTAGTTGCTGGTATTTTGGTCCATTTCCCCATGCAGATGTTGTCGCTGGACAACATGGACTTTCCTCAAAAATTCCTCCAAAGGTTTTGTATGGCGTTGAGATCTGGAGACTGGCTAGATCATTCCAGAATCTTGCGTGGAGCCTCAGATCAAGGGAGATTATCAGTGGCCTTGCATGTCTTCCATTTTCTTCATTATTGCTCCAGTTGATGTATTCACACCAAGCTGCTTGCCTATTGCAGATTCAGTCTTTCCAGCCTGGTGCAGGTCTACAATTTTGTTTCTGGTGTCCTTCAACAGCTGTTTGGTCTTGGCCAAAGAGTTTGGATTGTGACTGTTTGAGGCTGTGGACAGGTATTTCATTACAAATAATACAATGTGATTTCCTGGATTCTTTCCCCCCATTCTTACTTTTTAGAATATACCATAAACCAAGATGGCAGCCTCCATTATCCTCCCTAGCTTTATCGAGTGTAGCTCAGGGAAGATTTCTACTACTAATACTGATAACCCAGAGCCACAGTTGGTGGTAACTGAACTTCTCCAGCCACAACTGTGCCATTATTGGACCCACTGTACTCCGCCATGATTGCCGGCTCTCCGCCCAGCCCTCTACACACCGTGGGTGTCAAATAGACGCCGGTGGTGTGTGGAGAGGAGAGCGGCGCCCCCTCCATTAACATGGAGGTTTATGGTGCCGCCCCCCCCCCCCCGCCCCGGGGGCTGGAAGGGCTCCGTGTGTCTCTGGCTCTTCTACAGAGCCGCAGGCACACAGAGAGGCAGCGGTTGTGCCCGATCCTGGCACGGGCGCAGTTTGATCAGTGAGTTCGGGCAAACCGCCCAGGAGGTTAAGCGGGCTTTAGATCTCTCTGTTAGATATCCTTTAAGCTGGGCATACACGTCACAATTTTCTGTTCAATTTTAGTGCGATCGTGCTGTTAGTTGTCTCATGCGATCGTTTTAAGCGATCCATCTATGATACTTGTGGAAATTACCTTTGTTTGTGGGCTGTTGGTCACTGGCCAGTTCTTTAGCTAACACCACTCCAAACCCATAAATGTGTGCATGCCAGACATATTGAGACTTTCAGGATAGAATCGTCCATAAATTGAATGCATGGTATGTTGCAGTTTGCAATCGATTAAAATCGATTCCGGAATCGGATGGGCGATCTTAATAAAAAACGATCGCTGGATAATCAAGACGTGTATGCCCAGCTTTAGATCTACCAACAGCTATGTAGTATAGGGTCCTCTGCGATTGAACACAGGTAGACTTGATGGATTAGAAAGTCCCCCATATTACATGGTTTTGGTAAAACAAAAGGAGATCTAAAGGAAATCTGGTGTATGGGGACCCAATGGACCTTCAGACAAACTCATAGAAAACACACTGTTGTAAAAACAACAGCACAATTGTGTGTTTTAATTGCTCTTATATGTTTTAATGTTTTCATGGAGGACTTTTAATTTAAACACTTAAATAACAACCAGAAAAAACTACTGTGTGACTGGATCCTGAAGCCCCCCATACACCTTCAGATTCCTCCATACAACTTTCATGAGACCTACCAACAACTATGTAGTATAGTGACCTCCCTGATAGAATACATAGTGATTGGAAGGTGTAGAAAGGTCCTCCTATTACATGGTTTTGGTAGAAGAAAGGTTGGTTGTTACAGAAGTTGCATGGTAATTGTATGTGGTGTATGGGGGGCTTTACACTTTTCCAGAACCAAGAAAGTAAAAACAAGAGTTGCCTACAAGAAGGCAGCTGGTGTTTTTATTACTGCCATGGAGAAGAAAAAAATGTTCTTCTTGTAAGTTGAAGTCAGATGAATTTATTTCATCAGTCTCTTAACACTACTAATTATAGCTAAAAAATCATATGGTTTATTTTGAATATATAATTTTCTATCTTGGAAGAAACACATGATTTATTTCTAGGCTCAACTCCTGAGAGTACGACTTTGGAAATACTTTTTGTGTTTTAAGGCTTAAATAGAACCTAACCTACCAGTAAATCAAATGACATTAGTTTGATTGAAAGATGCAGAGCAGTAAATGCTGTATTCTCAGCATGGCACTAATAGGAGTCATTGGATCTCTAGAGCCATTAACACACAGAGGTAGTGTTTGCACTAACATGCAAGCACACCAAGCCCAATTTTGCTGATTGTCAAAATAAAAGACAAGTGTGTATTTTTCCTGGCAGTGGAAAGGAACACTCTGCCTTTGTATAATTGAGAGAATAAATGAAGGCTGCTTGAACATGGACAAACTTTGAATATCCTTGCACAGGAAAACCAGAGCAAGACGTAAGCCTGGCTAATTATAAAAGTTGCTTTACAAAAGATAATTCAAAGCAATAATTTAGCAAACATAATCAAGTAGCACAGATGGGAATTTTGATGAATGGTTTGCAACATGCAATTAGCGGCTCTAGCAGTTACATATCATTAACCCCCAGAGCACAAAAATTATTTTCTCATTATTAGCTGAAAAGGTAAAATTAAGCTGACTAGACTGTAAAGGGAAAAAATACAATTAATTACCTCTATTTATTATAATCATTATTTTAAACATAATTTTTTTTTCTACTCGATACGTGATTGAAAACATCAGAATTATAGGTTTTGTTATGTTAATTTACACATGAAAGTTTTAGAAAAATGCCCAGAAGAAATATTAAAAAAGGGCAGTTTTCCCAGTGTGAATGCTTTGCTTTTTATTCACTGTATAATTGCACAGTGCCATTAAATCTGCTCTTTTAAAAGCTTTAAGTAAGTCCAGGCTTCAATTAAGTCATCGTATACTGAACATAAGATCTTGACTGGTGCTGGGCATTCAAGTGATAAAGTGCATGGAGTTATTAGGTAAAACAAAGCACATCCTGTAAAGAAAAAATGATCAACCTGCCCACATTTGATGTATTGGATCTGATTTACCAAAATGTACTCTTTAGTTAATCAAGTTGCATTATTTTTCAGAGACAATAAGGTAGTATCTGCATGTTACTGTCTCCTGTTAGCACATTAAATATTTTTTACATGGGGAAGCTATTAAAACATGTGTTTTGATATGGGGTGCACATCCCAGAATCCGTATATACTCCAGAAGAATTGTGTCTTACATCAATATTATTATTATCGTCATTCATTTATATAGCGCCAACATATTACACAGCGCTGTACAATAAATTAGATTTGAGACAACATAAGATAACACACAGGTACAGGCTATGACACAGGTGGAGTAGAGGGCTTACATCATCATCTGATAAAAATGTGACTTCAAATTCTGCTGCTGGGATGAAGGTTCTAGGAAACGAATAACCCTATAGCAGGGGTTTCCGCTGAGGTATTTCAGGGGGGCACAGCTAGGGGGTCAGCCAGAGCAAGGATAGAGAGAGATTTGCACAAATCAGCTGACTATAGAGAGCCAAGTCAAGAGAGCTGCCTATTGGCTCTCCCCGCTGTCAGTGCTTTTCTTCCTCTGGCATTGCACACAGTCCTCCCACCTCTCCCTACCACTGCCAGGTAGACAACAGAAAGACAACCATGGGGGAAGTAGCTGCAGACAGTAGGTAAAGTGCATGTAATGTGTGTGTCTCTATGTGTGTTTGTCTCTATGTGAATGATGTGTGTATGAATGATGCATGTCTTTGCATGATTGTTGTGTGCATAAAAAAGCTTGTATTTAAAATGAAGTATGAGGGCCATTTTACATGAGCCGTCCTGCAGCTATGGTGCTTTTTTTTTACTGTTACAGACACACTAGCCATAATGCTGTTACCTTTAATAAAACCCTGTCTTCTGCATTGCGCTGGCCCTCATTTTGAGCCTGTGTAGTTTGAATTGGGAGCTGTCGATAATGTTCTAAATAAAAAAAAGGGATTCTGCAAGGAAAGTTTGGGAACTACTGTCCTATAGTATCCATATACATTGTCTTGCTCACACACACAACACAGTGTATTTGTTTTAACGTTTTTTCTTTGGTGCATTGCATATTATCATTTTGTGAAACAAAAATTTAAAGCGCAGAATACTTTTTACCACATGGGCCTTTGTGCATACAGATTGAATAAATTGTTAGGAAAAATGTACAGACAGATTGTAAAGGTGACCTTTGGTGTACCTCATTGGAAGATTTGGTAGCAAATCTTTTTAACAATTCACACATATTTTCTGCATTAGGTTTACATCAGAAAGACATTGATGTCAACCCTCGTAGTGGGCAAAACAACATATTATGCAATGTATATTACTCTTTTTGATATGAATAAACTACAAATATGAAGCCTTGTTTAAAATAAATTACCTAAACAACTGTACTTCCCATTTGTCTTAGTACTTTGGAAGGTAATGTTTCAAACCAGACTTTGAAGTTGCCTGAGGAATCTTAGGTTTCTGTTTGTAGCTCATAATTGATCTACATGTGCATGGCATCTTAAGAAAACCTCTAAGCATAAAAGTAAGGAAGGTGTTATAGCTGATTTGTTTTTGAAAGTGCGAAGTCTAGAGCTGCCACCCTTATCCATCACTCATTAACTGGCATGTCACTCTCTGGGACAAGCAGTGTCTTATTGAGAGACTCAATAGAGTAGTGGGCAGCCCTGAATACAAGGAAGCAATGGCAATTCTCACATTTTCCTGATAGGTTCTCATTATATTAAACTAAAGTCTATGCCAGGATGATGACCTTTATAGGAGAGACAGCACCTGTTCATGATTTTAAAGTCTTGGTATACCTACTCCCATTTAAGGCTTATTTAAAAAACAATTATGTTATGCTTTAAATAAATATAGATCTTGATCAAACCATTTCTTATAACAATACTTTGTCATTGCTTTCTTTGATTGGAGAACAACAAGGTGTTTTGAGATAAGTGTTATTGAATTTTATTAGAAGCAAAAGTAAGAAATGTTCATCACATTAAAAAAACTCTACCAATGCTCTGCTATTGACAATTGTTCATTTGTCACACAAAATCAAATACAAGAGCCTTCTCCACCTTTCCTTGGTCCCAAATGCAAATAAACCTTGCACAATAACTTTTTCGATATGCAGGTGTCAGGGATCGGTACAGAGGGGGTGACCAGGTGAGAGGGCATACACCAAAACAGACAGGATGAGATACAATGAGGTTTAATGGGGGTCTTACAAGATTCCAGGTGCAGGTGCAGTTTTAAGATTCAGTGCAGATTCAGAAACAATGCAAAGGCGAGGAGGGAGGACGAGGACCACCTATATAGGCTTCATGCCAATGAGGCAGGTGTATCAAACCAGCCCACACAGAAAGCCATCTGCTGGTGACAAGGGAAACTACCCGGAGTGGGCAGAAAGACAGTGGCACCAGCAGGTGGTACCATGGATAGCACAGGTCCCTTGCAGCAGGGTTATCCTGCACCATGTATAGTCTTTTCAATAGCTTTGGTGTAGTTCAAACAGCTATATTATAGTATTTTGTGTAATGTTTTAGAGCTTGATGCTTTGTATAGTAGAGACCTCAAGATAGTATTGGGCAACTCAATGAAAAGTGTGTTTTTTATAAGATCATTGCTGCAAAGGAAGTCTTATTGTTTGAGTGACAGCCATTCACTTTCCTTCAGACTGTTCTTGTTTATTGGAAGTGGAAGTGAGTAATGGCACTGGGAGAATGTATTTCCATTAGACAGCAACTCTACTTAATCCATTTAATAGTCAGAGGAAACTGGTTCCAAAGTGCACTACTTTTGCTTATATGCTGCTGAAGCAACATTGTCACAAGTCAAGAAATGCATATTCCTATCTAATTTGTGTCAAATTAATGTTGCTTGGTATATCAGACCTAGAAGTTAAATCTATGAGACCAAGTGATTGATTGATCTGTCTTAGTACCTAAAACCTCAATATATATAAATGGGCTTTCAAAACAGATTTACTGCTTAAACCACTAGATGCATTAATAGCTATAGTACTTGACTACTTTATGTACACAGTGTAAAAGTTTCATAAAGTCCGATAGCATAATCCTACACATGTTCCCTGGACTGAGTTTGCCAGGGGAATAGCCATAGACAAGTCAAAAAATATATTAAAAAGCACAACAAAACCATTGCTAATGAGAGGTAATTCTCTGTGGGAAACTGTCTTCAAAAAATAATCACCAATACTAACGTCTATTATTATGTATAGCATGAAACAAAAAATAACAAGATTATGAATAGTTCACTGAAGTGCACATACAGTATATCCAAGCAAGTGTTGTTACAGTGCATGATTACATGCATTCCCATGTAGCTGTAATCTGTGCTCGGAACATACTCAACCAAAACATGTGTGAACTGGCCCATTCTCTATAATTTGTCATTTTCAATGTTTGTTTTTGTTTATTGCAGTGATTTCAAACATATGGCACAAAGGAAAGGACTTCAGCCTACTGACTCTCAATGCTGTCAGTTATTTTCCCATCTCTTCTGATTGCACACAGCACCCCATACCCTCTCCTATTCTATCTTATAAGAAAGTAGAGTGCGTGTTAACATGTTTTGTGTGTGTGTATATATGAGTTGTGTGTGTGTAATTCAGGTTAAATTGCCATGCCGGGACTTTGAGAGAAATAAGTAGGCTTTGGGTTTCAGTTTGGGCACTCGGACTGTACATGGTTCGCCATTTATTGGGTAAAACCACATTCGTGTTAACAGGGAATAGACAGATGTTGGCAAAACAAGGCCAAACCTTTGGCCTTTTTCCTTTTAAATTTCACTGGTCAAAATTTATTTTGGTCATTAGCTTTCTGCTGCAGAGTTTGTGCTTTAATTTATTTTGTTTAATCATGCTATAACTATATGTACTGTATATATAAACAGTATATAGTAAAATGTAACTACAGTCTACATTTTTAGAACATCATCTTGTTTTGAAATTGTTATTCTCTACCAAGCTTTCAATCTAGCTCATTTATTATCTTTATCTTCACTAGCAGAATTTCACTGTACAGGAAGCAATACCTGTATGTGTTCCAACATTTAGTTTCCATATACACAATTTTAGTTTTTTTATGCAATAAATTATTAATGTGTTTCTCTACATTCATTCCATATTTGCACAGCTCTTGCTGTATATTTTTGAAATAACTTGATCAAAAAAAGAAATTGATTTTTTTTCTTATACATCATCAAATAATGAACATGGAAGGCATGCTTATATTGCATTTCATTTTAACTAGTGTTCTCGTCCTTTATTTTAATACTATTGATCTGGTTGATGTGTATTGCTTTTTGTCCTTGTAAAAAAATGCCATTGTTCTTGTTGAGATTGGTTGCAGAATATGGCTTGGAAATATGAACCTTTACTTTGCCACTTAAATGATAGACTATTATAAGTGCCACATTAGGCTGTTAATGCAAGCACTTTATTTGACACATTAGGTACCATATTGTTTTAATGGAGCAAAGTATGGAGCAAATGTGTGAAAACAAGTCAGAAAAGCCATGGAGACATTTTTGATGCTTCCAATGTTCATTGGCGCAATGCATATTATAGCATTGGACATGCCCGAGTTAGATTGGGGGTTAGTTTGTTTTCTAACAGCATTGAATTAAAAAGGAGAAACCGTAGTTTTCAGTACCATAATTTTTTTGTCATGTGGGGGATGTGAAGAGCGGAGGCAGGACAGTGAAATCTGCCACAAATGCCCATAGGGCACTTAAAAAAAAAGTGTGCTACGGACATAATTCCCAGAGGGTTAACACACAATTTTTATGCAATGGAGACTAGACTTTTGAAAGGTTACATGACAGATGGCACAATACACCTATCTATACATGGAATGTTACTTAAGAATAATACCAGCATGTGGACAGATTAATCTAAACAAATGATCAGTTTGGAGCAACCTCAGCTCCTAATGGCACAATCTTTTAACTACTCAATATTATTATTTTAGTTGTTTCATTGTTCGGTTGATAAAAAGGTACTGGTTGCAGCCACATAATACCTATGCAGAACTGAATGGGCGATTGAAAGTAATTTCTTAAGCTGGGCATAGACGTTTCGATTCCTGCAAGACCCGACTGCAGATCGGATGCCATGCCATCCATAGGGGATCGGGTCGTGCAGGAATCGGGTGCAGCAACTAGCAGGATTGTGCTAAAATCAGCCGTCATGTTGGATCGCACATTGATCCGACAGGACGGTTAATTTTCATCCGATCCCATTAGGCAGCCATCCACAGCCAAAGTAATGGGCAGCACACAAAGGGTGCCGGCCGATTCTCGGCACTAGCAGGCGGGCGTGATGATGCTATCACGCCCGCCCCTAGTGCCGAAATCGGGTCGGCAGTCAACGGTAAATCTTGCTGTCTATTCCCAGCTTTAAGGCTATATTTACATTTTGTTCTGTGACTGTGGTGTTTAGCACCCTCCAACTTATCTTTAGACGTTTAAAAGTTGAAGGAATGAAAAATATAGACATGCACACTTCCATTCTTGGTAATATTGCATCAGCAACTGAGCTTGTCCTGTGTGTAAACATTACCTTAGGTAACCTTCTTTAGTCTGGTATAGGGTCAGTCCATGTCAGAATTTCATGAAGTCAGCATCATTGTCAGGAAAGGATCATGGCATAGGACAATACTTTCTTTGACAGGTAGATAAGTGGAATAGAAGAATTAATAAATACTTTTAACTGTTGTCTTTTTTTTTCTATTATTCCACACCTTAGCAATTGGTAAAGGGTCCTGGGGACCCCTGTGCGCATTTAAAATGTTATGAGAAGAAAACACACAAAAGACAAGAATAAAATTGCTGAACAAAAACATATTTATGATACTCAGAATATAGAATATAACAATGGATTTTTTTTGGTTTCTCAACTTGTATGACAGAAGGACCTTACTACAGCTAACACATTTTAGGTATAAAGCAATGTTTTATAGAATGATTAAACTACACCTTTGTTGGAAAGCTTAGTTTATGTATAAATCTGGAAAATATTGAAAATAAAAAGCAATTTATATAATGAATGCTAAGGTATTAGCCCCATATTTTTCCTATGGTAAGCCTTGAAGGAATATGGCTTGGATAAGGTTTTTAGAAGAGGTTTATAGTATCACTATTTTACTACTTGAAATTAGCAGCTATGCTAATGGAGAAGAGAAACCAGTTATTATCCAAAGGAGAAGATGTCTTACTTCTCCTATGTGGAATAACAGGACACATAACAATGCTATATTTCGCAGGCTTTGAGTTTGGAATTATCTATAATGTATTGTGTAATAATTCATGTCAGTTGCTTGAATTTGTTATTTTTTCTGCCCTTATACTGGTCTCATATGTAATAGTATAATTTCAGAAAATAATATATTTAAAAAAAATAAGAGGGTTAAATAAAATCCTAGATGTACAATATGTACGGGTAAATGGGATCTTGTAGATCTAAGGGATATCCTACACAAAGGTACAAAACATTACAGCTAGCATTTGTGCAAAATTGTGAGGATGCTGTAATTGAAGATACTACAGGTCCAAGTACGTGACAAAAACAGTGAAGGCATACAGAAAAGTTTAAAAGTTTCTTGGGAAAGATACATCCAAGCCATGCTCACAAAAGAAGTACGGTACATAAAACCTTTCATGAGAATCTGTGTATCTTTATTAAGAAAGAATAGGGCGAAGAAACACTTAGTAAGAAATTGTGGGACTGTATTTCCATATCGGTATATGGCGACGGCACTCTCCACCTCCCTCGCATCATCACTGATGTCAGGGAGGTGGATCAACTGAAAAACAAACCGGACAACTTCACTTGGGGATGGCGCAGGTACGACTGGAGCAAGTATGCATTGCCAAGTGGGGCTAAGGGTTACCAATTAGGTAATCTACCCTGAACCATACTTGAGGTTATTGTCTGTTAACCTCCCTAGCGCACTGCTGAGGTCCAGATTTCTGTACCAAAAGCGCACCATAGACTCTAATGGAATTTTTTTTGTGTTGTAGGCTTGTAACTTCCAAAAATCTGTCCGTACAAGGGTCTAATAGACATCCTGACTATAATAATGTTTGAAACACACAATTATTATAAAAAAAGTACATAAACTTATTTTGTATGAAAGATTTCAAAACAGTATTTATTGATTTCAAAACAGTATTTATGTTTGTTTATAATATTTTTATTTTGTTTTTTGTTTTGAATTGTATTGGATACAGTTATCACTGTATCCAATACAATGGCATTCTTTGAAAGGGTTAACTTCAAAGATCACATCTGAAATGACAATGGGGGTGATATTCCAGGTGTGCTCTTTGAAGATATCCCAATTTGCATATGAATATCCCAATTTGGACATGAATGTCCCGCTGCCCCCGGGGGCGGGGGGCCGTGGGACATTCATATGCAAATTAGGCTGGTAGAGAGATGACACAGCCAGCTTGCTTCAGATCCCGGGACAGCACAGAGCAGAGTGTGCAGCCGGGGGATCTGAGCTTAGCTGGACGGCTCTATCTCGTCAGCTGCAATACTGCATAAGCAAGTTCAGGACGAGATGGTGCCGTCAGAAGCGCTAGGGAGGTTAAAGTGTCTAAAGGAGACATTTAACATGGTGGTTAACATAAAGAACAGAAACAGTTGAATGAACAGATATTTCTTGACAAATAGTCAACTTCCGAATATGAATACTATGACCTGTTTTTTTTTTCATAATCAACATTCCCCATACTTATATGAGATCCGAACTTTGTAAAACAGATCTGTCATATAATGAAATATGTTTAGGGCAGTTGTTATTTTCTAAGGGCCTCTGATATATATGTAGTGTAGGATTCCTACAGAGTTTCCCTCATAAAGTCAACTTCAGTTTCAAATTTTTAGCTATAGCTGTCCGATTAGCTACTGGCTGCCAAGTAAATCTTCCTGCGAGTCAGAAAGCACTGATTCTGTTGCCTACTTCATGATTAAATATTCAATTTTTTTGACATGAGAATTTTCTAGTGAAGAAAACCTGACCACTGCTATCAGCACCTCGTCATATCTCCATCCTGCTTCCCTCAGGCAAGACAGACACTCCTGGTGCTTAGAAAAGAAAGCAAGCTAGGATACATTTAACCACTTGTGGCATGCTGTCTCCTTGTCTGTATCACTGCTAATGGGGCCTACTACTTCAAAATTTCTGTATTTCTTTTTTATTTACAAAGCAATATCAATACTGTTGAGTTTTATACAAGTTATCCTAGTATAGAACTATTAAGTAGAAAATCTTTGTGCCAGTTCCTTGATACATATCTGTTTAGAACGATAACCATTTTAAAACACAGGAAGAGGGGGGTCAAAAAGTGTTTGTCCCTGTCACCAACTTATACAACTGTAGGTAACAATCAAGTTTAATCTTGCAGTGTTTTTCTTTTTCATAAAATATTCCTATTTACTTGCAATGTGTTTCAAACTGTTAATACCTTAGCAAGTAAGCAAGTTTATGTCTCAATATTGACCCCAAACACTGATATACAGTAATATTATTATAGTAGCACACCCCATATTGTGACAAATGTTAGAATATTTATAAACCTATGTGTAGTCTAGGTACCCTTCACAATAGGGGTAAGGCAAGATTTATTTAAAGCAAGCCCAGTCACACAAATACAAGTATCCTTCTATTAGACATTATGGCTGGACATCTTGAAATGCTATGACTATTAGGGCTTGTTTCCACTACTGCGGAAGCCTGCGGTTGCCCACGGGGCGGATACAGTAGCACCCATGTTGTTTAATGGGCTAGTCCCCTGCTGTGGCCAGGGGGTGGCTGCGGCGCGGTCTGCCGCCTAAAAACTTGATTCACCGAGTTTTTGACCACGGTCCGCACTCTTCCGCGGCCACCCACCCCTGACCGCGGCCATAAAGGTGATTGGCCGCAGCTAAAAACCACATGAGAAGAGGTTCTTCCTGCCGCCGCCGGCCGCATTTAGTGGAAACAAGCCCTTAGGTGGTTCTCAAATCACAATTCCATTGGGTGGTGTTGCAGGCAAGGTCCACAAAAAATAACACAGAACAAAAACCAAGAAAAAAGTTTTCTATTTATCGATTTAAGACCCCATTAACATGTCAACATGTTCTAGTTTCCTCCATTTATCAAGAGGACCACATAGTTAACAAAAGTATCTCCTGCTGCAGGATAATGTAATGTCAGCATGTCCATAAAAGTTAATATCCAAAATGATATAAACAGACAACAGTCAGTTACAGTTGCAGGTATGGCTTAGGGTAGGTAGTGAACCGTGCATTATTCACCTGTGCCTATTTACACTGGCCTTTATTTGGCTCTTTGGTCCTGTTTTCTAAACCAGCGAAGTAGAAAATGAAGCAAAGCAATGAACATTTGGCAGAACTCATTACTCCCTGACACTGAATGCAAATGGTATTTGATTAAGAGTTAGAAATGTTTGCTCTTGAGTTGATGTTCAAGCTGAGTAGAAATGTGATCCTAGTTTTTTGGAACCCTAATGGAAGCAAATAACTGAAAATCCTTCTACTGCTTAATGCTGCATAGATTGTTTGGCATCTCAACTTACAATCCTGTGGGAACAAAATAGAAGTCCCATTGTGTTTGCTGCACACACTTTTTTTTTTTATCACTTTGGGGACCAAGATGGTTACCCTTGTTTTAAATACTAGTTATTATATGATGAGTTGTATATATGATCTCCATATGCAGAGGATAGGTGCCTTTTACCAGTGTTTTTTTCAAGGATTGTCCAGTTGGTATTGATTAAAAGATAGATCATACTTTAAATTGTCAGCTCTCTTTATAGACTAATTCAGGGGTGGGCAAACTTTTTTAATCGTGGGCCTCTTAAATTTAATAGAGGGACAGGGCCAAGTGCCTGTAATGGCCATCCCGCCATACGTGTGCTAATTCCATGCTTTGCCGGCATCACTAATGATTGTGGTGATGTGTGATAGGTGACGTTGTTATCTTTTTTAATTTCATGCATTTAAAAAATGAGCAATTTTAATGAGCAGAGATAATTTCTAGAGGCTGCCTGTTATCGCCATGAGGATGCACCCACAATGTCATCACATGATCACGCCAATGCTTCTTCCCCAAGGCAATGTTCGGACACCTCTAGGCATTATGTGCACTCATTGCAGAGACAGTGGACAGGAGCATCTTTTCAACAAGGGGACAAATGGGCCGGAAAAAAAGTTTGCCCACCCCTGGATTAGTTTATTGAATATGCAGTTATAAAAAAAACAAAAATTACCATGCCCATTAGGGGGGGAGCCTGGACATCATTAAATGTGGGTGTTAAAAAAACAAATCAGTGTAAATCTAGACTAAAGCAGATTTCACATGGGCTGATGACTGTCCTGATGGCTGTCCACCCCTGTATGCCTAAAAACTCCCCCATGTTATCTATAATGGGCAGACGCCCGAAAAGTGATGGGGGGGGGGCTAATAAAGTTGTGTCTTCCTGGCTTTCTGGGCATCTGGTTGCTAGATGTGCAGTGTTTCCAAATGTACCTGTGAATGCCCCCTTTAAGGTCTGTACTTTTGCCAATTTTTAATAAAGCCTGACTCAAGAATACATTTTCCCAAATGCAATGCACATTTTTAAACTAAGGTTGTATTAAAACCCCCCAAAAATTAAAACCGTGATATGCCTACAGAAATGTTCTACTGCTGCTTTATAGCTGGATCCCTTATTGTTTCCGATGACATTAGTCCTATTATATTACATTATATTCTCAAGAACTGAACTTTTAAAAGGCCTGTTTGTTTACATAATAAGAGAAAACAGTTGCTCTAATTACAGCTATCTCTTTTTAGAGATATTCTTTGAATGTGATTAAAGGATGTATAGCTTAACAATTCTACTGGTCAATTGGGATAATACTTCACAAAGAAATGGTTGAAAAGCAAGCTTTACAAAAAGGTATGATCATTGCAGAGAGGCTGTCCTGACAATAGTAATTAATTAGGCTATTATGCATTCAGCTGTGATAATTGCTTTGCTGGAAACTCACCAGCCATGAAAAAGATCCAGCGCATAAATGTAATTTATCAATTGAATTGATAAGGCTAAGTTGCATTTTCTCACCTTGAATCTACGAACACCATTTTGAGAATGATGAAAAATAAAGAGGAAATGATCCATGCATCTTATAAATATATCATTTTCAATTCTCTATCATGCACATTTTATCGGTAAGCTACTCTCTCATAGTCTCATTATTCCGGAAAAAAAAAATCCTTCAGACAGCTTTCCAGGAAATTTGTTGGATGTTTGATTTTTTTTTCTTGGTCTTTAGTTTGCTAATAAGATATATATTTTCACTTAGCATGATCTTTTCTTAACAAAGTTAGGTTAATGTCAATGTATCTACCATGAGAGTCTTTAAAAAAACTAATAATGCTGGCTAGATCCTTAGTTTCCCAAATCCCCTACAATCCTATATTAATAATAGACCTTTATTATTTTCTGTGCTTGAAGAAGTATTGAGTAATGTTCACTCTGTGAACTAGATCATTGGCAGTCTACCAGTGTAGGTCTTTAGCATAATTAGTTATGGTGTAAAGACTGAATCATGATGTTATCATCTAACATTTGTTGCTGGTTACATTCATTTAATGGTCAATTTTACTTGTTAGATAATTAAACACAAGCTGAAGTCCCAAATTATTTAGTAAATTACTCTTTGTGGTCATTTTCTGTTACTTCAAATTTTTGAGCGGCTTCCTGGTGTTAACAACAATGGACCATACTCCTCAATATTTATTGACTCAGTTACAAGTAGTCTACATTGGGTGACAGTAGGATAAGGTAAAAGATTCACAAAATTCACAAATAAGGAAACAAAGTGTGCAGCCTTGCCCGGGGTAACTAATGGAGCAACCAAGTCCTTCTTGTGTTTTAAGCCCCATGCCCAGGCGTCATACAAATTGTTGTTCAAGCTATAAAGCAATGTCTACGCAGGCTGGTTAGGGGGGTAATTTTACTAGGAGGAGTATATACAATACAATCAAGGCCAAGGCAGGGTTGGGGTCCAAACTTAGGGACTAAATTACCAACGATGACTACCAGCTGCTGGAGGGTATAGATGAGGCTGTGGCTCGAAAACCAGGGCACAGAAATGCAGTCCTTGCATAAAGGTTACACTTACAAGTGGAGATGTCTTCTCACCCAGGCCTTGGCTGGGAACACTGTTCTGGAGGCTGCAGGCAGGAGCGCCTCTTACCAGTGGGAAGCTCTGAGCACCAAGCTCTGGAGGCTGCTGGACTTTGTAGTTCTCCAACGAAAGGCAGGAGGAGAACTTCTTCCAGCAACTTTACATTATTAACCAGTATGTCATGGCCTAGCTATACAATATATATATATATATATTTATATATACAACACCATATATACAGAAGTGGGAAATCACTTCACTACGAGTGCTTTCATATACAGTGGCTTTCAAAAGTATTCGGCCCCCTTGAACTTTTCCACATTTTGTCACATTACAGCCACAAACATGAATTCATTTTATTGGAATTCCATGTGAAAGACCAATACAAAGTGGTGTACATGTGAGAAGTGGAAGGAAAATCATACATGATTCCAAACATTTTTTACAAATAAATAACTGCAAAGTGGGGTGTGCGTAATTATTCAGCCCCCTTTGGTCTGAGTGCAGTCAGTTGCCCATAGACATTGCCTGATGAGTGCCTGATGAGTGCACTGTGTGTAATCTCATCTACAAATCCAGCTGCTCTGTGATGGCCTCAGAGGTTGTCTAAGAGAATATTGGGAGCAACAACACCATGAAGTCTAAAGAACAAACCAGACAGGTCAGGGATAAAGTTATTAAGAAATGTAAAGCAGGCTTAGGCTACAACAATATTTCCAAAGCCTTGAACATCCCACAGAGCACTGTTCAAGCAATCATTCAGAAATGGAAGGAGTATGGCACAACTGTAAACCTACCAAGACAAGGCCGTCCACCTAAACTCACAGTCCGAACAAGGAGAGCGCTGATCAGAAATGTCAAGAGGCCCATGGTGACTCTGGATGAGCTGCAGAGATCTACAGCTCAGGTTGGGGAATCCGTCCATAGGACAACTATTAGTCGTGCACTGCACAAAGTTGGCCTTTATGGGAGAGTGGCAAGAAGAAAGCCATTGTTAACAGAAAAGCATTAGAAGTCCCATTTGCAGTTTGCCATAAGCCATGTGGGGGACACAGCAAACATGTGGAAGAAGGTGATCTGGTCAAATGAGACCAAAATGGAACTTTTTGGCCAAAATGCTAAACACTATGTGTGGCGGAAAACTAACACTACACATCACTCTGAACACACCATCCCCACTGTCAAATATGGTGGTGGCAGCATCATGTTCTGGGGGTGCTTCTCTTCAGCAGGTACAGGGAAGCTGGTCAGAGTTGATGGGAAGATGGATGGAGCCAAATACAGGGCAATCTTGGAAGAAAACCTCTTGGAGTCTGCAAAAGAATTGGGACTGGGGCGGAGGTTCACCTTCCAGCAGGACAACGACCCTAAACATAAAGTCAGGGCAACAATGGAATGGTTTAAAACAAAACATATCGATGTGTTAGGCCCAGTCAAAGTCCAGATCTAAATCCAATGAAGAATCTGTGGCAAGATCTGAAAACTGCTGTTCACAAATGCTGTCCATCTAATCTGACTGAGCTGGAGCTGTTTTGCAAAGAAGAATGGGCAAGGATTTCAGTCTCTAGATGTGCAAAGCTGGTGGAGACATACCCTAAAAGACTGGCAGCTGTAATTGCAGCAAAAGGTGCTTCTACAAAGTATTCACTCCGGGGGTTGAATAATTACTCACACCCCACTTTGCAGTTATTTATTTGTAAAAAAATGTTTGGAATCATATATGATTTTCGTTCCACTTCTCACGTGTACACCACTTTGTACTGGTCTTTCATGTTTGTGGCTGTAATGTGACAAAATGTGGGAAAGTTCAAGGGGTCCGAATACCTTTGCAAGCCACTGTATATCAGAAAGCACCTAAACAAGAAATGTAATTGCAGGATTTAATGTTGAGCATGACTTCAGTGTTCTCATCCTCCTGCTCCTTTTGTTTGCTCCCTGCTCCTTTTGCCTTTTTTTCCCTTAGGTCACACCATTTGTTTACACATGCGTATTGCTCTGCAGCTCTTGCTCCCCTTCCCTTTACCTCGCCATACCTGAAACCTTAGACGTTTGCATCTAATAGGCTGGTAAATACTGATACCGTTCAATACCCCTGACTCATGTTATATGCGCTCTCATTATTAACTTTGTTTAAAAATATAGCATTGTTGAAATCTGTCTTTTAAGTTCCTATAATGTATTATTAATTTATGAAAAGCATAAAAAAGCAAAAAAAAGCCATAACACTAACGTAATAACTTTTAGTTTGCTAGGTATGCGCATCACATACTATTGCTAAATTGTTTTTCCTCCACAAAATACTGGCTCTATTTCACTACACTACAGGCTCTTTCTGTCTACCTACATGTTTTCTATCAACTTATGCACAAACATTTTCATGGTGGGTTGCTTTATGGTTAAGACAGAAATGCCCAATGTAATTTTTTCCCCATGTAATGGGATAGATATAATTTATAGGAACTCTTTAACATAAGAAGCCTACAAAAAGATAATCTTGACAATATGGGCTTATTATGGGTTATTGGAAGTAAGGTATGTGCTCCACAAACTATAGTTTACTAATTGTTCCTGCATTATCAAGAACATAACAGTACCTACTCACATTTAATGTGCTATAGGAGTACCCGTGATTAGACACCAGTCAGTCATCTGTGTTTTGTAAAAATACTGAAAATCAATATTAGTAATACATTTCTGCCCATATAGTGAATGCAATAGCGAATGCAATATTCAGCTTTGTAATCAAAATTAGGCAGAGTGAATGATGCACATTATGGCTCTAGGTTGCAAAATGTGTTATTGACACTGACTTTAAAGCATGACTGCAAGTTACAGCAGCAAAATAATATGAAAACTTAAAATAAATATAAAAATCCATTAAAGGCAAAATAGTCAGTTTATATTAAAGAAAATATGATATGTAGGAATGTACATCCTAGCAGGTGATAGTATTTTATCGTCTCATTATAGTGGAGTTAATTTTTAATCACTTTATCATTAAACATTAAAGTCTGAAAATCCCCCCATGTTATATCATTGATGAAGTTTTACATTGTCTTTAAAGATATCCCTGGGGTATATTAGGCCCTTGTTGTCTTAACCACCACTCTTACCTAGCAGTCAATAATTCAGACTAGCTTTGTTCCCAATCAAGGTGGCCATCTTGTGACAGATCTGAACTTGAAATGCTCAGAGTTGAGCTGTTCTGGGTTCTAGAAGCAGACATAAGATCAATAAATACATTATAACCGATCCAGAGAAAGCCTGAGGGTTGGAGGTGTTGGGTGTTTAGATTGATAGGTGGCAGTGGATGCCGGTTGAGGTCCGATAAGCCCCCCAGTTTCTTTTACATGTACAGTTTGATACCAGCTGGCTGACAACCTAGATTACAATAAGGATATGATTTAAAGCCTAACAATGGCAAAATATAAAAATGACCCCTCCGGTGGGACAAGTTTGTTCTACTAGACTAATCATCTCTTTCATCCGCTGCAGCCACTTATGCAATCCACTGTAATCCTTCCCCTCTGTCTCTTCAGGTTGCAATTTCTACCCGGTAAATACATTTATAACAAAAATACATATTTTAAGAAAGAAATATTAACTCCAAGAAAAGAGGATCTGTAAAAACTAGAAAAACAGCAGCTAGTAACATTCAGACATAAACTGTATTAAAAATCCTAGTAATACATGAAGCCGTCTAGGTAGTGTGAAGATAAAGATCTCTGTACTTTCTTTTTATACAAAACTGTATTATCACTTTAAAGCCTCAAATATGATTTTATTTCGCTATTAGAAGATGTGCTTTTTTTTATCTTTCGTCTGGCTGCAGAACCTTCAAACTGATAAACCTCCATAAATTTGATTATTTAACAATATTAAGGTAGAAAATAAAATGGATACGCTCCATTGCATATTGAGAGAAGGTAGAAGATTCTGCTCTGCTCAGGAGGCCTGAGAATTACCAAGGCCTGTATTGCATTTGGTTTGAGTGACATGCAATTTAAATTCTACCCTCAGCAGGCTTCAAAAAGGATATTCTGGCAGAGAAGAACATCGTTACGTGATTCTAAATCTATTCCAAGTTCAGCAACGATTGTGAATGAATGGTTTGCATTCTTTGTGGACAAATGGGTAGTATTAATAAAAAAATATTGTTTATCTTTAGATGGAGAAACAGGTTTTTATGGGGGTTTCTTTATAGGTTAAACTAATGTATGGAAATGTCCTGGGAAATGTCTAATCTCTACAGGGCTTGCAATTTAATCTTTGAGTAAGAATTACTGAATTGCAGTTATTCTTAAGCAAAGAACACACGGCTCGATATTGGAGCCGCTCGAGGTCCCCTGCAGCAGCGCGATGACGTCATTACGCTGCTGTCAGATATCGGAGGAGCTCAGCCGATGCTTTGCATGGAGACCACGTGGTCTCCATGCAAACCAACGGTCATTGACCGTGGTCTACAGTCATATCCGTTATCCCTGTTTTCGAGTGGGATTGATTGGTCCCGCTCAAAAACAGGGATGGCCGCATATGATATGGGCCAGATAGATGGCCGTGAGTGTGCACGGCACTCGAAGTGGCCATCGATCTGGCCCATATCTACACATGTGTTCCCAGCTTTAGTTTAAGTGTTGTGGGACCAAATCAAGTAGAAACTTTAAATGGCTGCTTAATCATAAAATCCATTCTCATAGTGATGTTCTAAACAAGAGTATAACTAGAGACTCTAGACACATCCTAGTTCCTAGATTTGCCTGAATTTGCTGTCAGTATTTTGAAGGTGTTATGACGGGTGTCAGGCCCTCTTTGGGAAAGTCAATGGTTCACGCCCTTTAAGCAGTGAACGTGATCTGTAAACCACATAGGATGTGCCTCTGGTAAATGACCCTTTAGCGCAGACGAACCTAATGTTATGTCCAATGGTTGGTTTTCAAGCCTGTTTTCCTATTACAGGGTCATTATCTGAGCGTCTGCACAAGTTTGCCGGCGCTTGCAGACAGGAGCTCCAGTTCGTTTCCCAGGCTGCTGGGGACTGACAGCAGCCTGGTAAAGGACCATGTAAATGTAGCCTTACAGCTGCCAAAGAATATTTGTAGTGGAACCTTATGTTCTAGTTATGAATGATCAGCATGTGTTGATAGAATGTCCTTAACAGAAAATTGAGGCCTAGCATAGCATGAGGGTGACATGGGTACTGGCTGTTGAGGAATTTTATTCTCTGCACAGATGTGTTTCTTTGTTGCCATCTTGCCTTCCCTGAAACAGAGACTATAGACAGGACACACCTACAGTGGAAGAGATCCTCTAGAAATCTTTTAATTCTGTATAATTTAAGATACAGCCAGTTAGCATAAATTTCAATTATCATATTTTTCAGACACCTAAATGCTTGGAATGAACTGTCTGCTCTGCCAGTCAGACAGAGCTCTATGCTCCAACCAGTAAAGTGGGAGTTAAAGGAGGCAGGGAAACTGTCAGAAGCTGCCTCTGATAGCTTCTCCTTCTCCTGGCCCTGCTCGGCCGGTAAGTGCCTGAGGGTGTGTGACAGCAGGGCAGCTTCAGCCATGCTGACAGACATACTGCAGAGAAAAGATCCACCCATGGGCAGATCTACCCTCTGCTACTGCTATTTGTATGTAAGCTGAGCTGGCTGTCATATACACAGCAGAGGGACGACCAGCCCACGGACAGATCTTTTCTCTGCATTGTATATGTAAACAGGGGTCAAGCTGCCCAGCTTTAATACACATAGCAGTAGCAGAGGCATGGCTAGCTAGTTTGTAATTGTCTCTTGAGGTTGAGGTGAGGTTCTGTCAGGACAGAGCTCTGAATGACGATCCTTTCTGGAACCTGTTGTCTTCTTTGGGAAAGGATGCAGCAGGGTGCCCCTCTCTTGTTTTCCCTATTCTAACAGAACAAGAGCTGTGTGTACAATTACTAACACAGTGTATACCTAGCTTAACATTGATACTTTCTGAATTTTATGTCTACCCAGGGATGTAAGTGCTTTGGAGCAATATGTGATTTCAAATTAAACTTTCATTTAATTCAGAAACATCCTTTGTAAAAGATTGTCTGGATGAATCGCTAGACATGAGCTCAAGGGTGCAATAAACCTGGTCAATACTTGTGTTAGTAGTAGGTGGGTTCTTCATATTGTGATTAAACATTCTTTTTTTATATACATTTTAATTATGTTTGTTCCCATGGATGGAAGCAATCTAAAGAAACACCAACATTTTTAAAGTTTGTGTGTTTTATTTGTCAAACGTTACCCATAAAATCCTGTCCCCCCTTCATTTTTGTTTCTCTTTATGCTTCTTCAAAGAAATTGACCATAGTCTGTCAGGGACTCTTTCCAATAGGCAAATAGGTTCTAGAGCAAATTTTGATGTGTGTTCTGGTATACAGTGTGCAGTCTAATTACAATCTAACATCTTTGATCTCCTATCTCTGGTGGATAGATTCATCCTCACTGTTTATCCAGGTGACCATTGTCATAAAAAAAAAAGCCAAAGCTTTGGAGCTGCCACCAGAAAAGAAATGGTTTTATAATGCAGCAGCCTCCCTGTGTATTTAAGTTTTAGCAACCAGTAAAGTAATATTCAATAAACGTAAACTTACCAAACCCTGCTGTTCATATATTGTGTTATACTGCTTTTAGGCCTCTCATGATTGTAATGGTTGTGTAATGGTATAAATACAGTACTGTGATGGTGCAATGGATGAATGGTTTACTGGGACTAGTTGGCTTGGTATCATACATTTATACAGAATCTAATATTCCTTATGACTTTTGGATAACATTGAATAATTACCTGTATTCCAATTAGGGCCTTTGAAATTGGGTTGAAAAAAAAGGTATTTTACTTACTTAGAAAGCTTATTGATGCAATATACAGTATATTGCAAACATTAAGTGATTATGTGATTAAAAATTCTCCAACATACTGTATTTTGATGTTAAAAGATATGTTATGAAGTTATAATAAAGAAAAGGGGCCAAGCATTCACTGCATGTGTACTTTCCTGGTGCATGGGCTTTAAATTACAATGACTGATTGACAAATATTATATTGAAAGCCTTTCCTAGTATCACACTAGGTTTATTTTCTAGGTCCCAATTTCATTTTGCATCTTGCAGTATGGTAAAGTGTTTTATCACCATCTTTTCTTACTGTGTGACAGTTGGCTCTGGTGATCAAGACCTTCTTTTAGCCCTTAGAATTTTTTCCAAGAACATTTCTTGCTGCATAGTCTGAAAATAATTACACATTTTGCCAATATTGAACAAATAATTTAAAGCATATCATAGTTCTTTCATTTTGTAAGTTGAAGGACAATGTTGAACATGACCATTGAACTAAGTTTATAAAATATATATATATCATTGTAGATATTCTGCCAAATTATGAATTACTTTGAGTAAAACTTACACAAGAGAAAACATCAATGGTCAAGTTGAGACTCATGACCATAGATACAGGAGACAGAACCACTAACCATTATAATAGAGGAGATCACTGTTCAGCTAAAATGTATATTCATGCAATTGCTGTATGCTCCAAAACCCACCTCACATACTTACAAAGCCTGTATAATGTGACCTTTGTAAACATCAACTTAATGACACAAACAAACACATGGCAAAATGGTGGCCACCATTTGGGAATGTAAACCATAAACCAATTGGTATATTAACATCAATATGAATTAACGGCTTCAGCAAAAAAAATAAGACATAAATAAAACAACTGTTTAGTGTCCACCCACCCACACAAAATTTTGACTTTAACCTACAGATTGTATATAGATTAAATACATAAAAAATACCAAAACGTTTTGTAACTTTTAACTTCTACATCCCATCTATTGCTGGGCATACACATACCGAGTAGGTCAGACCGACCTACTCCGGTGTGTGCCGAGATGCTAACGTGATGACGTCATCACGTTAGCACCCCGTTGCATTCTGGGGCCCCTTCAGTCAGCTGGGCATCCTTTGTGTGCCGGCTATAAGCTGCAATGAAGACATTGTCTCCATTGCAGCTTATGGCATCGGTTTGCCTCTGCTTGCATCGGCCAGAGAAGATCGGACATGTCCGTTCTCTGGCCGGCCGAGCAGTGGGGCGACAGGGATCTGTCCCCCATGTGGGCACATGCCGATTAGCAGCTGATTTTTAACCTGGCCGCTTATCGTCATGTGTATGCCTAGCATATGTGGAGAGGAAGTTGGGCAGACAAATGCTGTATATATTTACACACAAATTTATTTAGCAACATAAGACAAATATGATAGATACATTAGACTTTAAATCATACGTTTAGGCTGTTGAATCCAGTGCCATAAATTCATATTATAATCAGACTTATAATCTTATCAGTCATGCATTTGTGACCTATTGTCGCTTCCTGAGGACTAATTGCATCAATATAGCATATTGGCTGCAAAGAAACAAAATGATGTGAAGAAAGAATGTTAATATGCAGAGTAGAAATGTCTGTCGCTTAACAGGTAAGTATGTGATAACTTTAGTTCCCACACGTGGGTATCTCAACACTACCTCCCCAATGGAACAAGGAGCCCCAATGGACACGTCTTAGTTCGGTTGTATAGAGATGATAGGTTCTTACCAGAACTGTTGTTGAAAGAAAAGGAAATTGTTTTCTTATTCTAGAAATATCTCATGTCAACGTGTAGTCATTATCTAGGCCCTAGGTGCCCAACCTGAGGCCCGGGGGCCACATGCGGCCCTTTGGGTGTTGTTTGGCGGCCCCCTTGGTCCTCCACATGCGGCCCCCAAACACTATTAATGCATAGGGCATAGGAACTGACCTGTGTAGTGGTCACACGCTGACCCAGCTTTCCTAATTAACTTTGGCTCTCCTATATCAGTAAAATTGTCAATGTTGATAGGGGAAACCAGTTCTACATATGAGCGCTGCACCCAGGGGCAGGAAGGGGGTGGGGGTGTGCAGTCAGGTTTTGACTGCCTGTCGGGAGCTGGTCCACCGCCTGCTGAGATATGTGGATATGGGGGAGGGTCTGCATCGATGTTATGTGCGGCCCTTTAGTTATGTTGAGGCCCGCTCTTGTGGCCCTCCATATCAACTCAGTTGCCCACCACTGATCTAGGGTATTTCACTATGAGTTTAAAGACACTTGTTAAATGTATAGTTAGTGAATAGAAAGATAGCAGGGTCAGAGTATGGAAGGTGATGTGACGGTTGTCTTAATGTTAAAGAACAAGTCATTGTGGTGAGGGGTCAGTGATTTTATCATTTTAATAGCTTGCAAAGCATGACGACTTATAAGAGCATGAACTGTCTTATTATAGTATGAAATTATGGATCTGGACGCAGCAGCCTAAATTTATGATTTGAAGTCTAAGGTATCTATTGCATTTGTCTTATGCTACTAAATAAACCTTGTGTGTAAATATATATACACACACGGTTTGCCAGTCTTAAAGTCCCTTTGCATCCCCACATAGATGGGATATAGAAGTTAATAGGTGCAAATCTTCTTGGCATTACTGGGATGTTGGCAGACCACTGATTAGGATAAACTTGTATACATCAGGGACTTTTTTGTCTAAATTGTATAGGCCCCCATACACGTGTCGGATTCCCACCGGATTCCGGCACGATCGATTCCGGGCGCGTGCACGCCAAACGATCGTGCCGGAATCGCATGCAGCCCACCTTGTCCAATCGATCAGGTCCGATCGTTCAGGGGCCCAGAATCGGATCCGACAGAGAACCAACATGTTGGTTCCATCAGATTGATTCTGCCCAGATCAGGGGGTGTTGCCATTTGTGAGGTGGACAATCGGACACGGAATTGTCTCGGAATCCGTTGGACAAGGTGGTATGCAGCGATGGATACTCTTAATTGGCCGATTGATCACACCTGCGATTCCCGGCAGAATCGCCGGAATCGATCGGTGAGTGATCAATTGGCCATGGAATCCGACACGTGTATGGCTTGCTTATGTAGATTGAAGATGGCCCAATCACACTCTGCAGCTTATGTGTGTGGTTTAGTCTGCATGAAATTTGCATGTCAGTGTTCAAATTTAGCATCTCATAGGCTTCTATAGACAAAATCCCTGACAGTGCTTGTAGTGGTAAAATATAAAGGACCAGGGACCAGGATAGATCTTAAAAGAAGACCAGTTGTGTGAGCAGGGCCATATAAAATATGAAGATATTCATTAATACCTCCTTAATTTTAAGATATTTCCCCTCAAAAATGTTGTGATTGTGACCAATCTCCACTCATACCAATCATAGAGCTTCCACACCAGCTCAGCAGGGAAGCAGATACTAGTGATGTCCAATACTTAAAGAGATATGAGAGAGAATGACAAGTGTTCACAAAAGGGTTTCATTACCATGCTTCAGCCCTGAAGTGCTGGTAACATACTTAAAAAAGTCTGGAGTTATGTACAACTTAATGGATGGATGCAACTTAGTGGATGTAAGTGTAGATCATGTGGGTGTTTAGCCCACACCCTCATGTGCATAGACAATCTATTCATTTATGATTAAAAGTCTGTGCAGAGCATTTCTTTGCATCTACCAGCTAATTCTTGCTTACCTTTGCGTTAAATATGATAGGTGCAGTGTATTAGCTAAGAATGTAGGAAAAGTATGCATTCCTCTGCAGACTATTTGTCATAACTAAGTCTCACACTTCAGAATACATCTGCGAGCATTAGGAAATTAGTATACCAAAGTCCAGCACTTCTTTGTCATTAAAATCCTTGGAATTTTCTACATGAATGCTGACAGTGTGTTTTATACCCCAATCATTCATCTGTAAATTGCCAGTGTGCTGCGCTAGGGTGCATCTTGATGTTTGATGATGGGCTTTTTAATGTTTTCTCTTTTCTCATTTTATGTTGCTGTTTAATCTGCCACATAGCAGTGTGATTCCTTTTTACAACTTCTGAAACGTTTATGAATAGATATAGTAGATATTTCAAGGAATGTTAATGCATTTTTTAGTGATCCTAAGTGAATAATCACTTGTTATTAAATTATTTTTATTATGATTGTTAAATTATTTTATTTCTTCCATTCAAAGCTGTTTTAGAGCCCCGCTAGTATAGTAGGAGTAGAGGCAGTTGTAGTCATACTAAGGGATATATTTATTTAGCATGTAAGTCCCATCCTGTATATATGGAGTAGTACTGGCTCCCGTTTCTCCAGTTGTAGAATGAAATATTTATAGACAACATATGAATGCTTTACTCTCCAGCCTTGTACTCAACCCCTCGTTATATGGGATACTTGAAGGGTATGTCATAAGCCCCCCATACACCTTAAAATCTTACCATGCAATTTCTGTAAAATCTACTTTTGTTCTACCAAAACCATGTAATATGAGGACCTTTCTAAACCTTCCAATCATTATGTATTCTATCAGGGAGCACCCGGCACTACAGAGTTGTTGGTAGATTTAATGGAAATTGTATGGAGTGATCTAAAGCTGTATGGGGGGCTTCAGTCTTATTTATTGGTAGGTGTATGCCTCACTCTCCAATATAGTACTGATAGACAAAATTACAGTATGAAATCGTTACAGTGAGTGGTATAGGGCTTTATTACCCAGATAGTACAAGTAGAGACTGTGGTAGTGTGTCATGTTTACAGGAAGGTTTAAGGACCATAACAGAACATTGTAGTTCACGTAGAGGCAGGAATAGCATAGACTATTTTATATTATTATTCTGCACCTTTCAGTTGGTTCTATACATTGTTTGCAGTTTGGAATGTCTTAAGCTAGTCTTTAGTGGGCATTCAGTTAACACTTTGAAAAGCAAATGAGTTTCTGCAAAGCGTAATATAAAAAAGTCAGGTGTTTACAGATATCTACGGCAACCCCTCTGCTAATTCACTGCAATTGGCGGAGAAAGAGCCTAGAGATGGCCACATGTCAACATGGTGAGGACACAGCATTTTGATCATGTAATGATGCTGTGGGCACGTAAGAGATAAAGGGCAGCCCCTCCATCATTCGTTTTGAGCTCTGACATGTAAGATAAAAGAAAACTACAGATCACTGTCATTGACTTTACTGGTAGAGAGGGTCACAGTCATTGTAAGTGCTGGGAGAGAGGGTTACAGTCAATGACAATGCTGGGAGAGATGGTCACTGTCATTGACAGTGCTGGTAGGGAGGGTCACAGTCATTGACTTTACTGGTAGAGAGGGTCACAGTCATTGTTAGTGCTGGGAGAGAGGGTCACAGTCATTGACAGTGCTGGGAGAGAGGGTCACAGTCATTG
>CM070032.1:58783408-58803363 GCA_036250615.1 Ptychadena robeensis
CATTGACAGTGCTGGGAGAGATGGTCACAGTCATTGACAGTGCTGGGAGAGAGGGCCACAGTCATTGACAGTGCTGGGAGAGAGGATCAAAGTTTATGTCAGTGCTGGGAGAGAGGGGCAAAGACAATAGTAGTGCTGTGAGTTTTACATGTTCATATTTTTACCCCTTAAAGGCCAAAACCTTTTATGTTAGGATGTTTACATTTTATTTACTGTATATTAGTTAACATAAACATCCATCTCTTGGTTTGGTCCCTCTGTCAAATTTAAGAACACATTAGATAATTGTCATCAGATACAATCTATCATGATTGTCTTGGCCTAATAATTATCTAATTAACTTAAGCTTAAGACATGTGGGGTGTAATGGAAGCTTAGCAGCTGTTTCATGATTCTGATATAGAGACTGTCCTAATATTTAGTTATTCATTTGCAGCGTAAGTATATATCAGATGGTCATATCAACAACTTGTATACAACACTACCTGCTTGTTTCCTTTCTAGTCGCAGAGACCCTTCCTCCCTTGTCTATGGCGTCTATTAGTCTGATGTGCCAGAGATCTAACCTCCCACTCTGTCTGTTTTGTGTGTAAGCACTGAGTGTGCCTTTCTACACATCTCCTGCTTTCTTGGAAATCCTGCGCCAGATCTGTACGCTTGCAAATTAATTACATTCTTTATGATTATATGTAGTACCCTTCCTCTCAGATGGAGAGCTGCTGCCTGAGAGCTAAAAAAGACAGGGGGAGTAGGAGGATTAGCATGGGAGTTGGGGCACACTGCTTATCAACACACGATACAATCAATAACATTGAAGTCAGCCATGGTTTTCGGAATAAAGAGAACAGGATAGCTGATCATAAGTGCTGTTTATGTAACTCACTAAACATCCTTCTACAGGAAACCATTTCAAATGATGCTAATTTTGTGTGCTTAGGTATAATAGATGGATGTTTTATTCTCGCTAAGACACAAATCATTCAGTGTTGTCTGCTTGCTATGGGCACGGTACAGACTATTTATAAAATATATTAGTATTTATTATATAGTAATATAATAAAGTATTAGCCGGGCGTTTGCTGTTTGTTAATTTGCTCTCTTTATATAATATCAAATCTGTATAGAGGAGATTTATAAAATGACTTTTACAATATAAACACACCCCTCAAAATGTTGCCACAATAGTTCCTCTCTAATAATACCTGAAATAAGGAGCAACATTTTTCCCATTTAACATATCTAAAACCTGCCTATAACCTCCAACTAGTTAGATTTGTCTAGGTTGTGCACAGTTCTACTTGTTATATTGCTAGAGCCTGTCATTTTGAGAGCTTAAAGGCGTACATAACGCTTAACCCATTTGAGTTGAAAAAACTTTAATAAACCATCGCAAATGCTTTTCAGAAACAATGTTTTTTCCTGCATCACACTGATGCCAAGCATTACTGCAAAGACAACACATTTAAAATAAAGTAGCACGGGCAATTTCTTGGCACGCAAATGGATCTTATCTCATGCAAATGAATGGGATGGGTTGTGGCTGCGCCAAAACAACGCAGTGGATACATGCTAAGGCTTGACCTGCTCTAAATCCTAACTATTATTATCTCTTGGATTTGGATTTTTCCATCTCATATTCCTATGGGATGCTCTGATATTCAAGAATGATACTGAGCTTTTCTAGTATAGAAATTATTAAGCATATATCCCCACAACAGTGACATTGAAATATCTCAAATGTGCCACTGCTCAATGCTTTACATCTCGTTTCTAATCCATTAGCTTAAATATGTAGTTTACCTACCATTTACTGCTTTAACATCTCTACTGGGAAGCTTTCCAGAAGGTTTAGGAGTGTGGGGTATTATGGGAAGTATGGGAAATTTTGGCCATTCTTCCAAAAGAACAACTTTAGTTTCAGATAATGTTCACATGAAAAACATTAAGGATAAATATATTTGTTACTTTTCCATGATTGTTAAGGGCAGACAAACTGGTATTCCTGTAACTGCTTATCTCCTGAGTTTTCATGCACACCAGTCTCTTAGGTTTGCTTACCAATGTAGAAAGTAGAAGTTTTGTGGAAGCTGATCCATCTGGTAGAGAGGGTACACAAGCATCGACCCGTGTATGGCAACCTTAACTACGCTTTCACCTTCTCAATTCATTGTAATTGTTCCCATTCAACTTAACTATACAGGTTAACTACAGTTCCATCTTTCTTACTTATTGTATACTTTGTTCCAAATCCTCTAAAGGTGACCATACATGGGTTCATTTTTAAATTGATTTGAGCACATCGAATCACATCGATTGTTTGTGCTCGAATCAATTGCGCCACCGTTTCTATGAGCGGAATTATTTGATCCGGTTCGAAGAAACCTCAATCAAACAGGGAACCAACTTGGTAAATCCCTGTTCGATTAACAACAATTGCCATCGAGGGTCCCCACCCAAAGTATCGAACAGGATCAATTGCTCAGAAGTGCTGCATCTTTATTCACCGTTCAATCAAGGAAGCTCGAGCGCAGTGTGGTGACATCATCACGCTGTGCTCGAGGGTTCATTGATTGCATGGGTATCGACCCGTGTATGGCTAGCCTTATAGTAGGCCATATTTGGGCAGGGTCCTTATCTACTCTTGTGATATAACGTAGTTTGTACTTCTTTATATGGATTTGTCTTTGCAACTGTTTAAATTTTTTTTATAAGTGTTTAAAAAAGGGTTGCATAAGACACATTATTCATGCCAATGGTCCATAGTCAGGGCCCCATTTTATGTATGTTTTCATGATCCCTAAATATATGTGTTTTGTCTTTTCTTGTCCACCAGGTTGTTGCACTTAGTAAAAGAAGCAAAGAAGCAGAAGCAGCCTTCTTGAGTGTATACAAGCAATTAATTGAAGCGCCAGGTGATTTACTTTTCATTGCCACAGTTTGTTTAATTTGATTTTATGTTTGTAAACCTCTTAGAAGCTCTAGTATTTAAGGCTTCTAATGCCTGGCATACACATGCCGATAAGCGGCCGATTTTTCACCTGACCGACGGGCGTGCGCGCTCGCGCCGTCGGTCAGCGGAAAAATCGGCCGCTTATCGGCATGTGCCCACATGGGGCAACAGATCCCTGTCGCCCCACAGCTCGGCCGGCCAGAGAACGGACATGTCCGATATTCTCTGGCGGATGGAAGCCGATGGCATTAGCTTCAATGAAGACCTACCTCGACTGAAGGGGGCCCATAATGCACCAGGGTGCAAACGTGATGACGTCATCACGTTTGCATTCCGGTGCATATCGGAGCTGGTCTGTCTGCACCCATCGGGGTGTGTATGGCAGGCATAACATACATTTGAATAACTGTGCTATTACATCCATTTATATCCAAAAGCAGATTAGCAAATGCCTGAAAAATAGTAGAGGAGCTAGAGATTTTCTAGTGTTTAAGTTGGTTTGTAAAAGCAAATATTACAACACCCTGTTGTATAGGACAGCTTTCTCCCACTCAGGAGTTAAAGAGGCCTCAGGCCGTGATAGCAGAGCTGTAAGTGAGCTGGGCAGCTTGAGCCCAACTAACAGATGGAAGAGTCGGCCTTGGACCACTCTCTTATCTGCCTCTGTATGAGAGTTGAGCTAAAGCTGCTTGGCTTACAGACAGTAAGTACAGAGCCGAAGAAAAGATCCCAAAGAGCGAAGACAGCATCTGGAAACAAAGGCACCTGTGGGGAGCGAAGGCGAGGTGGTCAAGTCTTCACATCATAAGAATTTTTCCTCCGTGATTTTGGGGGGGGGGGGGGGGGGGGTGTCCTATGGTGCAAAAAAATACAGTATATCTGAACATGACCATTGAGCGCTGCACACTGAACTATTGTTCAGAAGGTCATGACCATCACTACTGGGTCACAAAGACCAATGGAAATATGTTGGGATAGAAACAAAACATTTAAAAACAAATGATTTCTCTTTTAACTAAATATAAAGCTCACCTAAACTTAAGAACACCTAAACCTAAGAACATATTCTTTTATACTTGTATTAGAATGTCAGATGTCCTTGAAATGGCCACTGTATGTGTGAAATCTGCCATCTTGTGTGTGGTGGTGTAGATCTAGTTACTGGTGTAGATCAGCTACTGATCACCCTGTCCATACCAGATCTTCTGATTCAGAGCTGTAGATGTGGCAAATAACCAAAGTAACAAATAATGTCAAACAAAACTTTTCTGGTTTAAAATACTTGGCCAGATTGTTGCCCTATAAGACGCAGTCAAGTTGCTTATGTGAGTTTAGGTTTGCTTTAAAGTAATGTAGAACATATATTGGTTTAATATTTAATGCACTTACAATTCTCAAATTGTTCACTAGGGGGTGTTATGTTGTCTATGTTGTTTACACATCCTACTAGCTGTCAATCATATATCTAATTTGCACACATTGTTATATAAGAAAATATATTTTAGTTACTGTTTAGTTACATTTAGTTACGGACGGTGTGCTCATATGATAACAAACATTGCACTACCTAGTGGAAATTGAAAAACACATATGCTGCTAAAACAGAACTTTGTGCTAAATCAACGATTATATAGCGTATAATATTGTGGTTTGTGTCTAGTATTGCCGCCACAATAGCTTTTGTTTTTTAGAGTAAGCCCTGTAACACAATGTATTACTAGTTGATATTTCCAAAAAGTATTTTTTTCTGAGTTGTCTTTGGCTTAGTTTCCACTTGTGTGGAAGCCGGCGGCGCGGTTGCCGCCGCTTAGAACCGCCGCCGCTAAGAACCGCATCTCATGGGGTTTTTAGCGGCGGCCATTCACCCCTATGGCCGCGGTCAGTGCTGGGCGGCCGCGGAATCACGCGGACCGCCGCCTAAAAACTCGGTCAACCGAGTTTTTAGGCGGCCGTCCGCGCGATTCCGCGGACAGGGGAATAGCCCATTGAAAAGAATGGGCGCGGATGTATCCGCGCCGTGCACAACCGCGGGCTTCCGCTTCTAGTGGAAACAAGCCCTTTAACAGACAAAAATAAATAAATTGAAAATAAAAGCAAAAGGGTTAACCTGCCTGGCATTACAGGAAGGCAACAAAGTGGTACATTTTAAAATTTTCTGTCCCTCCCCTGCAACGACACCGTGCCATCGCCCCACATTGGGGAGAAGTGGAAGAAAATGGTGATACCAGAAATGGGCAGCTGGTGCTGGACAGAGGTGATTATTGTGGTACCCCAAGATGGAATGCTTGGGAGATTAAAAGAAACAACTTTACACATTGCACTATGTAAAGTGTAATATGTTGGTGCTATATAACTATATATAATTTAATGTTGATAATTGGGAAAAAAATTGAGTTTCCATTCTCAATTTAGATATGCTACTTAAAACTATCAGTTTGGGAAGAGTCTCTGCATACAGGGGTCTCCAAATCTGTCAACACAAATCATCTGCAGATAGCTTGGCTGGCTGGTGTGTTAGCTCAGCAAGAATGTTGATCTGTATCCTAATAGTGCCTTTTATTAGATGAGAGAGAGCCATAAATCTTTTTGATATTATTCACACAGATGTGATGAGAAGGGAATGAAGAAAAGAGCAGCAGAATGTGTTAAAAAGTATAATTAATGTTAGTTGTATAGCAGATTGTTTCATTTAAATTGCTTGGCAAATCTGTTCTCTTGACAGCATATTCTCTCATATGTGTTTGCCCATTTGTGTGTTAATAATTAACATGTAATTTATTTACACCTTGACTGATAATATGTCAACAGGAGTCTGTGAATCCATGGTAAGTTGCCAGTAACAGCAGCATCTGTCTTTTTTATCAGTTCATTGGAACATACATGAACAAATGTGTTGGTACACTTGGCCATAACACCTACAGGAACTTTTTATGGCATCCACCTTGCATCACTACTGCCATGCCCTTCCTTCGCAGCCCTAACAGCTTCCACTGTCCGGGTTACGTTTACCTCAAATTTTGAAGTGTGCTGGAATTTTTCTCATTCATTTCAAAAAATTTTCCCAAAGGTGTTTAATGGGATTGAAGTTGGGGCTTTGTCAAAAATATCTTATAATGGTGAAGCACTAAGATGTCTCTTCATTGGGAATATGGGGGATAGCCCAAACCTTGCACCAATCTCATCTTCCACAGAACTCAAAATGCAGTCAAGCAGGTAGTGTTCTGCTAGAAAAGATTGAACCTAAATTTAGGCATAAGAGTGCCAGGCAGAAAAGTGTAAATCCTAAATTCCACAGAATTCGATGGTGGTGTTTTTTCCACCATTCCATCCAATGTATGGCATTACACTTGGTAATGTGTGACTTCATGTGTGGCTTTCATGCGAAAACCCATTCCAAGAATCTCCCAGCATACAATGTTTCAATGGCAAAGGGATATGATAACTAAAGTTGTTAGCTGAGCTTTATGCACCTTTTGTTATGACCGCCTTAGGTGGTTACACCTTTGCAGTACAAGATGCAGAAAATACCCCTTCCAACGAGAGGGTAGGAAGAAAGGTATACTTCTGCATTTTGTTCTATTCTTTAGATATATGAACAAAATCTGCCCATACATGGGTCATTTTGCATTTGATGTAAAACATGATTGAAATTGAGCATAAAGTTCAAACTTTTAGTTGATTATACTAGTATCTATTCTGGGTTTTTTTATTGTATTTTGGAGCTTGCACTGGTACCATCAATTGATATTAAATTGACAATCAATATTTAGATTGCATGAATAGATCGAATTGAAAATCAATCCAGCAGAAGTTAATGTCTGAATACCAAGCTTGAATTTGAACAACTATAATATCTCTCAAAATTAAGTGTACAGATGGTTGACTGAAAAAGACTGAAACAGCCTATAATATATTTGCCAAGTTGTGGCGTATGCTGAGCAATGTGGGCTGAAATGCTTAAAGCTTCTTTATATTTGAAACACATTGCTTTTGATTAGCATTCCCACATCTGCTTTGTCAAAATCAGTTAGTGTTTTAACAAAGTATAGGGCTTGCTGGAAACATAGAATGTTCCCTAATGGTGCTTATATCCCTCACAGACACATTGATTGACTGGTTGTGACTAATTGCTTTAGATTACATTGAAATTACATGAGGCGATCCTTACTTTAACATCCTTGAGTGCTAAGTCTAATTTATTTTTCTGTTACACCCTAGAATCTCTGGAACCTAAAAGACCATAATCTTTAGTGGCATTTCCTAGGAAGGTTTTGCCTTTTTTAATTAGTAAAGGTATTACTGTACATGAAAAAAGCATCATAAACATAACATGCATTAATGGTTGCTCAGAATGTACACTTAAAAAAACACTTCAGTCAGTAAAAGCATAGGAATATCTCTGTCTCGCCCCATCAGACTTGCTCCTACATTCTCCACTTTAAAAAAAATCCCTGAAAACCCACCTCTTTAGTCTGGCATCCCATCTGCTCATTTCTAATATCACCACCATACCAGTCCCATCCCCCCACCTATTGTATACTCTGTTCCCCAACCTATTAGATTGTAAGCCCGATCGGACAGGGTCCTCTACTTCTCCGGTGTCATAACCTGTTCCTGTGTGTTACCTTGGGTTGTCTCAAATTAATTGTACAGCATTGCGTAATATAATAAAAAGAATAATAATAATAGGAATATTAAACCTAAAACACACAGTTTAATTACAATGAATCACTATGTTTTTGTTTTTTTGTTAGATTGCAAACTTTAAATATACAGTGGACCCTTGACTTATGAACTTAATTCGTTTGTTGTAAGGGTTAGTTGTAAGTCAAAACCATTTTTCCCATAGGAAATAATGGAAATGGCAATAATCTATTCCAGACCTCCCAAATTAATTTCCTAACCTTTACATAATAAAAAAGATGTAAAATATGTGTAACGTACAAGAAATACCAATTATATTCCGAAATAATAGAAAATAAAGTTATAACATGTTCCTAACTTTCCTAGATAATAGAAAATAAAGTTATAACATGTTCCTAACTTTCCTAGCAGAAACAACAATTTAACACTCTTTCTTCTGCTCAATTGTAAATGCCGTAATTTTTCTCTTCTTTTTTTCCATCTGTCCTACCTTTTTTTGGGGCCATGATTTACTGAAAATGCACTGATCATCCTCAGCACAGAGGGAAATTCCTAGACACCTATGCTAACACCCCTATGTATGCTCATAACTGGAGCCTTGAGTGCAGACCCTAGGCAATAGCATTTGTACTGGCTGTACAGACGTCTATGCTTTGAAGCATCATTCACGCTTTCTGCATTAGGAGAGCGCCTGGAAAGCATAAACAAATTTAGGTAGTAACTAAAAAATTTGGTTGTATGTCAAAATGAAAAATTTTTGTATATCAAGTTTCCACTGTAGCTAAACTTCTACATTGATGGAACTAAATATCAGGCCACTGTACATAGCTGTCAACTGTCAAAAAAACCAGGGGACATACAGGAAGTGATGTCAGAGACATCATTGTGGTTGTTCCCTGTTCCAAGAAGTGACGGCACCCGGTTTACCTCTCGGCTGTTTTAGCAGGGAGGGGGTGTGACTCTCCCTGCTAATGTCCCACCCTGCTTGTGCTAATCATGTGTGGGGTGGGACATTAGCTGGGAGAGTAAAGCCCTTTCCCTGCTAAATTAGCCCAATTTCAAGAATCCAGGAAAAATCCAGGATTTCTTGAAACCTGGATTTGCCGGGAAAACCACATAAAAAACTTGACTTTCCGGGCCAAAAGGATAGGGTTGACAGGTATGCACTGTACTCACAGCAGGGCTGTGAAGAGATCTTAGAGATCTTTTTTTGTAAGAGTCATCAATCTAATGCAGGGAACAAGAGTTGGGATGCAAAGAGTTTAGTTTAGGGATGCTATGCTCCATTGTTCTCAATTTACAGGCTGTAGATGGTATTAGGCCAGTTGATATTATTTAGCTGCAGTGCATTTTGAAACAAGTTTACATGGAGGAACTCAAGTTTTCAAGTAAAGCAGCATGCACCAATGCATGTGAAATATGTATCCTGAAAGCCCAGTGTTATGTTAGTAGTATACTGAGTAATGCTTGAACTAGCAATGGCATGAACTCTGTCCATTTTCACTACATGTTGCTTTTATTTTTCAAAAGCAAAACATTTTCATTTTAATTCAGAAAACGATATCAGCCCAAATACTTGCCTTGCCTTAGTTCCTGGCCTTGTATCTTGCCTTATTACAGTTTATTACAGTTACTTATTACAGTTTATATTACAGTATAAAGTCTATATACAATATGTACATCCAAGAAGGCAGAAAGTCCAGAATAACAGTAGTCCATATAATGAAACACATGGAGATCTTGCCACACAGGTACACACAGCTCCCCAGTCACACACAGGACTAGTTCAGGGTGGAGCCATCTTACTGAACAGGTGGGGGGGTTTTACAGAGCCAAACCAACTCTAATTAGTTCATAGAACACAGCTGTTCTTACCCTGTACCAGGCCCAGCAATCCCAGCTCCCTCTGCTGGTCAGATTCCAAAGTACTCGGCATATTGCCGGTACCTAGGACACACATATATCCTATACTGGATACATCCAGAGGATTTGACAGGCTTCCTGTCACAATATGTACTCTATGCTTGCTTTTGCAAATACAGTAGAACATTTTCATTAACGAAGGTCCAAATTAAAATTGGAGTCATCCGTATACTGACATATTCTTTCATAAATGAATATGTTTATCAGTTTAAAAGATCATATTACATTGTAATAGTTCTATTTCAAATCCCTAATCTACACACTCTATGTACTGAACTTCCCATTGCCCATGTGAATCAAAATTACCTGGGTGGTTACTTTCCAGAGAGTCCTTGAAGTAAGGCTAGATGATTGGGGACTTGGGAACAGGATCATTGCTGGAGATATCTAAGCGTAACACTTATTACACCTGTAATTTCATTTTCTGTATCCTGTAACAGCCAAGCAATGAAGGTTGAATTAACTATGTAATTTTGATTTAGCAAATGAGTACAGTCATTAGTGTCCTATTAAGTATGTGATGAAAGGTTAGAAAGTTTTTGTATTATGGAAAGTTGTACAAACCTAAATGTGACCAATAGCATCAGCTAGTGGCTGTTAGAGATACTGTGCCTTCCTGCATAATGCTGTTATAAAGTGATTATTAATATAAATTAAATACAAGTGTTATTTAGATCCATTCATTCATTCATAGTTTCAATACTGGCTAGTTAAAAGAAAACAACTGGGCCCATTTTATGATGATATATTTACAATAGTAGAGTGTTGTACCATGTTAGCCATCTATGAATGTAGAAAATTCAAGTGATCCCCTTTGTTGGCAAATTGAAGTAATTGAAACAGCAAACTTTCAGGATATCTCAGATCCCTTCTTCAGGATTATTAATATATAATAGTATATTTGAAAACATCATCACTACCAGTGCTATTTACTAAATAAATCATCAAAGCCCCTATTCTGCAGCAATGGATCATTAACATTAAAAAGTGTATGTAAACCCTACCAATAAACAGTTCTGTTCAGTGGAAAGATAGCATGATTTAATACAGCACTGTGGGGATAAACAGGCATATCATGTGTTGTACTCCACTTGAGGTTAGATTTTAATAATTTTTGAATCTGCTATGAGCCAGATGACATTTACTATGTTGTGATATTTAAAAGCTTAAGCCCCCATACACGTATAGATGTGCCATCGATTCAAATCAATGGCTACCCATCTTGAACGATCGACCTGAAAAAGTCGAAATCGCACAAGGAATGGATCAAGTAGGGATCTGACAAGATGGTAAATCCCTGTTTAATCCGAATACTTTGCATTGGGAACAGGGTCCCCATACAAAGCATGGAGCGGGAATCAGTGATGCACATCATGATTCATGTGTGTTTTGTGGCGACCACAAGGAGTGTGGTGACATAACCACGTTGTGATCGATTGCTGGCAAAACCAAACCGAGAATCCAAGCATGTTTGGGTACCTTTAGAAGTAAAAAAAAAACACCAGTGAAAGGGCAAGATGAAAAAACAAATAAATAAATAAGATTTTCAAACTGGAGGTGGTCTTTAAATAACTATTTATAACTTTAAACCTGGCATATTTGACATATGAACAATTGATTTTTGCAACTGTGTCCTTTTTTTCCTCAAATGTCCTTAATAAAATCAATGATGAGTGATGTAATATATTTGTACTTCTCAAACATTATTTACAATCGTTTGGGTAGAAAAAATTCTTGTAGTAGCTATCTCACAAGGATTGGTTCTTCTCTGTCCCCCATAATCTTTTCTTGGTAAAGGTAAAATAAATCACATACATTTATAATCATAAGAAAAAAAATATACAGTTGCAGCTTTTAAAGGATAGCTTTACTTTATAACTAAGCCGCAAATTGTAAACCTGCAACTAACTTTTATTATTATTTTAAAAAAACACATTATTTGAAAATAAGCTGATTTCCAGCTTCCTGCACAATGACTTTAAATGTTTGAATTCACCTTTTCATTATGGAGCCACCGCCTCTATATCTGCTTCAGTATAGATTTATATTTTCTATGTATTTCTAACCTCTTCAAGATACATTTCAAAGAAATCTTTTCTAATAAAAAAAAAAAAAAAAGTAGTACCGTACTAAGTACTTAAAAGTAGTACTTTTTATGTACTACTTGTATGATGTATTACATTGTTTTATCTAATACACACCATTCCAAGGACTTGAACAATGCCTATCCATTGGGTAAGAAATTCCAGATAACTCGCTCACAAGTGCTCTAACAGCAATAAAATATGAGAAACCAATTAAAACTTTCTGATGAGTACTGCACACCTGACTTACTCTATTAGACTTTCCCTAAGGGCTTCTTCTCATCCTAAGATAAGCTGTCGTGTGTTTTGCTACGTTTTTTTTTTTCAAATTTTTTATCAAGCCACAAGAAACTTTTTAATTTCAATGGACCAGAGAAAGTCTTATATGTTGCGCTATAAGTGTGCGACAACTTGTCTCATAGCTTCGAAGTCATATTTGGGGATGTCACTTCAGTTGCTTCTATGCCGAAGCATAAGCTGCATTGCATGGCTATCCTTGCTGCCTCATTCATTCTCTGGACCATTGCTTTCTGTACTTCTTCTGCTGCTCCTCCACCAGTCATGAATTACAAATCTTCATTAGGAATGATCAAAGGTATTAGGGACTCCCTCTAGAAAATGGCTGCATATGTGTGCATGGCCTGCCGAGCTGCACTCTCTTTCCTCCCACACTGGGAGTAGAGAACTATGAGACAAAGCTGCTTAGTGGTGCATTCCAATAACATCAATGAGCACCTGCTGCCCAGAGTATGTTGGGGTTCTCCCAGATTTTGGGAAGAGAGGCATGGTGAGTACAGTTGGTAGGGGAACTGCAGGGAAAGCAAAGCTGAAATGTGCACACAGGGATGGGGGCACACTTGAACTACACACACTGTACACAAAGAGATTGGAGCACACATGGCCTACACACACTATATTTACAGTTATTTGAAGTCCATATGTGCCCTATCTTTGGGTATAAATCGTCTGTGTAGATCAGGTGTGTCAAACTCAAAGAATAATTATATTTTCATACAAATATTAAGGTTGCCAAAACTTTGTCCAAGTTTTTACATTTGGCCCAATGTCAATATCAGTTTGACCCCCCTGGTTTAGCTCATTGTAGCATTACAGAGTGTCTTAGGGCTTGTATTCTATCTAAAAGTAAACCACTCCCACCATAAGTAGTTGTATTCATCTACTAACATTATTTACATAAATTATGTACAGCATTGCCCAACCATACACAAATATTAAAAACATTTTACCTATATTTATATATACATACATATAAAGAAAGAACCAAATAATAAGAATTGTTAAAAGCTAACCTTTGGTGATTGAAGGAATGTACAAACGAAGCATTGGGGGATCTCATTAGTCTTCAATGCTCATGTTTTTTTTTCTGTTGGCATGGAGGAAACCTGATTATATTGCTTAGCTACAGCAAATAAAAGTGAGGTCTCCATACTTGCTGTGGTATCTGGCAAACTGTTCAAATCTGGTGACAACAAAGTTAGATTGTATGATAATAAGATCCTTGTAATTTTTAATGCTTAGGGTGGCATTAAGCATTAGCATTAACTGTTCAGGAGTTTAAAAACATCTAGGATTAAAGCTGATAAAAAAACATCTTTTATTTTGCCAGGTTGCACACAGACTACTTATTTGTTTCTCCCCTAATGTGAGGAGAAGAAGAACAAGGTTTAATTGGTGAAATTTAATGAGTTTAAGATAACACCATTTTGTTCTATTAGGTCACAATTCTTGTCTAATGGCATTGCCATCATCACAGCACCTCTGACACGTTACAAGGATTTTTTTAAATGATTAGGATATTCAAGTGTGGCAAATATGTAGTAAAAGAAATGGAAAGGGAGCAGATGTTAACTAATGTAGAGAATTGACAACATATCAAACTTTTCAGAAAGCATAATAGATACCTACTGCTTGCCTATAGTGAACTTGCATCAGGTGCAAGGGTTGTTCAGAACTGCTGCCTTGCTTGTGAAAGACTCTGAGGTACATTAGATTTACATCAAGTTTATGTATGAATAGATTGTGCACAAAATGGTTTTTCCCAACTGCTTTTATGTTGTGACTCAACAACACATTTATATGCATGTTCCACGCTATTAAATAAACTGTGTTGTGAACAGACATAAAATGATGATGGACAGTAGAGTGATCTAGTAATTAAGTGCAAAAAGCATAATCGGCCACAATCCCCCTATAGCAGAAACTTTTTAAAATTCATTACTCAAAAAATTGAATAAGTCAGTGAGGTGGCCACACGCTGGGGAATTTTCTGGTCAGGTTACAAGGACACATCCCAGGGCATACAGTTAAAAATGAAGCTCAGAAAAAAAGTAAAAAGGAACATGTCCTATACATTAAGCAATAAATAGTAAAGATTGTCCCCACTGGGGGGTACACATAGTACATATGTTATACCGCAGATAATACTCAAAGGGTAAACATTGTTTCTCAAGGCACTCCTCTAAGGGAGACTCCCCTGACGCGTTTCAGCCTCCTGTAGCACGGCCTCATCAGGGGGGGGATCATCTTGTGATGGTAACATAATGTACAGGACGACATTCAACAACAGCATCAAGAGCTACCATGTGTTGTGAACAGCATCTGAAATATCAGAAAGGATCGTCTCCTAAAAATACTTATTACAAATAACTTCTCTTATCATACCCAGACCTTATACTTTAGATAATGGTTGGATTTTAAAACACAATTTGACCACCCTTTTGTATGTGCTGATACTTTTTTAATCACTGGCACATTTTAAGCATATTATGATATGCAGTAACAAAAAGGAAAAAACAAACTTTGTGTACAAAAATAAGAGATCTCTGTCATATATTGTGTGCTAAATGCATTGCTGTTTTGCTGGAAGCACTTAGAGAACTAATGGATTCAGTTTTAAATTAAAGCTATGCTGACAGTAAATGGTATACGAGTAAGTGCCCCACAGATAATTGCAAGCTAATCAAACTAATTAGGAAGAGGTCATAATTTAGCATTCACAGTTTTAGTATACCCAACTGCATCCACAGCAGTAATGTCACAATTATTTTGGGCCTCTACAAATTTGGCTCTTGTTGTGCTTCAACCTATTGTTGCAACTAATTATCTGTGAGTAAAATACTAAATTTCACATTAATTTGTAATTCTGATAATACTAGTGTAACTTTATAAAGTTTAAGGACATGTAAGGGTAACAATAGGTCCTATATGAACACACGAGGCAATGAGTAAGGTGAATGTGATAGGAAACATAAACTTTGACCATTAAAAGCAGAAAAAGAGTGATACAATTCATTTCTGTTAATTTGAGATTTTCTCTTAATGTTCTGTCTCTGAAATGGGAAGTGAAAAAATTTTCACTAAACCAACTACAGTTATCATTGATGAGCCTCTAGTTATTGAATACCCTGTAGCTGAGAAATAGAGGTCTTTGGAGGTAGAATCCTTTCATTTAAAGCATTCCAAATCACTTTCAAATGAAGGTAAATGCATCACCGGACTAATGAAAGCTTCTTTGTTAGCATTGGTTATGGCAAGATTTTGGTGGTTTACTTGTTGTTTTGAAAAATTTTAAGGAGCCTAGTATCATATCATATCTCTACCCAAGTAGAATCCATGTCCATGACTTATCCATATACAGGGAGTGCAGAATTATTAGACAAGTGGTATTTTTGAGGAATCATTTTATTATTTTATTGAACAAAAACAACCATGTTCTCAGATGAAACCCAAAAAAACTAATTAAATATGCAAAGCTGAATATTTTTGGAAGTTAGTTAGTTTTAGTTTGTTTTTAGTTTCTTAGCTATTTTAGGGGGATATCGACTTGTGTGCAGGTGACATATCACTGTGCATAATTAATTAGGGGCAACTTAACCAAAAAACAAATTATAGAACCTCCCATTTCAATTATTATATTTTACCAGTTGAACAACCAGATAAACATCTCAATAACATCTCAACATTCACAAATATACATGTTCTGACAATTCAAAAACAAAACAAAAACACAACCAGATCATGACCAATTAGCCACCTTTCTGTTGGCCTAAAGGAACAACTCAAACAGTCTTGCCATCCATGGATTCTTGTCAGTGTTTTGATCTGTTCACCATCAACATGTGCGTGCAGCAGCAACCACACAACCACAGCCTCCCAGACACTGTGTCAGTAGAGGTGTACTTGTTACGTTTCCCTCCTTGTAAATACACATCCTTGATGATGGACCACAGGTTTTCAATGGGTTTGTCAGTATCAGGGTGAACCCAAGGAGGCCAGAGCATCATTAGTTTTTCTGCTTTTATACCTCTTCAGTTGCCCAGCCAACGCTGTGGAGTCACTTGGATGCGTGTTGTAGGAGCACTTGGTCCTGCATGAATAAAACTCATGTTTTTTCTTGAAGGATGCAAGACTTCTACTTCCTGATACCACTGCTTCTGCAAGAAGGTTGTCTGTCCAGAAACTGGCAGTAGGACTGGGAGTTTTGACGCTTGACTCAATCCTCAACCACGAAAAGGCCCCCACAAGCTCCATCTTTGAGGTGATACCAGCACCAGCACAAACCATGTACTCCACCTCCACACCTTGCCTAAGTCGGTCTGAGTGCGGACTGGAGCTACTCTTGCCCTTTACCCAATCCAGTCCACGTGGGCCCATAACCATTCTGGCCCAGTCAAGACCTCACTCTAATTTCATCAGCCCATAAAACCTTAGAAAAATCAGTTTCAGTAAAACGTATGAAAAATCATTTGGGTCGGCCCTCATTGACGTTTCATCAATTCGGGACAGCTTAGTTGATGTCTTCGCGGGGTGTCGGTCAGTGGTGTGTCGTCTTCTCAGCACTTTGCTAGTCTCTAGAGTACGACCTTTGCACACCTTGGTGACTTTTGGGCACGTCCAAACGTGATGTAATGCATAATCTTGAAATCATGGCCCCAAAGCAGGTGGCAAGTGTGCATCTTGGCAGCTGCACGCTTGACTACTTTTACTCAGTTTCATGGGTAGCTTATTTTGTGCGCCTTTGGTTGTTCCAACACACTTCTTGCGAACCCTTGGTTGACTAGTGGTTTAATGAAACGCTTGATTGTCTCGATGATCACGTTCCAGACGCTTTGCACATTTTTAAAGAGTGCTGCATCCCTCTGCAAGCTATATCTCACTATTGTTTTTGACTGTTCTCTAAGCCTGTTCAAGTCCTTCTTTTTGACCCATTTGTGCACAAGAGGAAAGGAAAGTTGCCCTATAATTATGCACACCTAATATAGGGTGTTTGATGTCCTTGAGCCCACAACCCTTCCTCATTACATAGATGCCCATCACCTAATAGGCTTAATTGGTAGTAGGCTTTCGAGCCTATACAGCTTGGAGTAAGAACCCATGATAAAGAGGATGATGTGGTCAAAAATACCCATTTGCCTAATAATTCTGGCACTCCTGGTATCATCTTGGTTTGATTGTTTTTACCATAAATTGCTAATTGATGCTGTATAATGTATATTTATTTTTTAATTAACCGTAAATAAATTTACGTTATACATACTTCTTATAACACAAATTCTTGATATGCATGTTGGCCCCTAAAGTCCCTTGCCCCTGATTAACTCAGGGGGACTCCTTTTGGTGATTAGTGTCACCTAAACATTAACTTTTTTTTGAATATATATGTTGTATTAGAATTTTTTTTTTACAAAGTAAGTCGCAAACACCTTACAAGAAAGCAGGGCGAAATTTCATCCACTTTCCCTCGGCAGAGTAATTTCAAGAATCCATATTGTCAGTTGAGTAATGCCAGTAACAGTCCATGAAGCTGCTGCAGGGTACAAGCTAGCACATAAAGCATCCATGGTTAGATGTAGGCAACGGATAAGAATACAGCCGATGATACCCAGAGAAACACAAAGCTAGCGGCGACAGTAGGCTCAGAGGGTGGAACATTACCTGTGAAAGGAAAAGATAGATTGGGGAAGGGAAAAGAGAGAGGAGGGCAGGGATAGCGTTGCGGGAGGGAGGGGTTTGGTCCGACATCCACATTGATGACCATGGGGGTCGCCGGGGTTCAACAATCTCCGGCTAATAATCAAACAATCATACCGGGTCGCATTGCTTTAAAACTCTGGGGAGTCTTGGAACAAAGACCACAGCGTCAAAATTAACAAAAAAACGGGAGTTATAATTCTGCAACTGTGATAACTTAGAGACCTCCATCCTGCATATGCGATTTATTCCTCAAGCCAAGGCCTTTATGGAAGGTGGCGAGGTGGACTTCCAGAGGCCGGGGAGCATCAGCCCTGCCTCCATCAGGGACAGTTGTTTGAGAAGGGATTTTGTATTGGGGACGAAGTCAGAGTACAATAGATCAGTTGCGATTTCTGGCGTTTTGGAACGGAGGATCTAGTGGCGGTGTTGACGAAGGTAATACACCCTCCAGGTCCAGGGAGTTTCGGGCAGTTCCACCAGATTGCAGCATGGTCCCTACTGCGGAGTGGCATCGCCACCTTCAATCTTCCGAACAATCACAGATAGATCCGATGTCATCTCTGTCTGCGGTATCTGTACCACCGTGTCAGAATTTTGTTAACGTTTTTCCTGAACGTGGGAGGCCATATTGATTTTTGATGTTGGCAAAATCGCCCACTCACCTCAACCATCAGAAAACACTCAATTCAGTTTCCTTTTCTCCCAGGAGTCATAAAATGTGGTCTCTCGAAAAAGAAATGTTCATGAGTAATTTGTACAGTAGCGAGAGCGGCCTGTGTGGTTTAGCCATCTGAGAGGCACAGGGCATCAAAAGGAAGGGGCAGAACACAAGGATGGCTCTTCAGCACAGAGTCCACAAAGGTCGCCAACTGAAAATAGTGCAGCCAAGATGTTGCTGTTGGTGTTGTGAGGGGGCGAAGGGTCGTTCAGAGTGTTTTAAGCGAGGAGAAGGCCAAAGCAATGTCAATCGTGAGGGGCTTTCATTGTTTGGACGCAGCATAGGCAAATAAGAGCTTGTTCCTGCGCCGGGGAAAGCCGGATTTCGCAATGGATTGGAGGTAGGGGTCCATAGTAGGATGATAACAGCGACTTGATATCTAACGTGTCCCACCATCGCAGCGCTGGAGGGAGAAAATTATGGCAGCTGTGAGCGGTGGGCGTGCACAGACGTAATCCTCCATGGGAGGGAAAAGGAGGATCGGGAAATGCTGGATTCCAGCTGCAAAACCCCAAGTTTTTCCCGTGTGAGAATTTTCTATCAGAAATGTTTCAGTAAGGCTGGTTGATAGTAATGTTCCAATTTGGGGAGGAAAACCACCAGCTGACTATTTCGTGTTATATCGAAAGCGCAATCTCGCAGTTTTCCCCACCCAACCTATTAGTAAAGATGAGCGCAGGGTGAGAAAGTAGGATCTAGGGATTGATATTGGGATCGTTTGAAACAAATATAGGGTAATCTGGGAGGCACTCCATCTTACAGATGGCTATACTTCCGAACCAGGATGACGCTCGGGGTTCGTTTGTCCAGCAACAGCCTAGGATGTCAGGAGGTAAATAGTTCAGCGGTGTAAAGAAGGTATGGATCAGAGGATCTGGACCCCAGGTATTTTCACGAGGTAATTTGCCAACGTACGCAAAAGAGGTTGGATAGAGCGACCGGTGATACAGGTAATGGTAACATTCAGTGCCCGAATTGGAAGAAATAATTTTAAAATTATATTCTGAGGCAACTAAGTCTCAAACTCTTTCGTGGGGGAATGTGGAAAGCTACGATCGGATTGGAGATGTACATAGAGATCGTCCCATGAGCGCCAACTTATGGATGACTCGCCCCTAAACTTACTTTTAAAAGATGTCACATTCAATAAATATAAACAATGGTGTAAACAGGCTGAGTTGCTATACAAGAGTTCAAGAACTAGCTACAACCTCAGGTGGCCTAGTGGACCAATTTATCAATTAAATTTTGACCATGCATGGTACTTGAACTACCTCATTCCAATGTTAGTTTTTTGAAGAGCTCATGCCTGTTTATATAGCATTTTTTGCAATTTAATTATAAATCATCCGTATCAAGATATACGACACCCTAATAAACACAAAAGACAAAAAAAAAAAAATAAAGAAAAACACAACCTAAAATAAACCCCCAAAAACCCTCAATGGCAATGTCATGAAGGTTTGCATTCAATGTCTTTCCTTGAAGAGCATTACCTTCCATTTATATGCCATTACGAAGTTCCATGCGATGAGCACTGCCTCCCATATCCTGAAAGAAAGGCGATGTTATGGACCCATACCTGTTCACCAATTTAGTGAAGATGCAGGTAGATCAATGTAACTTTATTTCTAGAAGCTTA
>CM070032.1:58820978-58832095 GCA_036250615.1 Ptychadena robeensis
TGGAGGAGTCTGCCTGTCTATGGGGGGCTTAAGCAAAACAGATGAGGTCAGAAGATCTGCATGCATGTTTAGCTTAGAAAAATCCCTGTAAATGTTTAATTGGCTGATAAATGTTAAATAACATTTCCCGATTTCTATTCCTGATTAATGTCCTGTCAATAAATTTAATGCCTTATTTTCAATAGTTCCATATTGGAATATGTGTCTTTAGCAAATATAACTTCGAACTTTACTAATGGTCGATTAACAGTCCGTACATTTTGACTCTAGAGTAGGAATAAGTGGCTAATCACAGAGCTCTAAGGACAATCTTCATGTCTAGGTTATATGTACATGGGGAGGCTGGTGACAGGCCATTTCCCGCTCCCAATGGCCCAGGAATATTTGCAGGGTAGTTGTCCATAGAGACAACATGGGGGTGGTACCAGAGATGGTCGAATTGTTTTTCAAAAATTCAACGATTTTGAGTTAATTGCAAAGCCCCTGAACATGGTGTCACCACACAACTTGCTGGAGATGTAGAGAAGGGTTGGGGGTATACCACAAAAAAAAAGAATTGCTCTAACATAATTCGTTTTTGCACAAATTAAGTTCAAAGTCAAGTCAAAATTTGATTTTGAACGTAATTTTTTGCAAAAACTACACATGCTAGAGCAAACCTTTTTTTCCAAATGTTCCCACAACCCTTCTCTACATCTACAGCAATTTTGGTGATGATATCATTTTCAGAGGCTTTGCAATCAGCTCACAAATCAGCTAGTCGAAAAATTCAACCATCTCTAGGTGGTACATGGTTGATTGTATATGATTGTCATACTTGTGTTGGGTTGCGTTGCATTAATATCACTGCACTGACATTAAAACAGCGCAACCCAATGCAACATGTGGAAATGCATCCATTGAATTTCAATAGATTTGTCATCATCCCTACATTTGACACATGTTAACACTGTGAAAACATAGCCCTAAATCTCTTCGTTTCACACAACTGCAAGATATTTTTTATTATTTTGGTATTGTAAGCCATTAGCAAAAAGTTTTTTAAAATTAGTTGGGCCCTTACTAAAATACAGTATACAGTTGCAGGAACTTCAGACATTGAAAGGAATTATAGGGTTGATTAAGGACCAGGTCATTTTGATAGAATAGTAGCAATTATAATTGTTTTTTAATTAATTAATTCTGACTAGCAAACCAGCAGATGTAGGAAACAGCTGGGCTTGGTAGCACACCACAATGAATAGCAAAATACTACCATGTGTTGTGTAGTGGATGTTTTCTCCATGCTGCCATACATGTGAATACAGACAAATGTAACCTCAAATAGTGGTAGACCCCTAGCAAAGTCTAATCCTTTCCTACTCTGTCTAGAACCAAAAGCATACTTTTAGCTTTTATACCTTCCTAGAGGGATATGTAATAAGTAAATTAGCAAAAGGGAAATGCAACTGAAGAATATTAGACGCCATCCAATTTATTTCTCAGTTAGTATACACATTTCTCTACATTAATGCACTTAATATGGGGTATACACAAAACTTTTCTATTTCCAAATGATGCTATGCAGAAAAAGTAAATTTTAGCATAATTACAATTGCATAAAAATTTTATAAAAAACCAATGGTGTTACAAGTTGCTAAGACACCTGTTAATTGTTTTTTAACTTTCTCAGTAATTAAGGCAATTAAAAAACACAGCCAGGCTACCAGCAGCGAGTTCAGGGTGGCAAGTAGTATTCAGGATAATCCAGGCACTATTTCCACTGCATCAAATACCATGTGTGTGTGCAAATTTCTTAACAAACAATGGATGCTTTTACAGTGTGTTAAAAATGCACCAAAAAAATGCATGGGCACCGTTGAAATAGAGCCTTAAACAAACAGTAGACCATGTGTAACCTCAAAGTTCTTTGCTTTAAGCATTTACAGGTAATTGGTGTCATATTCCTCCTCCATCTAGTACAATCAGTTTGAAACATGTCCATGTGAGAAATCAGGCTTCTATTAAATACTTAAACATATATGAAGAGACCTATAGCTCTACCCCATTCACATATGTTATGTGCATACTATCCAAACAACAAAGTTTTACTGTATCACCTGTATACTGTACAGTATAGGTGAAAAAGGGATTAGGTACAACAAACCACAGGATTTTGCTTTTCCTGAAACTGACTAGCTATGGTAAGCCTTTCTTAGTGCTAGCAAACAGGAAGAGTTTTCCTTCCTGTATGCATTTTAACTGAAGACATAGCACAGACATGATTGAATGGTAGTACAATAATAAAGATGTGGTGGCATTGTATGACATATAAGCTCTTTCTTCATTTGCCTACAAATTTCAAATCTAAAATGTAAGGTTTGTTAGAAGGGAATGTGATGTGATTTTTATCTGCAATTTGGTCATTGATATGTTGCTACTAATGCGGTCCTCCTTGGATTTAAGTGTTACTCATTGGTAAAACCCCCCTTGAAAAAACAAATTAATGAATTACTGTCAATACAGCTCTTGAAACTACAATAGAGCAAACTATAGAAAAAAAAACTCTATAACAATTGTAACAGGTGCACTTTAAACAAACTGAAAGTTAAAGATCAGATTTTATTACTAGCAATGGCCAGTGAGCACCCATTGTTCTTACTGTCACAGGGACCCCTAGCCATGGTGTCTGTTCCAGCTGGTAGCTATCCAGAACAAGGAGATGCTCTTAGCTGACATTTGTACTGCTAGATGTTATATGCCAACGCTGCAATGCCCAGACTGTTTCTTACAGAAGAAGATATGGCCAGTGTTCTCTACTTCTGCTAAAAAGCCGGTTTTGCATATTGCTCATTTGTTATCTTGTTTAAAGCGCACCTAAACCCACCAGACAAACCTTTTCCCCTGGCTAGCCAACCCCTGACTATTGGGGCAATATGTAAAAAAAAAAAAACTTGTTACCTGTGTGGAGATATCTGTACAGTTGTCTCCTTACCCCTCCTCCTCTGTGTAAGCATCTCCTTAGCGCCGCGGCGATCTCCACCTCCTATTCACCTTGATTTATTTATTTATTTTTTTACTTTTGCTTTGTGTCCATTGACACACATTGTATCTGGCACCCCCGGTGGCTGCCGGAGATATTGCAGCCTCAACTCACGCAAGCCTGGAATCAAACACTGAATCTAAAATGGCGGCTCCCACAGACGTCAGCATGATTGCTTAATGAATATTTTTTGGTTTTTGAGCACTTTTAGGCTATTGGGACAGTTTAAAGGTAAGTAAAAATGTAATAAAAATTTTTGGGTGATTTTTTGTTTTTGAGTTTAGGTGCGCTTTAACTTCTATTTAACTAAACAAATAATTTTCAAGCTTATAAATTTAATTATGTCTGTCTTTTAGAGAATTAACATCTAGCATGCTGATAACAAAAGATGGCTCTTTTAATTTTAAAGTCTACTTAAGATATAATAATATCAACAAGTATTGTGTGACAAAGGTACAAGTAGTTAACATTGCATTGAAACAGAGATAAAAACTTTACTAGCATTAAAATTATGGCCACCAGTCTGTTTAAAGTTTCTGGTTTTGTGTTGTGAATCCTAATCCAAATATAATTTGCAGTGCACAAAGTATATTCTTCTTGAGAAATAAAGTTCCCCTAGGGAAAATTAGGCACTTTTCATATTTCAACAACTGGATTTGCTTTTTGTAAAATAAAATAAGAACATCATACAAAATCATTATTTTATTCATAATATAATTTAGCCTTTTTTCCTTTGCAACTGAGTTTCCTCCTTTCCCCCAGTGTCCACAGCCCTGTTACCTTAAAGCAGATGAAACATTTATATTAGAATGAGAGTCATATATACATTTTCATTTACATGTTACTAAACCCCAATTGTGTTGGTGGTATTAACATGACAACTAGATGTGTGGTATGTTCTATGTTGTGTATATATCTAATCATCAGTTACTGATCTTCTTCATAACCCCTAGACCTCTGATGCAAATCAGGTAATAATAAGTCTGCTGGTGTCAGCCTCCGGTTAGCCCTGGGGGGAGTGAGGCGCCGTCGGGGTCCCCATAAGTGGGGTCCGGGCGGCGTTTCCTCTCCCCCAGGATGACACTTCCTTGGGGAGTGGGGGTGTATCCCCTGCCATGGTGTACCCCCGTTCCTAGATGTGCCTGCACGCCATCAGCGTTCAGAGCGATGGCCGCCGCCGTCAGCGCATCTGCGCTGCGCTGGCCTGCGTTCTACGCGCGCGCTGCACGGGGTGCACAAGTTTAAAGAGATATCACCCCTCCTCGCTGCAGTCATTTCCTGTAGAGGGGAGGGGTGGGTAATCAATACGCAGTATAAAAGATCTGAGTCCAGTCAATGGAGAGTGCTGTTGATTGCAGTTCATTTTGTGTTAAAGTGGCTTTATGTGCGATTCCCTTCCCCCTCTTGATCGACCTCCCGTGTACCGAACCTTGGCTGTTTTCTCGTTGACCTGAACCTTCTGGAATCCCACTTTAGCCGTTTACTGGACTACTCTCTGATTGCGCCTGCCCTGAACCTTCTGCTCGTCCGACTTCGCTGACCTTCTCCTGCCCCAGTGACCCTCGGAATCCGTATTGACTCACTCTCGTGTCGGTTCTACTCCCAAGACGCCTCCCCTCTTACATTCCACCACACGCTACTGCCTCCCTCTTTCTTCCTCGCCGCCCTCCCCTATACGTCCTTACCCCTAAGTGGTACTCGCGATAGGGGGAGAACTGTCCCTGCTGCCGCAGAAGTCCACCGGTGCCTACCCATCACAGGGACATGGCCCATTCCCATTAGGGGGCTCTGGTTGAAGACCAGGCTCTACGGACACAGACTCCTCCACACTCTGTCGTTGGTAAGATCTATCAACACCCCTGTGAGGGCGTAACAGCTGGCTATGGAATACTATATAACTGCCTTTTTTGATCAATAAATATCTCAGGATATTATATTTTCTCAGTAATCTGCCAAGATATTACACAGGATGAGATTTCCGTGGAAATCAGAGACCTAGCTTTCCATTAGTCTCCTGATGGGCTAATCCTATAGTATATGTAAAATATCTAAGCATCTAGAATTACTGAAGAAAGCCCAATTAGAGGCATGTAAACATCCCAACCTCTTTTAAAAAATTTGGATTTTAAGTCACTGACCAAAATAATATATAATAATATTTTTAATTAGGCTACTATGGGTTATAGATGAAAGGTAACGATATTTCTAGGGTAAGTGTTCCACATCCCTGGCTATGATAAACCAAAATGATTTTCTATGTGCTAGGAGAGGCCCTAATATCAGGGACCTGAACTAAAGTAGTTACACTAGACCTAGCCCTAGTATGGACATTTAAGGCACTGTGAGTCAATTCAGGTCAACACTGTTACAATTGTAGTATAAAAACATTTACAATCTTTATTGGATTGTTGTACACAACATGATATACATGTCTAAGTTAAAGTTAAACATGTCTAAATTAAAAATATATGGATTCCTTAGGGTATTGCACGGTGGTGATGTTGGTACATCAAACATCCATCATGCATTCCCCTTCCAAACTTAGGATGTAATACAGACCAATGTCACAATAACATATTGTGACATGGGTATGTATTACACCTTATGATTGTGTATGATGGATGTGTGATGTAGTGTTGAGCGAGAATATTTAAAATTTGAATATATTCGACGAATATCCGTCATTCGAGAATTCTCAATATTTCGCGAATGTGCGCTCGGATATTCGCAATGGCGGATATTCGTCATATTATGCTTCAACATTGTTAACCGGCATACTTCGCACATATGTGTGCGCATTGCGAATGGATATGCGCAATACACACTTCGCTCGTACTGGTTGAGATCACAGAATGAGGACGAGAAGCTGTAAAGCTGCATTGCGAATCTTTGCGAATCATTGCACACATGCATGCGCAATGTAAGGCAATAGAATACAGATGAATCAAATTTTATAAATTTAGAATATTTCTTTGTATATTAGCGAAATAACGTGAATTCGAATATACCATATGCTGCTCAACACTAGTGTGATGTACCAACATCACCACTGTGAAATACCCTAAGGAATCCATATACTTTTAGCCTTACACATGTTTATCATGTTGTGAAAACTGACCATGTGGACCGACAATCCAATAAAGATTGTAAAAGTTTTTATACTACAATTTGTACAGTGTTGATCTGAATTTAATCATAGTGCCTTAAAAGTCTCCACTAGGGCTTTGTCTAGTGTTACTACCTTAGTTGAGGTCCCTGAAATTAGGGCCTCTCCTAGCACGTAGACAATCATTTTGGTTTATCTATTGGTTATAACCAGAATGACTTTATGTCTAAAAAAAACAAAACTTCAGGTCATTTAATATAGGCAAGGCCAAGGCATTCAATTCTAAAGTAATTTTTTTAAGTTATTTAGATGCACATGTGTGGGTATCCTATTTTGAAGCTTTGAAACTTTTTTTTAATTTACTATATAAACTTTATTATTGAAAATAATATATAAAAATATATTCTGGGAAATTTCAATTTAACATCCTTTAGTTCACTGCTGAGAGATAGTATTTGTGGATTATGGGTGGTCCAAAAATTGTAATATTTAGAAACTGTTTTCAGATAGTTCTTTAGACTGATTTTAAAGAAATGTATTTACCCCGTAGATTTGTGGCCGATTTTGAAGTCACCAGCAAATCTAACTGTCTATGGCCAGCTTAAGCCATGTCAGGACGTTTTGCTTTGTATGACAAAACACATTTTTTTATCAAATTTTTTTTTATCTTCTATTTCCTTTTTCTTGATTCTCAATGCTACTGATCCATTTAACCGAAAGTTTTTTGTTACCGATATTTGCCTCTGGAATATATTATCACAGTTAACACTTTTGATAATTATTTAATTCAGTTCTATTCATTGAGCAAAAATGAGGGTCAACTATATAAGAGAAAGGGATATATGGATTTGGCGCTAAACAATGACAGTCCTTCCACCCAAGGGACATTTGGGACTGTGCCATTTGCCAGGCTCCAGAGATATTCTGGTACAATAGTTAGCAAGTTATGCAACTAATAACTACATTTAATAATTAAAATACTCTATTTACCATGTAATTAAAATAATATAGTGAATACAAAGTATGGCCTAGGTTGTGCAGCTTTGCTTTTTATGGGTATGTCTCCCTGAAGAAAATAATAGTGTGGGTGGACTGAAGTTTCGTTTTTTATGTTCTGTTAATATAATAAGCAAGGCTTAGAACTGCTAAACATTGTGAGAGACCTGTTATTGCATTTGTGGTTGAGTGTGGTGGGAAAGATGGGCATTTATATCTTGTTCTATCTTTTACCATAAAAATAAACAGACTGTATGGGCACGTTCCCATAAAGTGACAAAACAATTGTAGAAAAATTTACATAGGTTGCAATTCTTTAAGATTATCCAACAATCAACAAATGCTTTTGGTGGTAATACAAGAAGACGCTGTGCTCAAGCGTTCGCTACTTGAATAGTAAATCGATGCGCACCACTTTGCGCAATCAGTTACCGATCCATTCTTTGGGTGAAGAACCTTGTCCCCATCTAAAGTAATGGCAATTGAGTGATTGGTTCCCTGTTTGATCGAGCTTTCTTCGAGCGGGATCAATCGAAATAAGGGTGGCCACATTTGATTCCCGGACAATCGATTAACGTCAACGTGCATGGCGATCAATTGTTCAGAATGCGAACTAAAAACCGACCCATGTACAGGGTCCCTTAAGTTACTTGTGGGAAAACAAATTAAAGAAAAGCCTGTCAAAAAAATCCATCTGTACACATTCCTTCTGCCTGTGGTACTGGCACATTACTTTTCTAGGAGTACACTTCCTTCGCTAAGAATTATGGTTTCATCCACCAGTCTCCATGTCAATTGTGTGCAGTGACAAGTGAAAGTAATTCAGCACTCCCCCAGGTGGAAAAGTAAGTTAGACAAGAAGAAAATAGCTCTTCAAGAGATTAAAGAGCAGCAATGTGTGCAAAGGGACTGAAAGTATTAAAACGGGCATATTTTTTAATGATGTGATTAAAAAAAACTTATGAATAACCATTACACAATACAAAGCTACATTGTTTTTGAGGGTTGACAAAGCATATGTAACTGCACTTGACTGAGACTTGCTATGGTAAACCACAGGAATTGTATGTTTATGACACAATATCTTTTACAGACCTTACAGAAAGTCCTCAATTTTACAAAAAAATTTTATGGGCTGTCAGCACAGTTGTCAACCCTGTTTAAAAGTCTAAAGCTGGGAGCACGCGTGTAGATATGGGACAGATCGATGGCTGCTTCGAGCACTGTGCATGCTCACGGCCATCTATCTGGACCATATCATATGCTTCGAAAACAGGGATATCGGACATGACCGTAAACCACGGTCGATGTCCATTGCTTTTGAAAGCATCGGCTGTGCTGAAGACACAGAAGTGCTGTGTCTCCAGCTCCTTCGAAATCTGACAGCAGTGTAATGAAGTTGCAGGGAACCTCGAACAGCTCCAATATCTGGCCTTGTGTTTCCTGCTTAAGTTGCCATGCAGTTAGTATTCCTGAATGACATTTATTGGTGTTGGGCCCAATGACCCTTCCTGTAATGATGTCTTTTATGTACCAGAATGGTAGTTCAGATTTATTTGTCCATTTTTTTAAAAAGCTCATTCTTTTTTCTGACGTGATCTTTTAGTGAACTTATTTTAGGAAAGAATTCAGGATAAATGATAATTGGGCATGAACAAAATATCTTTTCTCTTCAAATCTTCCCTGACGCCTTTTAATAAATCACTTTTTAATACTTAACACAACTAATAACTGGTTTGTGTGCTTGCTGAGAAGTGCAAACATGGTTTAAATTAAATACCTGAAGATGATTAATGTTGGGACAACTGGGGAGGGGGAAGGGGGGTTCGTAGGATTGTAAGCAAATAGAATAGGAGTTTATTAAAATGTGTTTGAGTAAGGAGGAACCTGCAAAGAGTTGATTAACTACACCATCCTGATCTCAAGCTCTAGGAACTGGGTAGTCCTGTATTGTGATTCTGAAGTAAATGGGTAAATAAATGCTGATAATCTTAGAAGGATTCCATCCCAAATATTCGTTTTTCCCTGTTGTATAGAGAATGGTTGTGAGGTTACTGCTGCTTTTTTTGTCCCAATTTTGCTGAATAAATGTTATTTTCTTATTTCTTATTCTTGTCACAGGGGTCATTACGAGGACTAGCAGATATGACAAATGTTACTAGATGTGAATGAGAACTATTCTCTCCACAGGCATACAAACAAATGTAACAAGCTGACAGTGATTTGAAGCTGTATCCCTCCCCAACACAAACCCATTAAAAAGTTATTTCTGGTATTTAACTTAAATGTATTTGTGTTTATCTAATACTTTTTATGCATAATTACCTTATCTTTGGATTAAGTTGTGTTGTGTAATGTTGATCATGAATATAAAAATCTCAAAATGTTATTGTTAATATCGGCACTTCAAGAATTTGTGATGATCTTGGATATCTATATCTTTGTAATCTCGAATATTCAAGATTCTGGGGAAAGTGCAATGCATTGCATTCACAATATGCACATGTACAAGTGTTGATTTTCGCAATAAAGGTAATAATGATTATTAAAGATACAAGTGGAAAATGCTGCATGAAAATGTATTCGTTTTTAGTCAGATTGACAAAATACTGTTTTGTACTGTTAAGTATTTTGTCAGATTTTGTCACATTTAACCATAATAAGCACCCAGCAACTTAAGTCAATCTCTTCATATGCATTCATGTTCATAATCAGTGACTGAATGGATGGTTTTATAAAAGGCATGCATTTATATGTATTTTGTTTGCTTGGTTTTGTTTGGTTAGACGTCTTGTGATCTCTTTTGCTTGCAATGTTAGCTTCAGAGTGTTTTTCTTTTAAATCAACACAACTACTTATATATCTAGTTTTCATTAGGTGTTCAGCATTGTCATGGGTTTTTTCTGGGTGCTCCAGTCTTACCCCAAAAAACAGACTAGTGGGTTTATTTGCCTTACACTCAACACAATTGTCATTACGCAGTGGTAAATTCAACTGGTAGGACCATGAGATTGTGAGTGTCTTTAAAAGACAGTTAGTGACTAGTGATGATCGTGAATATTCGGATTCCGAATATAAATCGCGAATATCGGCAATTCGGAAATTCGCGAAGATGGTGAATATATTGCAGAATATTCACAATTCCGGAGATTCTCTATTTTTTCTCCATTACACATGCCTCTCAATGCAAGTGGACGAATGGGAAGGCTGTAACAAGAGCTTAGCAACACTCCCTGCGACCATCAACAGTTTTTAAATCCAATATTGGTAATAATATTGATGCGAATATTTGGAATATTGCGAAAATTGGCACTTTTGAAAATGGCGTCCAAAATTCGCAATTTTTTTTTCAACACGCCCCTCAATGCAATTTAAACATATATTCGCTGCCGATTTTCGCAATAAGAAGAATATTGCAGAATGAGAATATTTTCCGAATGTCTTCCAAAAAATTTGTGGCAAGCCGCAAATACGAATGTTGCCTATGCCGCTCATCACTATTAGGGACATCTATATAGATTCCTTATATAGATGCAATATAAAAAATAAATGTATAGAGAGGGGCAGAATTCTCTCCATACTCTGGTCTAGAAGAGGTAATTGTATGTTTTAAAGTGTGGGTGAGCATTCTACTAATCTACTTAAGGCCCCCATACACGCCTAGATTTTTCATCTAATCAACTTAATTCAATCAATTTTTTGGTTGATTGATTGAAAATCTATGGCAGCCCACATGGTTAGATCAACCTAAAACAATTAAAATTGGGGGAAAAAATGATTGGGGGGAAAAAATCTATCTCAAAAAAGTTGGTCAAATATCTGTTACTACAGTTGGCAAACATACAATCAATCACCAATTTCCCTGACCCCCAAAATGTATCTTTTTAAGTTGATTGAACAGAAAATCTAGACGTGTTTGGGGGGGCTTTAACGTCCCTAGTGGTTTGCCCGAACTCAGTTCGGGCACAGTTTGATCGCTGATCAAACTGTGCC
>CM070032.1:58832465-58854808 GCA_036250615.1 Ptychadena robeensis
ACATGAGGTTTTCGTGTCATGAAAAATGGCGCAAAAACCTCAAACCGCTAGGGTGGTTAAGTTTTAAGTTAAAAAAATGCAATATATGTGTTGGCACATTCTTAACTGGCATTGTATTCCATTGCCTTTATATGACAATGGTGCTGACATGAAGGCAGCCCTGTTTCCTGATTTGACTTGAAGTGCTGAACTGTGTCACTTTCTTTAAATCCAAGTCTGCTAAGTCTCAAAACAGTTAGTTGAACATAGAAAAAAATTGCGTTTCTTATTCTATAATTTACCGATGCCCATCCTATTTTGTTCATTTGTTCTAAGGAATAGAATACTGCGTGTTTAGATATTTCACACAATTTCCTCCACCCACATTTCAGTATTTACAGCCAGTTCCATGAATAAGCTTTTATTTGCTGATTGTGTGGCCACTCCTTCACCATGTCATGACTTATACAGTGTTGGTGGATAGTCTTAAATAAAAGAAAGTGAATACGGCACTTAACTTTTATTTAGAAAAATATAAAGAAATGACAGGTTTCTCCTTTAGTTGCATATACTGAGGCAAATTTCTTCGGTAAGTACATCTGCTTTTGCTGAAACATGGAGGTGGATATATTGAAATAGCATACAGTATATTGCACACATTTGGGGATTTTTTTTTTGTATGTAGAGTTTTTGCATAGACTGTGCTTTCGACTGCTGTTTATATATATTTAATCACTGAATGTTAGCTATTTTGGTTTGGAATTGTGTTTAATATAGATGTAGGTCACAGTTTCACAGAAGGCAACTAACGAATAGCAAGTAATATTTATATTTTTTTCATTTTTGTTCACAAGAGATTGTCTCAGTAGATGTGTATAAACTAGTAGACCGGTTTTGAAAAGTTTGAGCTTATTTTTCATTCATGGAATACTTACTTCTGTGTCTAAATCTTCATTCTTTGGCAATTGGATCGTGATAGTGCAGCTTCTGTGTATATGAAGTTGCATTATCTCCGAACCTACGGTAGGTTCACTCATCTGAACCTAATTAAAGCTAAGATTTGGGGAAAAATGGTAGAGGGGAGACTGAGATTGTGCTTTATCCTTCCCAAAGTATCCTCCCCAAAGTAAGTTCATTGGAAACCTAGGACTGCTCTTTAAGTAATAAAAGATGTACTGTAGCTTATTTAAAATACATTGTACTATTGCTTTATATTTTGTTAATGTGTTTTTGTAAGAATGTTCACCTTAAGCCCCCCATACACCTTCAGATTCCTCCATACAACTTTCATGAGACCTACCAACAACTATGTAGTATAGTGACCTCCCTGATAGAATACATAGTGATTGGAAGGTGTAGAAAGGTCCTCCTATTACATGGTTTTGGTAGAAGAAAAGTTGGTTGTACAGAAGTTGCATGGTAATTGTATGTGGTGTATGGGGGGCTTTAGGCAGCTTATATAACCTAGATAATTAATGGACAAGACTTTTGAAAGTTGAATTTTATGCTAAGTTGACAGAGCTGCAGTGTAGATTAGTATATGTTGGAGTATGCTAGTCCTCTATGCTGTAAGTTGACACATGATTAACACTTATGACTAATTATTATCACTGTGACATTCATAAATACCCTTTATGTAAATATTTCCTGGTTCCTTGTACAATAACAAGGACTTAGTTAAACTTGCCTGTCAGAGATTATCCATACTTTATTTAATTCTTGGAAGTACATCAGTGTTTGACAATGGATCTTGCCAAGTGATGCTGTAGTTAAATGAAAAACATTATAATGAGTTTGTTCTTCATCTATTCATTACAGTATGACTGCTGTGACCGCACCTTTGTATGACTGTACCTTTGTATGACTGTATGTATTTATGTTCTTTAACAATTTGGACAGTTTTGGTGTATGTAATACCATTTTTATGGACTTTTTTTTTAGTCTTAAAGTACCCATAGACATTTAGACCCCCGTTCCTTTTGATGGTGACTGATCACAGTGTGGTGGCGTCACCACTCTTTCATCAGTCTTCCGGCGAACTTGCAGGAATCCCTGTTTGTGCCACTTTCACATGGATTCCTGTCAGATACTTTGGAGTGTGGATTGCTGTATGACCGATGTGCGAGGGTTTTCTGGTCGGAAACTCAAGGTGGGCACAAAAATGGCTGCGGATTGAAGTGTCTATGCGGGGCTTTACTTTATTTATTTATTTCAACCACGTATTTTTCTCTAATAACAATCTCTCCATACAATTTCTTTACAAGCAATTTTTCTTCTACCAAAACCATGTAATATGAGGACCTTTCTAAACCTTTTAATCACTATGTATTCTATCAGGGAGGCACTTCATAGTTGTAGATTTAATGGAAATTGTATGAAGTCATCTAAAGGTGTATGTGGGGCTTTAAGTGTCAGTTTTTTAAATTTGGTTTTCAATTCACATAAATCTTTTGACAAGTAAATGTTCAAGCTTCCACAAAAGTAATTTTCAGATGTAAATACTGTCAGGGTCAGTCAGTTTTGCATGTTGGTGTTTGGTATCATACAATCTAATTATTGTTGTATTGAGGATTTTAAAATGCAGTAAATACTACCCATTACTTGCAGTAAGTACTCACAGGTTTGTTAAGGCCCAACTCACAGGTTTGTTGAGGATCCGACCAAAAGAGCCGGCAGGTCGGATCGCACACAGATCCGTCCTGCTGGTTCTTTTTATGCCCGACCCTCCGATCCTGCCCTGCAGTCTGTTAACTCGGAGGGGAAGTCTCCTCCCCCTCCGAGTTAATTGGCTACAATCTGACAGGAACCGCGTGTGTTAGTGGAACACACGGGATTCCTGTCCATTCTGTAGCCAACTCCTCACAGTGTGGTGATGTCACAGCGCTGTGAGGAGTCTGCTTAAAGCCGGCCATAGATCGGTACGTCTATGGCCAGCTTTAGACATGTACTGCTTTGTGTTGTGTTCATTTCAACATGGACACCTTTGTTGACACAACCCAGCCAAATTGCCGGAAAACCATTGCAAAACTACCCCATGTTTATGGACCCGTTCACTCCAATGTTTCAATCTAACATAGTGGAGACATAGCATTACTAAGAAATATTGGAACTGGTTGGGTTTTTCGCCAACTGGTTGGGTTTTTGCCCCTCCTTTAGGGAGCAGTATAACTCCAATGCTATCAGAATACTTTGTCCCTCAATGGACTACAAGTCTGCAAGTGTTTTTAGAAAACGTTTAACAAAATATTAACAAAATGTTTTGAATGGATCTTATACCAGACCAAAGGAGAATGAATATAATACTTTTTGTTAGGGTTAACATCCATGTTTTTATTTTCTGTTTCCACAGAGGTTTACAGGAAGCACAGATCACTTTGGCGGTCAGACTTGGTGAAGCTGAAGAAAAGATCAAAGTTCTTCATTCTGGTGGGTGTAAAGCAGAGTGGTTTATAATTTTAAACTTGTGCGTGTCCAGAGTCTATGGATGCCTAGATGCCCAGATCAAATAGAGCAGAGTCAAATAACATGACAATAATTTGGCATATCTAAATAGGTTTTAGATTTGTTTTTCCACTTCAGGGCCTATGTCCCAAATATACTTTCTTACTAGGGCATTTTCTATCGTTTTATGATGTATTTGTTTGAACAGTTTTCTTTAACTATATTTGGTTATAGCATTTATTTTTATTTCTTTAGCTTCAAACACATTGGATGCATTGGTGGTCAGTCAATGCAGAGGCAAATGAAATATTAATCTACTATACAAGCCACATTGTCTCTTTTGCTTTATTACATGTGTACTGCAATGACCCCCTGCAGCCAGCTGTACCCAGGACAGAATGCCACCACCACCTTGCTCTAGGCAGGCCGGTGTATTGGAGGAATAGTAATACATTTAAATATAATAATAAGAGCTAAACTATAAACATTTCGGGCTCCAAGGATATTGAACAAAGGTAAAAATAAAAACTACGGAATACTACGGAAAGGAAAAAATACGTTCCGAATGACATACAGTTATAAAAGTGGTATATTTAATTTAATTAAATTTTTATCCCTACACTAAGTAAATGGCTATGTATTTTGTCTTTTTGTACAGCACTGAAAACCACACAGAGGGAGCTTCTGGACTTACGGTGTCAGTATGATAAGGAGACAGCGTCTAAGTAAGTACCTGCTTCTGCTTATATGCAGGAAACAAGCTTTCTCTTTATCACCAGCATTAAGTGTTTAGTAAGCAATTTCTTTTACAAAAAGCTGTATTCTTTAGGGAAAGGCAGATGGACAAGTGACAGAAATGACCTAGTTCAATTATACTGTATGAATCTGCCCTAGTAAAGGGTCATTGGTGCTTGCTTGGTATTTTTAACCTCATGTTGATGACAGGAGGATGGGGAGATGAGGTCAGCAGTTTGTAATGCACATTTATGCTGATGTTGAAATGCTTTGTCCAAATAATTAAAGTTCATCCAAGTCTGAAAAGTGTACACAATATACAAATAAAGGATCCCATCATACCATTTAATGTGCACAGTTATAGTGGCCCTATAACTTTTAAGGGATTTTACCATAGCTGAATAGGTTTAAATGAGAACACCTATAGGTTCAGGGTAAAAGTTGCTTTGGTAGCATAGAAGAAAATGGGAAGCTACAGTCCAAGGGTAGGTGGATGATGTAGAAGCATAAGGCACATACTTGATCAAGATTTTTTTGGGAGGGCAGGGTTGGTGCAGGTTTATGTAATGGTGTACTTATCATATAAAGCTGGGCTTCAAACTGATATTCCATCCATTAAGTTAGGCCCTTTTCAATGCACATGTGCTAAATAGGAATATGCTGAGAGGAAAAAAGAGGCGACTTTACATGTATGCCCCTGCTCCTGTATTGAAGAATCACATGCTTAGAATAGGAAGATGAACAGGCTGTCCATCTGAAAGATTTATAGCAAATTCCAGACTAGATAAGTGTTCAGCATGGGAAATAAAGGAAATAGAGTACAAACCTTAAGGCTGAACTCTGAGAACAAAGCAGGGTACAGACCTGCAGATATGGGCCAGATCAATGGCCCATTCGAGCGCTATGCACGCTCACGGCCATCTATCTGGCCCATATAATATGCACCCATCGCTGTTTTTGGACATGACTGTAAATACGGCCGATGTCCGATGCTTTGCATAGAGACTGTGGGAGAGAGCAGAGCTGTCTCCCCTTCCCTGCCGATATCTGACAGCAGCGTGATGACGTCATCACGCTGCTGCAGGGAACATCGGACAGCTCGAATATCGGGCCATCTGTACCCTGCTTAACACATTTTCATGTGTGATGGGCAGGGTTAAGCACTGGTTATGCCTCAAGCTGTGCATAAATGTTGAGATGGGCGGGTGATTTCATGGCAGATCTACCGTGTGTGATGACGCCATCACGCACAGCCGGTTGTTCCAAGAATGGGCCAAGCACCCTTTGTGTAGATTTATGGTGGGCGCGTTCGATTTGTGGCTGCGAATCAAAGCGTCTACTGCCAGATTATGAAAAATGTCACAAAATGTCATATGAAGCTCTCCCTTATTGTCAGATGTCTTGGAGTGTGGGTGGGACCTCTGCATCCTTTTCCTGGTCCTTACATTCTATGGAATAGTGTCAGTACTAGATTAGTTAGATGTATTTCTACTGTTCATTATTTTATCTCATTAATGTTTTCTTTTCATCTATACAGTTTATTTGCATACAAATCACTCGTGATATTAGGGAATATGGAATATTTAAACTTGGTAACTTGTCTAACCAAAACTGTCGTCATTGATATTTACACTGAAAAACACAAAGTCTTCACATCTCCACATAATTTCAGATTTTGCCATGTTGTCCTTGATATGATCTGCATCTTCATATACAACAGTTTTTCTTTTCATCGGAATCATGAATATTAATAATCATATAAACTCCACTGATGGTAATCACACTCTCACTTTCAAGTGTAAAACGATATATGTAGAGTACTTGCTTCTTAAAAGAATCCCTGGGTTGATTAGGTTGTGAAGCAGGGAATCCTCTAAGATCTCGCTGTGATGTGGTGCTGGCATGTCTCCTAGTGTCTGCATCGCAGAACCTGGCAGCCGTGTCTGTCTGAATGCAATTCTGACATGGTGAATGATTCAGTCTGTCTTACTGTCCGAAGGAGCCAGACCCAGGGTCACTTGGATTCACATTAGACCTAATAATGTTTGATAGATTGTTCCCTTAGCAGTTACACATGGTGTGACACTGTCGGCTCCCGGCACCGCTACTGAAGTGGTAATAAATACAAGTTGAGAGTTTCTGCATTGGGAAGATTGCAGAGATGCTTTAACTACACAGTAGGTTTACACAAAGAATATATATTGCCAATGTTATCAGCTATTTGCAGCTAAATCCGGAGAAAGCATAAGTTAACACTATTGGGTAAGCATTTCTGCTTGTATAAATAATTTCGATAGCTTGCTTGATTTCCCTTCTATTACATGCTTATATAATGATTGTGATTCACCCTGCTGACACAGGCGGCAAGCCTATTTCCGTCTGTTAGGCCGGGGAATGTGCACAGCATTCTGGGAATGCAGAGGTTTGAGTTTGTATAAACCTACCTTTATCAGGGTTACAGGTTAGATTAGTAAAGAACCCATGTGAGCAATATGCTTTACATTACTGCAGACATGTGTCCCAATAAAACAGTTACCTTCTACAGTTTATGTAGTGTAGTGTCACCTATGGATGTAGAACACTTTAGTCCAGAAAATTTTCAAGGATTATTAGGAGCTAAGAGTAAGCATTGGCATCTTTAAAATAGTTCATATCTGGGGGGGCTGACCACTACCCTTATTTCTGTAAATCCACTGAAGACATTGAACATAAGAAACTGAACATAGGGTAAAGAGAACCATAACAGCTAAATATACAACTGCAATATCTATATGAAAATGTATATGTATCTCTCTCCATCCAGTCCTTCCAGCACTACTGTACAATATTTCTTTCTCTATGGCCCCCATAAACCTTTAGATTTATCTGTCAGATTTTATTTAGATCTCCTTTTGTTTTACCAAAACCATGTAATATGAGGGACTTTCTAAACCATCAAGTCTACCTGTGTTCAATCACAGATCCCTATACTACATAGTTGTTGGTAGATCTAAAGGATATCTGATGAAGAGATCTAAAGGTGTGTGGCCAGCTTTAGGTTAGTCTCCATGCAAAGCAACGAACATCGACCGTGGTTTACGGTCATGTCCGATATCCCTGTTTTCCAGTGGGATTGATTGGTCCTGCTTGAAAACAGGGATAACCACATATGATATAGGCCAGATAGATGCCCATTGATCTGGTCCATATCTACATGTGTGTTCCCTGCTTAAGGCTGGCTTTAGATTTCTCTGTCTACTTCCAAGCTTCCCTCATTTTCACACATAACTTTTGTTTGCACATCTCAATTTGTTTTCATAAGATAATGTTCTTTTTGATTAAAGGTTGTCAACAACGTAGTTCACTTTTTATATTGTATTATCACAGCGTGGTTAAGCATACATTGTTATCTCAGTTGACCTTAGAAAAAAAAGGTTCACCCAAAGAATCATAAGAAAGTGTTTTATGAGTTATACAGGAAAGCTTCAGAAAACAAAGCCCCCTGACACAGAAACAACACATTCTGCATCCAGCAAGATGAAATGACATTCCACAATAGTTATGTAGAACATAAAAGAGATGACAGGTAAAGCAAAATTATGTTAATGTGCGTATTATGAATCAATATGGGGGAAGTGACCAGATGAATATATGTCCTGTGATACCTTTCACATGTTCCTTTTACTGTGTACCCATCTTTAATCCTTTTTTTAAATGGTAAGTATTGTGCATTTTAAGCGGGCTTACATTTTTAGTCATAGGTTTGATAGTTAATGTTTAATTATAGATGAAAAACCCTAAGTTTTAGAACTTAGGCCTAGTCATCATTGTGCTTTAGGATGCGTTAAGCCAAACACATGCACGGTTTTGCTGCGTTCTCAGTGTGTCTTATTGTCACAAAACCAATGCAGTCCTATTGCAATAAAATCTTATAAATGCAGCAAAAGAAAAATAAACTGCATTTTTGACATGTTCATGTATATTCAAACATGACAATGAGGTTAACTGTGTTGAACGTAAACGTGTTGCACACACACACATGCAGAGTTTGCTTTCAGAAAATTTGACGCATTGGAGACCAGCCCATATATAGTAGGTGTAACAGATGTGTTTATCTTTTGAAAAGCATGGGATGCATTTATGTCACATGTCAAACGTGGGAAGTTTAACACAGTGAGGCTAGCAATTACATTGTAAGTGTAGCAGCTGTGTCTATCATTGTGTAGCATGGTACAACAGATCTCACAATGTGTCTTCCAGACAGAGACTACAGCCAAAATTCTATGCCCCAGTTCTACTGGTTTTATAAAAATTGTAGTTGTTGGCTCATTATTGTGATTGACATGTTTCCTGATTCCCAGATCTGTTACAGTTGGGCAGTACAGGTGAAACGGTGCCCAAATATGCACTAACACGTAGGCACAGCTGTTACTGAGGGAGGATTGTATTAAGACAATGTCTTGACTTCATTAAATGTACATTTGCTGGTTGTTATTTTAATTGGTGTAGTGCCATCCATTTTTATGAGTTTGGAACATCCCCTGGACCCCTTTGGCTCCATCCAGTAACAGAGGCTGCCAAATCTCACAGCTGTTGGTGTGGTTTGCCAGTCTTACTAACACATGGCAACACATTTCCTCCGCACATTTTGCAACATAGAGAGAACACTTAATCCTATTACACCAAAGCAGATGTTCTTTGATAATATGATAGGCTTTCCCTATCTAGATGTTCTGTAAATAATTTTCTCTGCGCAGAAGGGTATTCTATATTGGCATCTGAAACTCCTAAATGCTACATCAATGTTTGCTTCTTTTAAGAATTTGCTTTCATATGCTGTCTACAAAAATGGTAAATTGTGTTTCTGACATGGTATCATGTCTTAATATTAAGGCCTTATAAATGTAAACACCAAGGAAATACAGTCACGTGCACACCCCCTGTGTCCTAGGACCTGGAGTGCAAGACCTCAGCTGTCAGATACAACATTCTGATATCATCAATACTGTTCTACAGTACAATCCAAAAAAGTGATGATCGCACACTGGTTTTTAATCCATAGACGTCCTTTATTGGTTTATATCAGCAGCAGCTCAATACGTTAATAGCAGCAGCACAATACACTAACAGCAGCAGGAGCACTGCCAGTGGTTCTGCTGCTACTAATGTAGTGTGCTCCTGTTGGTATAAGCCAATAAAGGAAATTTTTGATACCGGTCTGAGATCATTGATTTTTTGGGTTGATTTTTGTTGGGGCTGTGGATCGGTTGGATCTTTAAAGAGTTGGAGGCACTGTTTTTGTATTTGTTAAGGGTTCTGTGACCTCTATACCTATAAGGTATGGGGAACAATTAAAGAAAGCACCACTTTAGACAAAAGAAGCATTAGGAGACCCCCAGGTTTCTTACATGAATGCATTAGGAAATAAGAGAGCAGGAGTAGTAAATCCCAATAAGCCTATGACTCTGCAAAACCTCATAAAGATCCTACCTACAGAAAATATATTTGCATCTCTCTTTATTGACTAGGAGAGGCTTTTGGCTGTTGTTTGGTATTTATAAGTAAGGTAGCTATTGGCAGTTTAGGTACATGTGTGTGTTGGGCTTTCATTATATATACTTTGATTATTCACTGATGGTCAGTAGCAGAGGGTTCCCTCCCCCTTAGAAAAAGAAGAAGGATGTTTTTAGTGAGTGTTCATCTGAAAAAGCCTCTGTTCCAATGGTGACTGGCAGCAAGTTTTATGATATCAACACTCACCTACCTGAGAAGCAGAAATTTCTCTTTGTTCAATGATAATGATTAATAAATTATTAGAACTGTCGTGACAGCTAAATGTTAGATAAAGGTATACATACCAAAAATGCCTGTCAAAGTATTGTGTATTAGTGTTGATCACAAATATTCTCATTGCAAATTTTTATTGCGAATATCGACACTTCAAGAATTTGTGAAAATCTTGAATATAGTGCTATATCTTAATAATCGCAAATATTCAATATTTTGTACATCAGTGCCCAGAAATACCGTGCATTGTGTTAGCAATATGTACAATAGCCGATTTGTGCAATGAAGGCAATAATGACTGAAGATTACAAATTCTCAATTTTATGATTTCATTGTAAATATTAGGCGAAACATGTGTGATATTTAGCAAATATTTAGCGAATATTGCCTGTGCTGCGCATCACTATTGTATTGTATTTCCCAAATACAAAGCAATTTATGGTTCCTCAGCAAATCTACAATATTCAATATTTTCATATTATATAAAATACACAGAAACGTGTAAGAAAAAAATCCAGTTCCACGTTTTACACAAAGAAATAGTTTGCCTACTGTATGTTATTTTCCTCAGAATAGGTTTTCTAATGTACCTGATAATTTGTTCTGTCTAAGAGGCAGCTGGCCATGTCTATGAGTACTATTAAAAAACAATTCCGTTTCCAAGCTCCATCTTGATGCAAGGTGATTTTCTCCAGCATTTAAACCTCCTTTATTTTATAAATGTGTCATTATGCAATATAAGCAACATATATGCATATTTCTATGGGTTTACTTCTATAGATAAGTGTTATCAGGCTGTGATTTTTAGCTTTTATTTAAAAAAAAAAAAACAAAAAAAAACATCATGATACAAATATGGAGGTTTTTGTGCCTGAACACATCATTTTAATTTTACCCTTTGTGTGCCAGCACTCTCCGTCGGGTCCCCCTAGCTGCTCGGACCGCTGTCAGGGCCCGAGCAGCTAGGGGGACCCGGCAGACAGCATCTAGGTATCCTGGTCGTGAGAAGAGTCTGCCAGCTCACTAAGACTGTCAGTGAGCTTGCAACCTCTGCTCACTGTAACAGCATGAAGGGAAAGGGAGTATTAGCTTTAGATCGGCACCCAATTTCTGAAAAATCTGGAAATCTAAGCGTGTATGGGGGGCTTTAGTTACTTTAAAATGCTGACATTAGGAATGCAAACCCCATTATATCTACCAATTACGTTTTATGTTAATATTTTGTATCTGTTTTAATAGAATTCTGACCAAAATTGCTGCAAGTTTCAAGTCAGAGCCAACCTGCCAAGGTCAAAATAGCATTGTAATAATTTGATTTACTCTTGAGGTGGTCATACACGGTTCGATATTTCCGTTAAAATTTTACGTTGATTGAACAAAATCTGATTCCTGCCCACCTGGTACAATCTACAAAAAGTTATCAAAATCGATTGAAAAACATGTTGGTAAATTTTAGTCGATGGTACAAATATTTGATGGGTTTTTTAGGTATTTCGCTCTATTTGTTTATCATATTTAGAATCTGAATGATTAAAATGTAAAAACAGCCAAACATGGCTGTAAAAATGTCAGAAAGAATGTTGAACTACCATGTCTATATGTATTATGATGATTGGCATGCAAGCACCTTGTTACTATGTACAAAAATGTTAAATATGCTACAGAAGTCTGTAAATACACCAAATTAATGTAGAAATCTTGATTAAGCTGAATATGACATCAGATTTATTTGTTGTCGTCTCCGGTTTCCGCCTTTTTGTGTATACGATCAGAATTAGAATCATATTTGGAATTATAATTACGATGGTATCTAGAATCATAATTACGATGGTATCTAGAATCATAATTACAATTTGTATTTGGAATCCAAATTACAATTGTATTTACAATCGCACTGCACATGCACACTTAGTATGAATGTAAATCGATTGATTGAATTTGATCACACTGTGTAGGGGAAGGAGTGATCGATGTTAGACTGGTGGCATCTGATTGTAAAATCGCATAACGATCATGCAAAAAATAACATGTGTATGGCTAGCTTTAACCATATTTCTCTAAAGGAAACCTCAGCAAGTTTGTGCTTGAGAAATTAGAATAAATATTCTATTTTATGTACTCAAAGACACATTGATTTGTTTCTGATGGAATAGATAATGCTGTAGGCGGCCTGATTAAAAATATTGAGTTATTGATTTCGTAGATTGATTCCTTCAATAGATTGGTTGGATCAATCTATTGAATAAATCTAATCAGCTTTTCAACTCAATATATTGGTTCAGATGATAGATTGGCTGATTAATTCTGTAAACACGTTTGGATGATCGATGCATGTAGAAAACCTCTAAGTTATAATGTTGCTTCTAAAAGCTTGATTTTATCCATCTTTTCTAGCCAGTCCTTCCCTAATGATGAATATGGGTGAGGATTGTTTACTTTATATAAATACAAAGAGCAGGGTCTACACACTAAAGGAAATAAAACAGTTGATTTATTTAGCTCTTTGGTCTTTCTACATTATAACTTTTACTCTAATCCACATATCAAGTAACGTTTTAATAAAAAAACATATTAAAAACGATCATTTAAAATGTGTATTTCGATAATGTGTTTACTATTCTAACAATAATAATTTGGACTGAGGCATGCCATAAACACTAATTATATAATACTGGCCTCATATGTAGTTTCACATCATCAGTGGCAAAGTCCAAATGATCTAAACCTATCTTTGTGCAATATCAGTAAAGGAAGCTAGAGAATGGCAAAGACAACCTTTAATTCAGAACCTGCGAAATGTGTCAGGGTGTTACAGTATCTGTGTTTTATTTTTTTTAGGGCAGATGAAGTCGGTATGATAATGACCAACCTTGAAAAAGCCCATCGGGTAAGTGGATTTTTCTAAATAGCATGTGCTACTTAATATATACTGCATTAAAAAATTCCACTTCTCTTATACTGATGAATAGAGATGGTAGAATTTTTTTTTAAAAATTCGACCATTTCGACGGTTTCGACTTAATTGCAAAGCTCCTGAGCATGGTATCATCACCAAACTTGCTGGAGATGTACAGAAGGGTTGGGGGTATACTCCAAAAAAGAAAGTATGTCTCTAACACAAATAGTTTTTTCACAAATTAAGTTCAAAGTCAAGTCAAAATTTCGAAAATCGGAATTTCGACTTTAACTTTGAACTTAATTTATGCAAAAACTACATGTGCTAGAGCAAAACTTTTTTTCCCAAATGTTCCCCCATCCCTTCTCTACAACTCCAGCAAGTTTGATGATGATACCATTTTCAGGGGCTTTGCAATAAGCTCACAAAGTTAGCAAGTCGAAAAATTCGACCATCCCTACTGATGAATTTCATATACCTAAAATATAATTAACCAAACACAGTAATGTGTATGTGTGTGTATATATATATATATATATATATATATATATATAAATAATTATATGTATGTAGTTATACCTGTAGACTCCTTTTAGTGTGATAAAGTGTATTTGGTTTCCTTGTATATTTCTAAATAATATATTTTTTTAAGAATTCAAATAAATTGTTGTGAATCATAGATCTAACATAATATATTGATACCGGTTTCAAATTAAAGTTCTATATAAGGGTACATTTCCTTTGTCTTCTAGTAATTAGGGATGGGAAATCTGGATCAAAGGGTTTAAGCTCAGTCCTCAAACTATGTTACTTCTTTTTTTTATATTTAAAAAAAAATATGTTTTTGTATACAAGATCCTATAAGGCAGTGGTTCCCAATCTTTCCTTGCAGGGCCCCCCTTTTCTATATAGGAACATCATCGAGCCCCCCTTCCTATTCAAACACAGGTAAAGAATGAGGACCTGCCCCCTGGAATACCTTTGCACCCCCCAGTTTGGGAACCACTGCTATAAGTAATCTATAAATGGGTTCTACATACTTCCAATATATTCTGTTATTTTCTTTATAAAGATATAGGATCACAGTGTCATCTGTACTTAATAGTAATGCATGCTTGCCAAGGTTCTTGTACATCCTCAAGCCATTGAAACAAAGAGCTGAAACCACATTCTTGTTTAAGAACATGAACTCAAATACCGTTTACAAAGATGAAAGGGTCACTGTTATTGCATAGGGTTAGGTAATAGCAATTATCTTCTCAAAAAAGAGTGGTATATTCATATTAAACTGATAATGATTGTCAGTATCGTACTGTTAGAGATCAAAAAATTAACATCATTATATGAAAAAAGTACAAAGTTAACCTATTGCCTAGAAAGCCTGGCTCTTTTTTTTTTTACTTTTGAATAAAGCTGGCCGATTCCGGTGCGATCGGTGAACAATTGGTCTCGGTGTGGTGACATAAGAATCATCGAATGATCGTTCGCGAATCAATGCGCACCACTTCGCGCAATCAATCTCTGGCCGATATTGAGGGTCCCTATCCACAATAATGGAGATCGAACAGTTATTTACCAAGATTTAGGATCCTTGTTTGCCTGACATTCTTTTGAAGTGGGATCAAATGGATACCGTCTGATTTGTGAATGATCAATCGCCGCAAAATAGATCTGTGTATGGCCACCTAAAGCTAGGCATACACCGTTCAATTTTAGCATGAACAATCTTCGATTCGATTTTAGATCTTGATCTTTTTATCAGATAACGATCATAAACCAAAGTAGTACCACATAAAAGGTTGGGTCGTAATACGACCAAAATTTAAGATTTTAGTTTCGATCACAAAACACAGGAAAGAGTCATTTATACATGTGTTTGTCGAATTCAACTGACCCGATCAACAAACACAATGCTACGATTTTAGTTTGATCGGTGTACAATCGAAAGCAGGGAACATACGGCTTGATATCATCGCGCTGCTGCCTGATATTGGAAGAGCTGGAGACACAGCAGTGCACAGAAGCTCTGACGATGCTTTGCATGGAGACCCGCGGTCTGTCCGATATCCCTGTTTTAAAGAGGGATTGATTGGTCCCACTCAAAAACAGGGATGGCCGCAATTGATTTGGGTCAGATAGATGGCCATGAGTGTTCATGACGCTTGAAGCGCCCATCGCTCTGGCCCATATCTACACGTGTGTTCCCTGCCTAAGATTATTTTCCAACATGTCCGATTACTTTTCGATTTATGTTTTGATCGGTATCCAAAATTTTCGCGGATCAAACCATGTGTGCAGCATACGATTTAAGTTTGATCGATGTAAACTTTGATCGTTTAAGGTCGATCGAATGTTAAAAGAACTGTGCATGCCTAACTTAACACTTCTGTGCATGACAGGAAAGTATACACACCATCAAAGCTGAACCCTGGCAAAAAAACATCTGTTCTCTGGTTAATCAATGGAATTAAAAGAACAATTACCGTATTTTTCAAGTGTCTGCGTCTTATGACCCCCGCGGCCACTCGGCCATCGGTGATCGCACCTTGGCTTCCCGCCAGCTCTCCCGGCACAGAGATTAGCCAGGGAGCTGGAGGAGCTGTCAGATGTGAGATGCCGGCTGGTGTCCGGCTCTCCCATCTGAACTGTGTAATTGCCTATGCCAGCAGAGCTCAGAGCCCTGCTGGCATAAGCAATGAAGAGAGGGAAAGATGAACTGGCATCTATACTTCTCTCCTGTCCATGGAATCTGCAATCACACTGCAGCTCCCACGGACACAGTAACAGCAACAGATCGGCAGAGAGGAGAAAACTGCAGCTGTTGGCCCCCCTTCCTGCTGATCAGTGTGGAGAATGACGTTTTGCTTAGAGTGTACAGCTGCTAGTGACACCTACTGGCTGAATTGAATATTGCATTCAATGAATTCATTGCATTAACCCAATTGATGTGAAAACTTTTTTTTCTGGTTTTCCTGCCCTAAAAACTGGGTGCGTCTTATAGTCTGAAAAATACGGTAAATGCCCCTTTTACTTCCTAAACTTTTAGAAATGGTTTCAGGGACATATCTGAAACTCAATGACTGGCAGAGACATTTATCAATAATCAAAACATATTCAACATATAATACTGTTATCAATGTCTTCCTACTGTTTATCACTTTCATTCCCCCTTTATAAAAAATCTAGGGAGAGAAAGTACTGGAGACAGCCATGTAGAAAAACTAATGGTATGCAGTCTTTTTTCCACTTTAAACATCTTTATACTTTAGTATAAATATTGTATGCAAACGGTATTGTTCAGTTTAGTTTCCTGTATGGTCAGCCCAGTGTTGTACAAATTGTACTGATAATGCTTTCTTTTTCTGCAGCGAGCAGAAGCTGCTCAGAGAGAAGTTGAGAATCTCAGGGAGCAATTATCATCTGTAAATAATTCCATTAGACTGACCTGCTGTTCTCCACCAGGATCCACCACACTGAATTCTGCTTCTGTAAGTTTATGTGCCAGGGATGAGGTATTATTGTACATACCAAAATACAGTTATACACTGGTTGGCCACTATATTAGGTACACCTTACTAATATTGGGTTGAAGCCCTGTTTACCTTTAGGACTACCATCATTTGTTTGTGGTGTAAATTCGAGAAGGTGCAGAAATAATTCCAGAGATTCTGATCTCACTGTTGGATTGAAATTTGCTGAATGTGGAAGCTATTTGAATACATGGGATCCAATGTCATGTCCAAGAAACCAATATGTTGTTGACATCAAATTCTGACCCATTTATCTAAATGTTTTATATATAGAAATGGAGACTCAACAGACCAGGCAATGTTTTCTCAGCCCTATGTTGTCCACTTATTATAAGCCAATACTAGACTATTTATAGGAGTGGTCACCACTGTGTGGGGGGGGGGGGGGCATGTTGTGGATTTAGAGATGCTCTTCTGCATACCTTGTTGTAATGAGTGGTTATTTGCGTTACTGGGGTACTTTATTAGCTCACATTAGTCTGGTCATTTGCTTCTGACCTCCGCCATGAACAAGGCATTTTCATTTTCCTTCCATCAAACCCTGGATACTTGTGCATGAAAATGCCAGTATCTTCAATAATAATAGTTACATCAAGTTTTGAATTACCAACAACCATGTCATGTTCAAATGACATGGTTGTTGCCTTAACATCAGTTGAAGAGGTATACTTAATAAAGTAGCTGCTAAGTCCACAGAAATAAACATTATAGAAGATAGAAACATAGATGACTGACAGCAGAAAAAGACAAGGTTATCAATCTTTTAATATGTGTGTGTGTGAAATATAGATTTATGTTTACCCTCCATGCATGTTTTCAATTATTTGTTACTGATTGGTTCAGTACACCTGCCTCTACTGGAGGTTTTCCCAAACCTCCCCATCACAGTTATTAAATATCTGTTCATACATTCTTTTTTTTATAACGATTTAGAGTATAAAATTCATATACAATTTCTAGACCAAGGGTGGGCAAAGTTTGCGAACCCACAATGGGTTCGCAAATTTGACAGAGGGGCCAGACAAGGAGTAGAAATCACAAATGCGCCAAGGGGAGCGCACCATTACTTCCCTCCTACCTTTCATGCACGCCACCCTTCTTTATCCTTCCTGCAATTTGGGGGATGGTACCATGTTGAGAGCCTTGTAATTAACTCACAAATTTAGATAGTGAAATGTTCAAGAAAAAATTACCCCATCTCTAGTTTATTTCCATTTCACCAACTAGTCTATTTACATTTCACCAGCAGGAAAGAGTGTCACCCCCTCTCAAACAAACCCAACTCTAACTCCCCCAACTTCATTAGAGTATATAGTGGGCTCCCTAAGCAAGGTGGGAGTTTGGGTACGCCCTGAACCCAAGGAGTGGGGATTTGGCGTGACCCCTGGTCACGCCAAATCCCCACTCCTTGGGTTCAGGGCGTACCCAAACTCCCACCTTGCTTAGGGAGCCCACTATATCAATGCCTGAAATGTGTTAATTTCAGGGGGACAGTGACCAAATACTCTGTCACATCGACCTCCATTTTTTCACTAAAATTTCTCTTACTGCATTAGAGCCCCTTGAATGTGATGCTCCATCATAAAGGTGAGCATATGCCATACTATTTACCCTGGCCCCTGCTGTACTCGGCTTGTTTGGGAGCAATCCATGGACCAGATTGAAACTCTAAAAAGGCTGCACATGGCCTGCAGGCTGTAGTTTTCCCACTAGTGGTCCAGACAAAGATTACAGAACTTGCCAGTCATTTGAGTACTGGGAGTGAGAAGAGAGGCTCAAGAAATATGCTTTTGTCCAACGGTCACAAGGTTAAACTATTTGGCACTTTTGAAAATCTCCAGTTCAGTGTTTATATATTTGAAGAGTATAATGAACAATAGCTTCAGATGGAGTAAAGGATAAAATGAGCCCAATATGGTGCAGTAGAAGCAGAGGTGTAGGGATGATAAGAAAATTGGAAGTGTAGGGATGATAAGAGTAATTAAGGCGGAAAAGAATGGGTGATCATTTGGTTTGGTGTCTTTGACCATGTTTGTTATTCTAAAACCAATATATAACCATTGGAACTGAGAGTTGTTTTGGTGGGAAACACTACATTAATAGTGATTCACTGACTATGAATTTAAAGGTATTTGATTGTAATGGTGTAGCAGAATCTGACATCCTGCTAATTTCTGTAAGGTGTCCAAATAAATAATTACATGTGTGCTTTTTTTTAATCCTTATTTTGTACCCCATTAAGCATAAAACAAGTATTTTGTTTGGGCTAAACCAAAGAAAAGTGACATTTTTAGGTATAACATGAAAGTCTGTGAAAACAACTGTTAGAGAATGCAGCTATTACTGCACACTACAGTATTCTGTAATTTTGCTTTCTAACTGTGTGTTTCTGTTCTCACAAAATGTTATTTCTCTTCATTTCCAGAGTAATGTAGGCTAGTCTTGGCATTTAGTGCATTTTATTTCTTCAGGGAAGATAACTGGATTATTAATGTAACTAATGGTATTGGAAGTTTCTGTTAATCGTCATTATTATTCACAACTATAGTAACAAGCTTTTTAATATCTTCTTATTTTCTGCAGGATAAAACAAGCTTCTCTCTGTGTTCTGAGTCTCATCTTGAAGCAGCATTAGCCGTTAAGGACAGGGAAATTTTAAGGCTCCTAAAAGACATTCAACACCTGCAGAACTCAATACAAGAACTGGAGGAATCATCATCCAATCAGATAGCAGAGCTTGAGCAGCAGCTTGTAATGAAGACAGAGGCCATAGCGGTATAGTCTTACAATAATAAAATTGTACATACAATCTTAAAAGAAAATAGCAGTGCAAATTATATTGCTCATTATGCATGCATGAGTTGGGTCTTGCAAGACAGACTTTCATCTCAGGAAAGCTCTAATACTGCAGATGTATGAAGAAACATACAACACATCATACATGTTTGAGCTCCTCTACAAATGCCAAAAGGTGTCAGAGAACTGCATTATTCATTAGTGTCTCTTTTAGAAATCAGTTCTGGAAGCAGTACACACATATATTGTATTTTCGACTATAAGGTTCACTGTTTTCCCAATTAAATCAATGTATGTGCATCTTATTGTCCAAATATGTAAAAAAAAAAGTAATGTTCCAAATATCCTAGGAGGCTAGAATTTGTTCTACTCCTTCTAGCTAAGCCAAACGACCACTGCTAAGAGGGAGATCTGGACAAGAGGCTCCAGGTTAGGGTAAAGGGTTGAAACTTTAGAATGTGTATATACACTTGCACTACCCATTCTCTGAATCCACTGAGCAACTTATGGAAAGACACATTTTTCAATCTGGCAGTAAACCTTACCCATGAGCACCTATTTATAAATGGGGGGAGAGATGAGTCTGTCTTACATAATTTTTTTGTTAATGTAAATACACAGCTCATGCTATCATAATATCACCAACTCACTCAGCTATTACTGTTGTGAGCACAGTTTGTTGTTGTGAATATATAATGTGACTCATCCCATATGTAACTGTGTAATAGCTGGGTGAATTGATGATATTGGGAGTTGTGTATTCACATTTACATTCAGTTTGGGCTGAAACTGGAGTTGCACTCTGGCTATGTATGCTATGTAAAATGTATACAACATTACATTTGGTGGACATTAAAAAAATTTCACATTTCAATTTTTAAAATGTCGCTATCAAAATTTGCGAGTTTACTTTAAAGCCTCTGATCATGTCATATCATCCCCACAGTTGCTGGAGATTAAAAAAAGGATTGTGTACATGCATGTTAGGAGGGAGGGGACGTTACCCCAAGGTGGGAGAATTGTGATGTCACTTCTGGGAAAATATTTTAAATGTGTGTAGATGGATAGTAGTTGGGGGGGGGGGGGGATCTGGCTTGTCTTGGACAAAAAGAAGGGAGGACTTAAGAAAAAAAGCTTTGGAACCACTGGTCTAGGGGATTGTGTACATAGCTATAATGACAGCAAACATGTTTGTTTTGCACTGAAATTTTACTGTTAAAACAGAATCCTAACTGACCTCTCTCCTTGGGTAAAAATGGCAAAAATGCAGATTAAAAGTGATAGTGATCAGTGAAAGAAACACATTAGAGCATATTATATGGTGTGTCTCCCTTCTGTGTTCATTGAGCCATCATGCTTATGTTCAGTAGCACAAATCTGCAGTGCCATAGGCAGATACACACAGTGTAAGTGCTTTACAGTTCACAGATGTCGATGGTGCTGGTTAAACAAGTTATATAAATGTGGACAGATTTGTAATAGGTAGTGGTTGGGTGATAAATGAGTATCCTGTATGTAAGGTATATGTGGAGAAGCAGAGCTCTTGTCGTCTCATGACATGCCTTTATTATTGTGTCTACAGAAACTGGAAGAGAAGTTACAAAGTCAGTCGGATTATGAAGAAATTAAAACAGAACTGAGGTAAGGTTCCCCCTCCCTTTGGTATGTGGGCTCTGTATCAGTCTGATTAATAATGTGCCATGGGGAACACTTCACGCTTCCAGCTTTATAATGCAATAAATAAGACAGCATTGTCACCGGGGGTTGTTTATACCTATTACAATGCTGTATATATTTACTCTTGTGTCGTGCACAAAATACATATCCATCTGTTATTTTAAAACACCACATATAAATCTGCTGTGTGTTTACCTAACAACCAGAGAAAATATGCTCCATTTGTAGTCCTTGTGGTTTTGAAGCATTGCTACACATAACTATAGTAGGATCATAGAGAAATGGCAATTCCATGATTCCATGGTTTATCATAAGGAAACATTTCAGCACAACATTCCCATTCTACACTTATTCAGAGAACTAGAAATGGTTGACAATGTGTGGAATGTATCTGTGGACATAAAGCTAAATCTAGCTTTTAGTTTCAATTATCTAATTACCGTATATACTTGAGTATAGGCAGACCCGAGTATAAGCTAAGGTAACTATTTTTATCTAAAAAAAATGGAAAGACTTATTGACTCGAGTATAAGCTGAGGGTGGGAAATGCAAAGTCAGATAGTGGAGTTATCTAAATGATAAAAATATACAAATATAGAGAAGCAACATTGCCCCTAGGAATGAATCAAAGAGGATTAATCTTAGTGCCACAACCTCAATTAAGTTAAGAAAACACAGGTTTATTGTTAATACAGGATGGGTTTTCAAGGCAATTCCTATGATTCAAACATTAAAATAAGTTCCCATTTGGAAAGTCTTTATTATTTTTATTGGTATCTGAAAAAGTCAGCTTATAGTGTATAAGGTACGTTTCAGGTGAATTTATACAAAAGGTGTGCAAAATCTTAGGCTAGGTACACATGGATATTTGCAGAGTGTTTTAACGCTGAAAAAAACGCCTTGGTAAATTATTGAGCACTATTAGGGTGTTTTTTTACACAATTTGCACACCCCTAGCATCGCCCAGTGGGCTTTTGCCCTTAAAAATGACTCACATGACTGAATGGGAACACTCAATATTTGTATAGCTTCTGCAAAGCTACACCCCCCAGACTCTCACCTCACTCATGGGGGTGCTCATGAGGTGAGACTCTGGTTACAGACTGTATTCACCCCCCATCTACACCTACTCCTTCTCTCTCAGTGGGCACACTGTGGGGGAGACATTGACATCTGGAAAATAATTTTGATGACGCCCCTGGCATAATGCCGCCCTGGGCAATCTCCCAGGTTGCCCATGCCTAAAACCGCTACTGCAAGTACTCATCCACCTCAAAACTGGTTCTTTTTTTGTTTTAACTTTACCTTTTTGGTGAGAACACTAGGACATTCATTTGTGTGTCTGGTAAATTACACATATTATACAAAGCATTTTTATTATGAAAGGGTTAAAACATGGGTGGTTTGGGAGCTTCAGGACATATTATGGCCATTTTCATTAATTCTTATGAGAAACATAGTCTTGACTAAAGGTGGGTTTACACGTCAAGATTTTTTCGGCCGACAGATGGACGACTAACGAT
>CM070032.1:58885121-58933371 GCA_036250615.1 Ptychadena robeensis
TGGAACCGAATTCCGATAGGGGGTACTCGGGTCAAAAAAGTTGAGAAACACTGCTCTAGACTGCTCCGGATGAATTATCCTCCAAACTATGATAAATGCACCTCATCAATCCATTATGACCGTATATTACAAAGCAAAGCGAGTAACAGGATGCAGAAGACACTAGCACAGGAAATAACCAGACGCGTATATCGGATTTTCTGATGTGCTTGCAGATTTATAAATTACCTGCCTTGAATTTTGCGGACAATGTGAGGACAAGACATTTTATTTTGGAGCACAGGATCGGAGGAATGAGGGAAAGTGAAAGTACTTCCTTTGTGGAGTGAAACAATGAAGCCGATTACATGTTGTGATGTGAAGGCAGTAGGAGCTCTTCCCAGAGAAAACAAACATACACAGAATAACAGAGGAAGACCACGAAAGATTGGATTAGTGTCGCACTGATCTATTCTGAACTGCTGGGAACGTTTAGTACAACGAAGATGTAAATGGACATTCTGGGTGGAAATACATTTGCGTTCTAGATTCTTCTACAATCGCTCACTTCCGTTGACTTTCTTCAGGAAAGTTTTGCCCAGACTTGCCTATACGTGTATTGGAGAACAAAACCACACAACCATACAAGTCTATGGTAATCAAGGTAACACTTGTGGTTATGCATGATATTGACCCCAGGTGCCCAACCTGCGGCCTTTTGGGTGTTGTTCGGTGGCCCCCCTTGGTTCTCCACTTGCGGCCCCCAAAACTGTTAATGCATCGGAACCCACCTGTTCAACAATCTTCTACCGACGCGTCCTCACCTGGGATCTTCTTAAGAGTAGTAAGCAGAGGAGAGGTGAGGGACTCGCTAATTGGTGTACCTGAAAGCCAATCAGAGACCCAAACGCCTATGCTTCCATATAATATTTGATGATATCTATGAGGCACATAACCTTTGCTGATATATATATATATATATAAGGGGGAATTTCATATATCACCATGTGTAGTGGTCACACGCTGACCCGGCTTTCCTGATCAACTTTGGTGGTCCTACATCAGTACAATTGTCAATATTGATTGGGAAAACCAGGTCTACATATCCCCTCACTGCGTGATTTTTAGAATGCAGCTTACCGTAAGGTGCGCATCTCAAAATAATTGAGATGCGTACAAAAGTGCATAAACAGCAAAACTTAGTGGAGCCTCAGCCTTAAAGCGGACCTACCACCAGAAAATGATCATTACATATATGGCACCAGCAGTGCTGATAATGGGGAGGAATGCATAAAAATAAAAAAAAAAACCCTAACCTATTAGGAGTCATTTAAGAAGATCCCCCGCAGTCCCCCCTCACTTCCTGGTCCTGAATGAGTATAGCAGAGACGAGACGTCACAAGAGCGAAGTGTTTTTAGGTAATTCTATGATCTCAGCTCGTCATTGAAAGTTTATTGAGGAAAATTCCCATAGAAAACCATTGGCCCCCAGTGTCCACATGCAATGTTGTGCCCGGAGTAAACACTTGGAAGCCTGGTGAATAAATATGGAATCGCTCATACAATTCCACAGAACAGCAGGCGAGTATATTATTTTAGGATAGTGGAGACCTAAGCCACCATCATGCCAGCTCAGAGGTAAGCCAACCTTTTATTTTACATACGTCATTTTTTCATATTGAGTATACATCCGCTTAAGCAGCCCATACACGGGTCAGATTTTCAATCAATCGACTTAAAACGATCAATTTTTTAGTCGATTGAATGAGAATTGAGTTTTGGCCACCTGGTTAAATCGACTTAATCCAATCAAAATTTAGTGAAAATTCAGTCGTTTTTTGATCGGACTGGATGGTAAATTTTGATCGGTCGATTGAAAATTGGTTCGGTATTTTGAGAACCAAGTGTGGTCAACCAATTTTTGATCGGTTTTTTTCTACCTATTCTACCTCACTTCTGATTGAAATTTTAATCGGACTATTTTGGATCGATTGTTTTGTGGATTGAAAAAAAAAAATCGATCAAAAATCTTGTATTACATATGGCCCATGATACAATCGACATACAATTTTATACCGACTTAAAAATTGATTGTTTTAAGTTGATGGATTGAAAATCTGACCCGTGTATGAGCTGATTAATACTTTGTGAGCAATTGACCCACAATGAGTATTCAGTGTGCGAAAAAGTCAAAAGATAAGCTTGAATGCTTTAGAATGGATTTGGCGATGGAAACAATGACATTCAAAGAGCACACCTTATATATACACAGATATGATCAAACAAAGCCGTCCCTCAACAGATTTTTAAGTAAAGAAATTGATTTACAACCAAGTACACAGACATTTTCAGTATATATACGGGGGATCGGTCAGAAATCATACGTTCTGCTGTATGTCACCCAGCCCAGATAACGTCACAGGTCAGTCATTTAATACAACTTACCTGCTACCTCTCCAGACACCTCCGAGGCTTCATTCCCTTTCACAGTCCATCAGTTGTACATCCAGCTCTCCGGCATGCTTTGTTTAGTAGTGTTCCCTCTGTACTGACAGAACAACACAACATTTCTTTACACACAGAAACAAGTCTAAACACACCATGAGAACCTATAACACATAGACTGCTCGTGTGTAATAAAAACATGCCCCGGTTCTGGAAAGATCTCTTCCCGTTTTCTATTCTGTCTCCAGGACAAGTGAAGGGGAACTCTCCACTGATGGAAAAACAGTGCCAGACATCAATCATTGACTAAACGTTAGGGCCCCCATACACCTTTAGAATTTTCTGTCAGATTTACTTAAGATCTCCTTTTGTTTTACCAAAACCATGTAATATGAGGGACTTTCTAAACCATCAAGTCTACCTGTGTTCAATCGCAGAGGACCTGGCACTACATAGTTATTGGTATATCTGAAGGATATCTGACAGAGAGATCTAAACATGTATGGCCAGCTTTAGTTTTACATCGTTAAAGGAGACTTTCATAATGGAGACCAGACCTACGTGAGCCGCCTTCTTATTCTTCTGAAGAATGATGGATACTCAGCTGTCAGCAGGATCAATCACTGACTCAGGATCAATCACTGAATCAGGAACGCATACACTCCCCAGTTGTGATGGAATACCACTGCATCTCTTCCACTGACAATTCCAGAAATCAAAGCACCTCTTCCAATGACAACTTTTTTCCCTCTTTAAATTATTATGAGATGTTTAAGGGTACAGAAATACAGCAAAGTAAGGGACACAACATACAAAAATCAACACTACCTCTACCACTGACAACTAATACCCATACCCTAGAAACACCCCCCCCCCCATTCTGATCAACAGTGTACCTCTACCACTGGAAACCACAGTGGTTCCCAAACTGGGGGGCCCAGAGGTATTCCAGGGGGGGGGGGTGCAGCTAGGGGGCTGAGGGAGGGACAAGTAGGGAGCCGAGCATGTAATATGTGTTTCCACGTGTGTTTGTCTCTGTGTGAATTATTTATGTCACTGTATGGAGGAAATGACAGTTGGGTACATTAGATACAATATAGAATAGAGATGGCAGTGATTGGAGGATATGACAGTTGGGTACATTAGATACAATATATAATGGAAATGGCAAAGATTGGAATAAATGACAGTTGGGAACATTGTATACAATATAGAATGGAGATTGCAATGATTGGAGGAAATCACAGTTGGGTACATTGGATACAATATAGCATTGGTTCCCAACCAGGGGGGCGCAGCTAGGGGGCTGAGGGAGGAACAAGCATGAAATGTTTATAATTCATGTCTCTGCAAGAATGTGAATAAATCATGTCTCTTCATGAGTGTAGTATGTGTGCATGTGAATGATAAATGTTTATTTTATTTTAGATAAAGTTTAAAGGACATTTTACACTAGTACTAGTACACAATACTGCAACACAAACACATCAGAGGCTCGATAATGTTCCTATCTAGCAAAGGAGGGCTCTGCAGGGAAAGTTTGGGAACCACTGCCCTAGGACATGTCTAGTGCTGGATATTACATTAGTCAGAGAGGTACTAGAGATTACTGGAAGTTATATGATAAACAACATATGGATTACTGGTCTCTATATATGCGACACTAGTCAGCCATATATCCCTCCCTCATGTCACTGACCTATACAGAAGTGTCACAGATTATGAAGTGGATACAATTTCGGTAATAAACGGCCGCTGAGAAATTTGGAAGATATTTTATACCCAGTGGCCAGGATGTTTAATATGTCCTCTCCAAATGTCACCAAAACACACATCAGGGATCTCCTCAGTCAGTAGAAAATCATTACTTTCAATCAGTAACAATGATATGCTGAAGGGATGAACAGACAAATCATTAGTGTCATACCCCAGGAAACTTGGGGGTCATATTAGGGGGTACAGGATTACAGCTATGGTCATCATTTATCAGCTAATGGCTACAACCCTTTATATGAACAACCAGCAGGACATGATAGGACAGATCATATTATACCCTGCATACCTGGGAGCCCACTCCCCATGTCACCCTGCTCTAAGCAGAGATCCCCAATATTACAAACTGATTAGAAATAAGAGGAGGGTCCTGGTATATGGGTGTAACCTGGACCCCTCCACTCCCATGTCACTCTGGTCTAGGTACAGACATAGTACACACTGATCACAGATGGGTCACAGTATATGGGTGTACCAGGGGCCCCACCACTCCCATGTCACCCTGGTCTAGGTAGACATAGTACACACTGATCACAGAGGGGTCACAGTATATGGGTGTCCCAGGAGCCCAGCTCCCTATGTATACACACGAGGTGTGATGTCAGAGGAGGATTGGGAAATGCTGTTGTTTCCTGTGTCTGGTGTTTATATACAGTGTGTATAGTGTGTGTATATAGAATGTATATAGAATGTCCTCCACACACTGGCAGGGCACAGCTCGCTCTCTCTCTCCCCGGGTCCCCGCTCACCATCTGCTGCCCTCCTGCCAGCGGCTCCCATTGTCCGCATCTTCCCTCTATCCCGCGGCCAGCACAGGAAATGGATCGTCCGCTCTGACCCCGCCCCCACCGCTGTCACCCCGCCCCCCACACCGGGGCTGCCTGCGTGTCCCGGTACAGATCAGCGGGAGGACGGGCGGAACCCCGGGGAGTCTGTCCGTCTGTGGGATCGGTGGGAATAATGGACTCGTGTTATAGATTCAGAGTCCGTGTGATCACAACTTGTCACGCCGCGCTGTGTATATACAACATTGTTATGGTGTTATATTGTGGTGTGCTGGGACTTGTAGTCCTATTCATGTATATGGACTCCGGAGATGACGTTTTGGGGAATCTGACAATCCCCGGTGTACAGATAGATACATATTATCCATGATGACATAAGGTTATGACCCTAGCTACAGAACCTCCTCTTTTATCCCATTCTCCCATGTCCTTAGAACAGATCAGTGCTTCATTGTACTGTCTCTGGAAATGATCCCTGATGTATATTTTTTAGTGTGTACTTAGGCTATGTCTCCACTGTGTTACATGGACATGATAGATTTAAGGGCTTGTTTCCACTAGCGCAGTCGGCCGCAGAGCAACGCGGTTTTAAAAGTGCCGCTGTGTCCACAGATGAGATTTAGGGTGTGATTTTGAGCATATTTGATGCATCAAGCATGGGAGTTGTGACACAGCGCAGATGTAGATGTGTAGTGACCAGTTAATGGCACTATTTTTTATTTTAATGCATTGTAATAAATGCCTGTACATTCATGGGTTTCCCCTAGCATATGGTAGTGACAGAGCCTATCTAACTAATGTGTATATGTTTTACTTTATATATACCCTGCCCTGTACACTACACCCATGTATTTACTGTATATATGTTTGTGTGGTGTCTGTCCCTTTAAGGGTTGTGCACCTGCTGTTTACTCAAGGATGGGTATGTGTCTAGACAGCTGTTCCTTTTCCTGGTCTCCACTCCTCACTGATGTATGCATCCTAATCTGCCCTACAACCCCTCTGGGAGTCTATAAAAGTCAGCTCCTCAGAACATTCTGGGCTTTTCTGATGTGACTGGCCTGATACAAGGTAGATCCTCCAGACGAGTCCCCAGACGCAGGATTGCTGGATGAAATATCCACTGAAGCAGTGTGACTTTTCTTCCCTGGTGTGAGAGCCTTCCGCCGTCTAAGGTACCCAGCCATGAGTAGGAGAAATTTGGAACTGTAGCTTTCCCAAGATTGATGCCCCATCCCTGCCATTCAGGTGATGGTGATGTAAACATCTGTTCCTGTAGTAAATTTGTAAATATCCCCCTACTTTGTGACTGGACCTTCCGTTTCTTGGTGTGTGAGCTTTGTGGCAGTGTGCTGAGCACAAGATATCCTTAAAAGAAATCTGGTTGTGTAAGTTGCGCATTACAATGGCACCCACGACACTACAGCTCTAATGTGTGTGTGCTCTACTTAACACAAGGGTTCAAGTGAAAGTTTTCTGCCCCTATCAGACAAGGGCTTGGTTACATTAAGTCTGAGGCTAGGGCTACACTAAGTGCTTTGATGTACTGGTGTTAACGTACCCAACAAAGAGAACCATGTTATCGGCTGCACTACATGGAGCAGACAATAAAGCCACCCCTTTAATTCAATGGGCTTATGTATGACTTATGTGCCTAGGCAGTATGATGCGCCCATTCACTGTCAATGCACCTGCATCATGCGTCAAGCCCTTTGTTGCATTTATGTAAACACGGAGCTCGGTATCAACATTATTGCGATGGAGGCTTAGACCGACGGATCGGGGGTATAGACTTGTGTAGACAGCCTTGTTATAGCCCCATTGCTGTCAATGGTGGGCTAGTGCACTGTGCTAGAATCCCTGCATTCAAGGCAGGGATTTTAGTGCAAGTGTAGCCATAGCCTTACTCAGAAACATGTCTGGTCTCTAGTTAAGTCTGTCATATAATTTTTTTTCCACAGATCTGGTGATTACAGACGTGCACTGACTCTAAAGTTATCCATACACCTGACGATTGCTGCTCGATGGCCATTTCAAGCGCTGATGTCTTGCTGTGCGCGCTGACTAGCTATCTAGCGGCCAGCTTATGTGGCCACCCTTGTCAAACAGGTAACGAACAGGTAACACATTTCCCTAAATCCTGCTTGAACGTCACTCCTCTGGATGGGGACAAGGGTCCCCATCCAATTATTTGCCAGGAATCAGGCACCTAAAGTGGGATGCCTCCATTCCTGTCCAATCATCATCGTGACGTGCGATTGAATGGGTCATCTGTCGAGTGCCCGTCATAATACTATAACATGTCATCAAATAAAATACATATCTGTGACCGTGTTTGTCATTCAAACAATCTTTGGGGCCAAATATAATTAAAATGCGGGACAGATTTGGCCCATGGGCCAGCGTCTAATGCCCCTGCTTGAGAGGGAGGACAAGCTGCAGCTAAACAGCCACCTAGAGGGAGGATAAATAGGTCACAGGCAGTGTTGGGAGAAAGGGTCATATGTATCATTACTTTTGCATCACATCTATCTCTATCTTTTTTTGTGACTGATGTGCAGATAGCTGATGTATGCCGCCAAACATTCACATTTCCTGTGTTGTGGGCAAGCTGTCATTTCATATACTTGAGTAAGGTGGACAAGCTTAGACCACACAGCAAATTGTTCTGCTGCTTTTTAAATTCCCCCAACTGCTTGTAAGTGATGAATGCCAAATAACCATTAAAAACAATTTGTATCCTTTGTATTATACAAGTGTTTCAGCTAGTCAAACAAGCGATTTCCACTATAGGTCTGCCTACAAATTATAGTCTATTATAGTCAAAATTCTGCCATTTTATTAAAAAGACAAATTGGTAATAATGCAAAGCATGAATTACATTCTTTACATTTAAATTTCATTCTACAAGAGAGTTAAGGTAGTCATAGACGTGCAGATTCTCCCCCTATAGATGAGGGACAGACTGCAGCCGGCCCCTTAGACAATCGGCCAGCACCATTTGTGTGCTGTCCCCATCCAAGTATTGGGATCGGGTCGGAATCTACCAACATGTCGGATCACCATGCGATCCGACATGCGGGAGATTCCTGGTCAATCTTGTCAGGTGAGCGCACCCGAAAAATCAGGCCCATGTATGGCTACCTTTACTGACAATACAATAAAACAGCCCAGTCATTTTTACCTCAAGGCCCCCCCTTGCCTATGTCCAGGACAAGCCAGACCCCCCAACTCCTACTCACATACATGCATTTAAATACATTTTCCCTGAAGGGACAGCACAACGCTCCCACCATGGGGTAATGTCCTCTCCTTCCTAACTTGCATACACACAACCCTTCCTTATACCTCCAGGGGGCTTTGTTATTAATTCACAGATAGAAACATTTCCAAAAAGAGCCACCATCCACAATCTCTAGTAACAATTAGTAAAATGTCCACAAGACTTTCTTAGGAAGGGGGAGTATGGATCTGAGCTTGCAGCCTCTCTCTGTCAGAGGCTGCAGGACACTGTGTCACTCCCCCTGCAATGCCAATGATGGTGTACCTAGCCTACAATCTCTAATGCCCCCCATGCTGCATGGCTATGGGTTCTAGCCACTAAACCGTGACATCAAAGCCTCAAATCAGAAGTAACATGAAGCCAAGGAGGGTGGAGAGAAGACTTTGCCAAGGGAAATGAATGTTAAATTTATGATGTAGGGTGGAGGGAAATGGTGAATGAAAATTCTGTCATTTGGATTGTTAATACTTAGGTCCCTTTAAAGTAAACATATGAATCACATGCCCATAATAGAACTGCTTGAAAAGGGTATTTAAACTGCTAGGAATATTGTGATTTAGGGAGGGATTGTTTTGTGTTAGGTTTGCTCTGTATAGCAAGAGGAAGGGGAATAAGTTAACTGACACATTAGGCCTATTAGCCCAAGTAAATAGTAGTTCATTTTAATTACATATAGGACAGTGGTTCTCAACTTTTATAGATCCACGACCCCGGATGTGACACCACAAATTGTCACTTCCTGTATTTGGGAAGCTTAAGTGCCCCCCTCCCTTTATATTTCCCTACCCCGCTTGTGCAAATTATGTGTTGAGTGGGAAGTTAGAAAGAAGAGCAATGTCCCATCCTTCCTAACTTAGGAGGGTGGGGTCATTACTCTCCTTTCTAACTTCGCACCCCACTTGTTAGCAGTAGCTCTTGACGTATAGGCATATTGTGTTGTTGTGAAAGCGTGTTTGTGGCTTGCTACTTAAGTCAAAAATGTCCTTCTTAATAGGAAGAGGCTGCGGAAGTCTAGATAGCATGAACCACAGGCAATATTAAGCTTTACAACTTGCTGTATTTTAATATGTATAATAAAAACTAAAGTTAACCCTTACCTCTGACTTCTATTAGATTAGATAGAAGATTATTAGGTTTTCCTAAGATTATTTGCTAAGGATTTATTTTCAGGAAATTGTGGTTAGCTGAAATTCCTCATTCAAACAGTTCTGCCTCAACAGCTAATTCTGTGTGGTCATTTTATAAATACCGCACTATAAATAGCAAAGATACATCCTGTTGGGGCTAGATAGATAGATAGATAGATAGATAGATAGATAGATAGATAGATAGATAGATAGATAGATAGATAGATAGATAGATAGATAGATAGATAGATAGATAGATAGATAGATAGATAGATAGATAGATAGAATAGTATATGACCCCATGTCCATCCCATATGGGAGGTTAATTGTTGCTGTGAGAGACGGAATAACAACAAAAACTCACAAACGCAGTGCAAAGTCAGGGATTGATGTGCATTGTATTGAATGTAATAAATACGAATACAATTATCAAATAGGAAGTTTTCAGGCTCCCAGTTGTCTTCACTGTATGCAGATAACAAGCTTAAAGCAGACCTTCCACCAGAAGTACATCATTAAATGGGGGGAAAGCATAAAAAAAACAAGAAACCTTTTTCTTGTTTGTTGGGTAATTCTGTCATCTCAGCTCTCCATTCAAAGTACATTGAGGAATATTCCTATAGAAAACCATTGAATGCCCCCAGTGGCCACTCATAACATTGCACCTGGAGTTAACCCTTGGAAGCCTGGCGAATAAATATGGAATCGCTCATACAATTCCACGGAACAGCAGGTGAATATATTCTTTTAGGAACCTGGAGCCCTTAGCCACCATCATACCAGCTCAGAGGTAAGTGAAACTAAAGCTTTACAATTTGAATTTGGACTAAAATCTTACAGGCCCGTCTCCAGTCTGACAATAAACATCTGAATGATCCAGAGGAGATCCAGGTGAAAGTGTTGTGGTCAGATGAGACCAAAATAAAGTTTCAGCATTAACTCAACTATCTTTGTTTGGAGGAAGATGAATGCTGCCTATATCCCTAAGAAAACTATCACGGTCAAACATTGATTGTATTTTTTCTAAGGGGAAAATACCTTCATTTCATCAAAATGACACAATCACCCTCATCTTCAGCCAGGGCATTGACATTTGGTCCTGGATTGATATTTCAGCATGACTGGCAAACAAAACATGGTCAAAGCAACAAATGAATGGCCTAAGAAGAAGCACATTTAAGTCCTTTTGTGGCCTAGCCAGTCTCCAGACCTTAATTTGTGGAGAGAGCTTATTCTGCCTCCTCCAATCTGAGCCTGCAAGTGTGACTCCAGTAACTAGTATCTAGCTGTGATGAGGTAAAGATAATTTACAGTAAACATTCTCAGCAGATAGTGACTCGGTCCATACAACACCCTGAAGATTTTGAAGAAGTTTTATTCCAGAATTGTGGCCTAGCCAGTCTCCAGGCCTTAATCCCATAGAAAATCTGTGGAGAGAGCTAAACAGCCTTAAAACCTTACTGAGTTGGAGAACATCTGCAAAGAGGAGCGGGACTAGATCCCTTGTGAGGTGTGTACAAAACTGTTGGCCAACTACAAGAAATGTCTGACCTCTGCCTGGGTTTTCATCAGGCCAATAATTGTAAAACCTGAGGTGATCTTTTTCTTTTTTAATAAGCAGGCAATAAAGTAAGGCGTATCATGTGATCAATGTAAGTGTTATAAAATGCTGCTGAGCTATAATTAATCTTGCTGAGCCAGGAGCTTTTAACTATTTACTTGCAGCAACTATTAATACCATATTGTGAATGAGTGGCGTATGTGACTTCTGAAGACGTTTCTGACTCACTTGTCATTTGAAAAGTTTTCTGAGTATAACTGTGAATTTGTTTTGCTTCTTTCATTAGATTTGATCTGAATGTCTGTTCTTATTTCATGTACATCTCACAAAAGTGAGTACACCCCTGGTATTGGGGTTAGTTCATAATATAATTTCATGGGAGAACACTGTAGATGTGACAATTTGATACAATGTAAAATAGTCAGTGTACAGCTTGTATAACAGTGTAACAGCGGTGCAACACATCTCCGTCACATAGAATTGATCATTAGTGATGGCTGAACATCGGCCTTGTCCGTTCACAAACATGCGGTTTGGACTTCCTCGCCTGTTCACATAAAACCGGAAGTGAAATCACTGACATCACTTCCGGTGTATAGAACACACAGTTCGGTATTTCATGTACCGCAAGTGATGTCAGTAACCGGAAAATTATTCCTCCGGTCAGATATTTCCGCGTCAGATCTGGCCAGCGAAAGATCACTAAGCTTCTTCTCGCTGGTGAAGGGGGTGGGTCAAACACCCGTACTGTTCACAGATGGAAAGAAAATCGAACATGCGAACAGTTCGCCCATTTCTATTGATCAGGATGTTGATTGTGGTCCATGGAATGTTGGTCCACTCCCCTTCAATAGCTGTGCAAAGTTGCTGAATATTGACAGGAACTTGAACGCGCTGTCCTATACGACAATCCAGAGCATCCCAAACACGCTCAATGGGTGACATGTCTGGTGGAGTATGCTGGCCATGCAAGAACTATAATGGGGATGTGCATTATCAAGCTGCAACATGGGGTGATGGTCAGGGATGAATGGCACAACAATGGGCCTCAGGATCTAGTCACTGTATCTCTGTGCATTAAAAATGCCATCAATAAAATGCACCTGGATTCCTTGTCCATAACACACACCTGCCAATACCATAACTCCACTGCCACCATGGGCCACTCTATACACAACATTGACGTCAGCAAACCGCTCACCCACACAACACCACACACACTGCCATCAGCCCTGAACACTGAAACGGGACTCATCCGTGAACAAACCGCCTCTCCAATGTGCCAGGTACCATCGATTGTGAGGATTTGCCCACTCAAATCGGTTGCGACGATGAACTGCAGGCAGGCCCAGACCCCGATGAGGGCAACGAGCATTAACTTTGGTTATGCAAAACGATTGTTGCTGGCTGGTCTCAGACGATCATGGAGGTGAATATGCTATATGTCCTGAGGCCCTGGGCTGATGTGGTTACACGTGGTCTGTGGCTGTGAATCGGCCGAATTCTCTAAAATGCAGTTGGAATCGGCTTATGGTAGAGAAACAAACATTCATTTAATGGGTAACAGCTCTGGTAGACATTTCTGCAGTCAGCATGCCAATTTCATGCTCCCTCAAAAGTTGCAACATCTGTGGCATTGTGCTGTGTCACATTTCAGCGTGGCCTTTTATTGTGGGCAGTCTAAAGTCGATTAACCAAAAATCGATGCCTGTCCACATGGTTCGATCGATCTAGATCCATCTAAATTGACCAAAAGTTTGATCGAAAAGTGATCGGACATGTTGGAAAATTTTTACCAATTTTGGTTCAATTTAAATAATAAGCATACCTTTACATCCGGTGGCAGACATTTTGGTGTGTTTACAATCGACTATACTTTTGATCGAACCAACATCGAAATATCGGTTTTTCCATGTGGGAGGTAGTTTGATCATAAATTACCAATAAATCTGACTTCAATTGTAGGGAGATTGAAACATATGGGGTATGGGGGCCTTAAGGCACACCTGTGCAATATTCATGCTGTCTTATCAGCACCTTGATACGCCTCGCCTGTGAGGTGGGCTGTATTATCTCGGCAAAGGAGAAGTGCTCATACACGTTTAAATTTCCCTACAATTGGTGTCAGATTTGATCGTAATTTATGATTGATGTTTGTTCGATCTAATGCAGTACGAAATACCTCTCACATGGAGAAACCGATATTTGATCGATGTTGGTTCGATCGAACAATAGCACATACAAGAGAGGCTGACGAGGGGGTTGGCTGAGCGCCAGACACCGTCTACAGCTGGAAATGTCCTCTGTATCACAGAGGCTGGGGGACTTTAAAGGTCAACCACACCATATCACAATGCTTAACAAATAATTATAATCAGAGTAAAAAATGAAAACAATTTAATAGTCCATGGTATAAAGTGCATCCTAGTATTGTAGACATTTGGCGTTTACAAGACGCTGCACATTCAGATTGTCCATTGATGGAAAGCCTTGAGCATTAAATAAAATTCGGTTTATTGCGAACAATAGCATAATCAAAAAGGGATTGTAAACACACCAAAATGTCTGTGTATGGATTTATAAGTATGCTGGCTATTTAAATCGAACCAAAATCGGTTGGGTACAACAAAATAACATTCGGCAAAAACTCAATCGATCAAAAATTTCCAACATGTCCGATCACTTTTCAATAGATTTTTTGGTAAATTTTGATCAATCTAGGTTAATCGAACCATGTGGGGAGGCATAGATTTTTGGTCAACACTCTAGGATTCTTTACCTCATTAAGCATTCTGCCGTGGACACATGAACATCAAGGCTTTTGGAGATACTTTTGTAACCCTTTCCAGCTTCATGCAAGTCAACAATTCTTGATCGTAGGACTTCTGAGAGCTCTTTTCTGCAATGCATAGTTCACATCAGACAGTGCTTCTTGAAACCAGTAAACCCATGGTGTGTATTTTAAAGGGCAGGACAGCTTTCAGCAACACATCCAATATCATTCCACTGATTGGACTCAACGTTGGCTCACTCCTGGCTCCAATGAGCTCTTGGAGATGTCATTAGGCTAGGGGTTCACACACTTGTTGCACCCTGTACTGTGAATGTTTTTCATGTTATGTTAAAAAAAAAAAGGGGAAAACATATAATGTTTGTGTAATGTGTAGTATCATTTGTGTTTTTATATTGATATGATGTATCTTAGTTTATTCCTATGTATGTTCCCGTATTCCCATCCCACAATTGTAAATTATCCAAGAAAGTGGTCCCCTCAGGGTTGGGAATTTGATTGGAATGTGGGAACTTGTTCCACTAAGTTTAAGGTATGTTTGTCTATTTACCAATATCGTTGCTGTGATACAAACATAGTATTTTATTAGGACCCGTAGTGTCCGTGCAATGATTAAAACGACGTATGTGTTTTTATATTGGTGTGACTAAGATAAAGATCAGAGCACATTTTATGACAAGTTCATGCAAAACTCCACGTAATCCCAAAAGATTCACATACTTTTTCTTGCAACTGTAGCTCAGCTATATTTCCACCTGCCACTGTATTTCTGCCTTACACCTAAGACCACCCCTTAATAAAAAGAGACCCAATGCATCATCACTATACTCATGAGATCCATCAAATGAAGGAATACTGCCTATTTCTCTTTTTCCCCTCCTTCTCTTAGATATAACTGGTAATTATAATTGTGTTACTTCGCAAATAACGAAACACTTTACATTTGTGATATATTTTATCTATTCTCTTCCCCCATGTAGTATAATTGTTTAGTGTATAATGTTACCAGCCCCAAGACTGGTCCTTAGGGATGCAGAAAATCCTTCCTGTAAAGAGGCCGGCAGCCCATCTAGGAGGATAGGATTGGAGAGTAGAATTTCAGTCACCCTTAGACCAAAACGAGCAATTAAACCTTGGAATAAGATGTAGGACCAATTGAGAGGGTTTATACAAATTTCAGCTGGAGTTCAGTTTTAAAGCTGTACAAAAAAAGTAGTGATGGTAAGTTCTTTGTTCCATGGGTTCTCTACTGCAAGGGAATACATTAAGCCGCACCAGTCCATATTGAATTGTGATTGGTTGTATTTGTTATGATGCTTTCCTGTTTCTTTATGTTGGATATCCAATCTAAAGACTAGAATCTGTGTGGACTACCTAGTAGTTTAGGTCTTGTGTTCATGAAAATGGCGTAGTATTAATAGGCTCATATGCATAATGCTGCATTCTTTTCTTTGGCTTAAGTGCATTCATAATCTTTGGCTGGCTGCGCCTGCGTTTTCAGCTCACTGCTCATTCCTGTATTTTTCCTGGATTATTTTCTAGGGTCTTTTTTCCAGAAGGTGACTGTGTATAGAAATAATTACAACACTTTAAGTTTGTGCATTGATAACACAACATATAAACAAACTCCAGAAAGTAAGATTGTAAATGTTAAAAAATGTTTGTTTTTTTCGGCCTCAGCAGCTGTGGTGAGATACAGTACCACAATGCAGCGCAGCTAGGGTTAACACAATGTCGGACATTCCACAGGTTCTCCCACAGAGGTCAAGCCCTAAAGTAGTGGAGACAATTTGTAAAAAACGGTTCATCCTGAGGAAGTGGCATTAATAGTCACGAAACGCGTTGATGTCACCATCACGATAATTTATTAACCTTCTGGGCGTTGTGCATGTGGCACGTTTTTTTTATAACCAAGCCACAGGCTATCGCGGCGGAGCACAACATGCTCCGCCGTGATTGCCGGCCCGGCCGGAGGTCCTGCGCATAAATCCGGGGTCACTGGAGATGCTGAAAAAAGGCAACGCCCCTCCATTGACATGGAGGTCTATGGCGCCGCCTACCCCCGCCCCCTTTGCGTCACCGGTGAAGTTTTCGGGGGTAGACCCGGAAGCATCTCTCTAGTTAACTTGGGCCGAGTTTCATGATGCATTAAACTCAGCCCATGTTAACTCGGGCCAAACACCCAGAAGGTTAATAAATTAAATTTATTCAGACAGGACACCTTGCACAAGCCTTCCTTTTGACTGGGAACAATCCATACTCTCAGAATTAACTGATCCGAGATTGCTCTTCGTGTTCCCACTCGGTCACCCAGAGGCAAGCAAGAGCGACCACACCTATCTGAAGACCCCCGACACAAACCTAAGGGGCCCTGCCTGCACGTAGGCCATGCAGTCACCCTTCAACGTCGGCCACCAGAAATGGCGTTGAAGGAGGTCCAACGTCCTCTGCATACCGAAATGGCCGGCGAGGGGGCTGTCATGACAAAGGCAGAGCACCACTTGACGGACGGTCTGGGGCACGTAGACCTGGTGGTTCCTCCAAAACAAACCGTCATGTTCCTGGTAAGTTGGGGAGTCGTGGTGCCTCGTGTGGTCCCCCTCGGTTCTTAGCCTTTTTCCAACAGTTCGGGACCCAGGAGGAGAAAATGTTTTCAGGCGGATGGGTTCGGGTTATGAGATGAGCCGGTGTACAGGGGGAACATGACGAGATTAGGGCCATGCCGCCCTTCTTGTTTGCATGCCAGGGGTGTCTGTCAAGTGAAGTCAAAATCTCTCGAAGAGAAAAGCGACCATCGGAGTTGGCGGGGGAGTGAGTGCCTTTGGCCTGACGCAGGTTACTGGAGTTTTTATGATCTGGTGAGAGATAAGGGAGTTGTTTGTACTGCGCCAATTCCTGTCAGGAGTATCTCCATTCCTCAAGGGCGGCCTAAGGGCGAGTGAGCTCCCGGTCCCACACACTTGGTTATTGTTGCATTATGCCGGACGGGCCTGTGTACTGCGGTGAGCTGGGGGAGCGCGAAGGACAATCTTGGAGAACCCATTATGAACCTCTATAGAAATTGGCAAACCCTAAGACCGCTGAAAGCATTCCATCAGTGGGAATGGCCACTCCAGAGACTAACCACAGACCTTCTGGGGATCTCATGGTGATGCTAGGTGGAAATCACGAGGCCGAGAAAATGATATGGATTTTTGGTTGTCTTGCTGAAATGGCATTTCCTGCCTTGTTGGCTAAATGGGTGATTTTTATGGAGCCTCAAACGTTCTAGCCCTTACGCATATGTACTCGGTGTGCTCGAGGGTCTCGGAGTAGACGAGTATGTCGTCAAGGTATACAATGACAAATCAGTCAGGAAGTCACGGAAGATGTCATTTATGCTTGGAAGGTTTGCTGGGGGCTTGCAGAGTCCCAAAAGGCATTACTAAGTACAAAATGACCGGCTTGGTCTTGAAAGCGGTCTTCCATTCGTCACCCGGCCGTACGCGGACAAGTTGTAGGCCCCCTGAGATCCAATTTGGAGAAACCCGGGCTGTATGGAGGCGTGGGTGAGGGTCCGCGAGTAAGGGGAGCGGGTATGTAACGGTTTTTTATCGTAATGGCGTTGAGCTGCCAGTTAGTCGATAATTGGCCTTAGTGATTGGTCTTTATTCTGTACGAAGAACATCCCAGCTCCCACAGGGAGGTGGAAGGACGGATGAAGCCCTTTTCAAGGAGGTCTCAATGTACTCTTTAGCGCGAGTGATTCAGGTTCTGCGAGGGGGTAAAATGTGCCCGTAAGGAATTTTCGCTCCCTGGAGCAGGTCCGATGGGACAATCGTAAGGGCGGTGCGGAGGCAATAACCGGTCGGCACCCCCTTTATTAATACGTCCAGAACTGGTGGTACTGGGGGGGAACAGGGAACGGGACGGCGTCTGGCTGGGGCATCCGAGATGTGCGAGGAGGAGATGCGCGCTCGGGCATGGCATGACTGATGGCATAGTCCGAGAGGAAACTGAGCTCTCCAGAGCCCAGTCCAATGGAGGGGTTGTGGCGTACCAGCCAGGGTAGTCCCAGGACCACGGGGGAATAACGGTGTAGGGATGACCGAGAACCGGATGCGTTCGGAATGTCCAGAGGCCGTGATGGCGGAGAGGAACGCAGTCTCCCAGGACACGGGGCCAGAGGACTCAGGGAGCCGTCGCCAATCGAAGAGGGTAAGGGTTGGTCTTCTGTAGAAGAGGCAAGTTGTGAGCCTTGGCGTACTCGGGAGTCTCCACAAAGCAGTCACAGTGCACCCGAGTCCACAAGGCTTCAATCCTGATATCTCCCCGGGTACCTGTAGGAGAGAGGGAGACACAGGTGTGGCGGGAGTTTTTTTCGGCCTCCAAGGACCCCTGAATAACTGGAGAAAATCGTACTGAAGGATGGAACAGACAGAACGAAGTATGACCGGGTGTGCACCACAGTAGAGGCAGAGGTTTGCTGGAATCTCCTCTCTCTCTTTCCCGGGTTAACGATGGGCGGGTTGCCCCATCTGCATAGGTTCCGGGAGAGCGGATGCTGAGTGGCATGGCGGGGTTGTGACAGGAGATGTAGATAGGAGACAAGAACGGTGTCCAAGGAGAGGGTGTAAGAAGTTGTGAGTGGTAGGAATCCAGCCCGTTCGGCCCGGCGTTCCCTGAGGGCGACACGATCGTATATCAATGAGATAGATCAATCAATTCCTGCAGAGTCTGGGGAGCCCCACGCGGGCAGCTCATCTTCAGAGGCCCTCAGAACAGACCCACCGGACGACGTGGGGGGGATCAGGGGAGGAGTTGTCATTCCAGTGAAGTTCCGAGGAGAGACGATGGAATACCGGGCCAACATACTCCTCTACGGGCCGACGGGATTGGCGAAGAACTGCGGATTGCCTGACAGTCGGGGTTCTCAGTCATTCGTAGGGGTCACGTAGATCTGATCCCAGTCTCTGAAAGAGGCCTAACGGGGTTCAGAGCTGTTTCTGCTGTTGCGTGAGTTTGAGTTTAAACGCACAGTGTTGTGGCCGCCCTGGATGGAGGGAAATGGCGGTTACCGACCTCTTACACGTTATCAAAACAGAAAGTTCGGAGGTAGTAGAGAGAAGTGAGGAGGCAAGCGCTGTCGGAACGTGTACAAACTGAAGACCTGTATCCCCCGAAACTTGTGCGGAGAGGAAGCTTTGGCTAAGGAGAGCAAGGCGGCGGCCCAGATGCAGCTGGCGCACGCGGTGCTTGGGACTTGGGCCGTCTGTAGTGGCTGCACGAGGGATGGTGAGGTTACGGACCTGCTTACCAAAGATCGGTGAGGAAGTCTTCCACGGGGACGGACATGGACTGGATTGTTATGTTAGTGTCTTATCCGCAGATCAATGGGGGGGCAACGGGTAGCGGTACCAGGAGCAGGGAGTCGATGCCACCAAGGGTTCTTCTCAGAGCCCCCCCTATAACGGGAGATAGGCAGGGTCCCTTAGGGGACCCTGTGTCTTTTCCCGCACTCGGGGTGGCAAGGTCCTGCTCCCTGGCGACCCCCCAGGAAGGTGTGGACTGAAGGTCTCTGTAGTGTCCCTATTAAGGGGGGAAGGACTTAGCAAAGGGTCTTGGGTAATAGCGTGGGTCGAGGCTGGCGGAAGTTCTAGAGGCTAAAACCGTGGCAGGCAAATTCGGTCGAGGCGACGAGGGCGAAGTCAAGTAACAAGCGAGGGTCGACAGGCAGCCGACGGTAAGAGGAGTCGTAAGCACGCAGGGGTCAGGGAGCCAGAAGGTCATACCGAGGTCGGGGACAAAGCAGGTCAAAATTACCTGCGGAAATCCAAACAAGAGAGCAAGCTTCTGACATTCACAATTCCACAGAAGCGTAACAATCCAGCACAGGCTTGGAGGACTGGCAGCTTTTAAAATTTTAGGAAGTGCCTTCCCAGGACCTCCCAGGAAGGGATGGGGGCCATCACCTGGGGCACTCCCAGCTGCAAGTCGTATTCTGGCGAGGGCTCGCGCTCGCGCATGCGCACGGGAGCGCGCGTGCACGCCACCGTCCCATGGCTGCCGCTCTGATGACAGGGAAGAGGCCCTTGGAGAGACCCTGGTGGCCCCAGGTGTGTCCCCCTCAACGGAGTCCCCAGGAGAGGCGAGCTGTGCAGGTGAGGAGGTACTTGGCACTGGCGGAGGGGGTGCCTGAGCCAGACGGGAAAGGGCAGGATCCTGACACACGCAAGCACAGTGCAAAATGCATTTATTTTTGCCATTAACTGAGGGTTTATGGACACAGTAGCATAGCCGCTATTGCTTCTATAATCAGCAAAACACGCAGACACATCACGGCTAGCTTGAACAAGCCATTAATGCCTAAATGAATGTATAAAAAAGCCTAATTCCAGAAATGGGCTAATATCTGGGACTCAGGACATTTAAATCTTAATCCGCGCGTTGCCATGGGGGTGGCGTGGTCACGTCAGTCGGGGTTGCGTGGCCCCGCTGTCCTCATGGCAATGGCGGGGGATATAAGGTGGGCGGTGCAGATAGATATGGATGAACTGCTGCATGTCTGGGACCATCACTCAGGTATTTAGGGTTGACACTACCATTTAGGATTGACACTATCATCTAGACACTATCTTATTCACCTCAAAGGTGCAGGTATGGGTTACACGGCCAATAGACGTTCACCACACTGTCTTAGACACAGATCCCATTTCACTTTACTACCCTCACACAACAGGTTAGGATCACCACTTGGGCATTCTACTACACCTCTCCTTTTTCACTTCACATATCCCGAGTCAATTTTATACAGATAGATCACTTCCCTTCAAAGTATCCTTTCACCTAGCAGTACATCACTCAGGTTTTCATTTGACTATTTTGTTTGGGTTTATGGTTTTGGTTGTTTTCAGGTTTGGGGATTACCAATATACACATCACAGACAACATATCCAGCATGGGTCTTGGGTTACCTTCATGCACCAATTGGTTACACCTCTGAGCACCGACATGCAGGCTTGTTTGCTACCTCTGCCTGTGGCTTGGATCGCAGCTTCTCATTTCACCATCTCCGTCCCTAGGTGGCTGGCGTCGGGTGCCGTGCACCTCTTTGGTCCCCCGTTATCTCGCAGGCATGGTTTCCCCGCCGGTTGTGCTGGACTTCTGGGGGGGGGGACCGCCTGGGACCTTGGGGCCCCGCTCTGCTTCCTGGCGAGGAGTCCCTAACCTATCACACCCTGAGGATGTGAGTACACATCGACATACGAGCCAAAAAGAATTATTACAATACCATGGATGTACTGTCATTGATTATTGATTTTGTCAATTATAGCAATGGATAACACGTAAATCTCCTGAAGAAGCCAAAAGGCAAAACACGTTGAGAAAGTGTTCTATCCAGTAATGTTTTGTATTCATGGAAGGATTTTGTTTATATGCAAAAAATTTATTCTGATGTACATTGTTAACATGGGTGTGAAGCACATATATGATTTTATTGTCTCTATTTTTTGATGAACTATGTATATCTTTTTAACATCATCATAACAATAAATAATTTATAATATGTATCGGAAATATCAATCTTGGGTGCCTTAAAAGTCCCATGGAGTGCCTAGGCTCCATAAATCGGGAAGTAATGGTTTGGGTGCACAGGCACCTTTCCCTCTACTTCCTACCGTGTCCTTGTTTTTTATACAATAATATTTTGGGGATGTGGCACATATACGTATCAGCCTAAAAAACGAGAGAGAACTATCCATTTTTATATTTTTTACATTTAAATCTTAAGCAGGGTACAGACGTAAAGATATGGGCCAGATCATATGCGGCCATGGCTGTTTTAGAGCGGGACCAACCAATCCCGCTCGAAAACAGCCATATCGGACATGACCGTAAAAACAGCCGATGTCCGCTGCTTTGCCTAGAGACCGATGGTCTCCAGGCAAAGCATCGGCTGAGCCGGGGAAAGAGCAGAGCTGTCTCCCCGGCTCTGCCAATATCTGACAGCAGCGTGATGACATCATCACGCTGCTGCAGGGAACATCTTCCATTTTTGATACCAACAAATACTAGCTGGATGGCAGCGTAAAGCAGGGTACAGGCGGCTCGATGTTTGAGCCGTCTGTACCCTGCTTTACGCTGCCATCCAGCTAGTATTTGTTGGCATCAAAAATGGAAAGTTTATCAGTTACTGAGACTCACCTCCACATGCTTAAAAGTGTGAATCCGTCATGTATGCCGCACATCATACCAACATTCCATTTCCCATAAGGGAATACAGGGGGCAGCTTTTGTTTTACCATTGAATGTGCGCGGTATGTGACGTGTGCAAATTGCGCCTGATGGTAATGGAAAGTATAAGATGCAGTATTGCTGACATAGCGACCTAAACTCAGAACAGAAACAGAACAGCGGCCACTCGTGGTTTCTGGGGCTGCCAATATTTTGCATCATGTCTTAGACACAAAATAATAAAATACTGCTCACTTCATTTCAAACCAAATATACAGAAAAGATAATAATAAGAGTCTGTCTTCAAGAAACTTGATATCAAAGTGAGAAGAAATATAGGCTATATGATTTTGTTAAATATTATATTTATTTATAGTCAAACTTAATTGGACTCTGGCCCCTTCAATCTTCCATTAAGGATGCCCTCTATGGGGGCTAAGGGGCAGGTCCTAATTTGTAACAGGTTTACTTTAACCCTAAACTGTATGTAAATATCGGAAAGCACTTGAGCAAGGTTAAGTGCCTGCTACCTCTTTTTCCCCACAGTGGATATGCTTCTGATGAATGGGACAGTGTCCGTTTCATGTTTTCAAAGCGATTTGTCCACACCTCTTTGTTTACAACAGGGAGTGCTGTGTCCAGTGACACATGGCCTTAGAGGAATTCAAGAGACCAGTTGTGGCCAATACGCTCAACACTGTTTATGTGAATAAGACTATACGTTATATTATACATATTGGACAGAGAAAACAAATTGCTCTGAAGAAGGTAGCAAAGTAAATACTGAACACTATAGAAATAAAAAAGACAAATTAATACAGTTGGGTAACTATCGATACCTCACTACAATAAACAAACAAAACAAGCAATTTCAATATTTAACTTGACTTGGCATCAGCTACAGTGAAAGAAGCATAGAGGTAAGCTCATTATAGTACTACTTCACTTTTAACCGTCCATTCAGGGTAGAAATGGAGAGGAGAACCTCAGATGAGATTGAAGCTGAGATAGATCAGGTCCCCTTTCCTTCCAGATAGTTATGATATGGTCCAGGGCAGTTACATTTTTAGAGATGGGTGGCCACATATATAAACCCTTTATAACATAGGTAACATAACATAGGTAAGTAATAAACAAAGTGGCTCCGATTTTAGCTCCTATGCTTATGAAAGTTGTACAGAAACATTTCAGTTGTCATGATATAACTTTTTTTAGATCTTGGTATACCATCATTTTATGTCAGTGCTTGTCTTGCAATGCATGCCAGGAATAGGTGGTAGGTATAGATAGTTTGCTGTACATCCTTTACTCCCTATGAAAAGTAGAATCCTATCTAGTCCAGTCCATATTAATGCTCACCCTGCATGATTATAAAGAATAAAATACAATGACTGAAAGGGATGGACCAGGGATAGTTCATCTGAAGAGAAAAAAGCTATTTAAGGATACTGCCACTGCTAACCCTGGATAATACCATTTTCTACTTTACATTCTATGGACTGATCCATTCTGCATCACAAACTCTTTAAACAAATGCCGTTTGGATTCATATTGCAAGCACCACCATGTTTTCTCCAGAGATGACCATCTGAAAATTGCCCTGCGGATGTGGCAGGACGCTTAGACCAGACGGTCATGGTCCCGGGCAGTATGAATGGAGCCTTAAGATAGTAGCAGAGCAATAAATCTTGCACAGGCTTTTTTTTAACATAAACAATGAATTTGTGACCAAATAGTCAGTGCTCTCTGGTAAATTAATGCCCTACAAGCCTGGCTTGAACAAGCTATCTCCAGCAGATGGTGCACTTTGCTTACATTATGCTGAGAAAACAATTACCCACACTGCTTCTATGCACCACAATGTCATCCACAGTGTTCTCTGTCTCATTCATCCTCTCATTCAACTCATTTATCTAGAAGCTTTCTTTGGAAACATGATCATTTAGTTGGCCTGAAAATTATGAATCTTTCTGAGCAAAACTAAGAAGTTAGATATATTAGTCACTATTGCAACTTCCAAACATATTTGGAGCTTATGCGTCACCATTTATGGATGGGGGTGAAGCAATAGGGAAAAAGCTTTAGGGTCTTTCCATTTTAAAACACTGACCTGGGTTACTAGAAACACCATATGGCAACATAGAATCTGCTGTATCAGTAGAGTGATCTACTTCCTCTATTAACTTTCATTTATGAAGAACCAATATATAGCACAGCTCTATACACTAGATAAGGGTTCAAATACAAAACATACAAGTCCAAATGTGACACAGGAGGAGAAGGACTCTAATTGAGTTTACAATCTAAGTACTCACCTACTTCCAATATATACACTGCTCAAAAAATAAAGGGAACACAAAAATAAGACATCCTAGATCTAAATGAATGAAATATTCTTATTAAACACTTTGTTCTTTACATGTTGAATGTGCTGACAACAAAATCACACACAATTCACTGAAATGTATCCCATGGAGCTCTGGATTTAGAGTAGCACTCAAAATGAAAGTGGAAAAAACACTACAAACTGATCCCACTTTGATGTAATGTCCTTAAAACAAGTCAAAATGAAGCACCGTAGTGTGTGGCCTCCATGTGCATGTATGACCTCCCTACAAGGTGTGGGCATGCTCCTGATTGAAATAGTGGTCCATCGTGGCGTTGGTGGTCTAGCATTGTCTTGCATTAGGAGGAATCCAGGGCCAATCGTACCAGCATATGGTCTCACAAGGGGTCTGAGGATCTCATCTCGGTACCTAATGGCAAGCTACATCTGGCGAGCACATGGAGGGCTGTGCGGCCCCCCCAAAAAATGCCACCCCACACCATAACTGACCCACTGCCAAACCAGTCATGCTGGAGGATGTTGCAGGCAGCAGAACATTCTCCACGGCGTTTTCAGACTCTGTCACGTCTGTCACATATGTGCTCCGTGTGAACCTGCTTTAATCTGTAAAGAGCACAGGGCACCAGTGGCTGTAAGCACAACCCTCATGGAGTCTGTTTCTGACCGTTTGAGCAGACACATATACATTTGCTTACTTGAGGTAATTTTGCAGGGCTCTGGCAGGGATACTCTGTTCCTCCTTGCACAAAGGTGGAGGTAGCAGTCCTGATGCTGGGTTGTTGTTCTAATACGGCCTCCTCCAAGTCTCCTGATGTACTGGCCTGTCTCCTGGTAGCGCCTTCATGCTCTGGACTACACTGACAGACACAGCAAACCTTTTTGACACAGCTTGCATTGATGTGCCATCCTGGATGAGCTGCACTACCTGAACCACTTGTGTGGGTTATAGACTCCATCTCATACTACCACTAGAGTGAAAGCACCGCCAGCATTCAAAAGTAACCAAAACATCATGCAGAAAGCATAGGAAATGAGAAGTGGTCTGTGGTCACCACCTGCAGAACCACTCTTTTATTGGGGATGTCTTGCTAATTGCCTAGAATTTTCAAATTTTGTCTATTCCATTTGCACCACTGCAAGCAAAACTAATTGTCGATCCGTGTTGCTACCGAAGTGGACAGTTTGATTTCACAGAAGTGCGATTGACTTGGAGTTACATTGTGTTGTTAAGGGGTTTCCTTAATTTTTTTGAGCAGTGTAGTTACTTAAGGTGACCGATCCTAAGGTGGCCATACACACATTAACTTTTAAAGGATTAATCTTTGATTAGATGAATAAATAAAATATTGTCTGTCAGTCTAACATTGATCAATAGTACTACCACACAGTGTGAACGATTCAAAACACATCGGTTCTTTCCAAATGGCAGTGTACGCATGCTTCAATTGTCTGAAAATTGAACAATCTTTCATTTTGTTTTCAATTTCTTTGAGATACCACACAATATATTTCTTAAATCATGGGTTGTGCAAAGCTGAAAATATCTATGGCACCCAATGTAATGGGGAATGTGCCAACTTCCCTTGGCAAACTAGTCATGGGTCAAAAGTCAACTCCTCATAAAAAAAGACTATGTAACAAGTTCACATTATACTCAAAATATGAAAGTAGATTCACCATAAATCTTCACTTTAATGAATTCCCTGCCAGATGTGTTCACACAAAACAGTAGCAAAAACTATTTACACAATGCTTATGCTTTCATCTCTGCGCTCTCATGTTTGAATCTCCGGTGATTAATCAGTAGCTGTCAATAAAGCCCTGTACATTTTTGGTTTCACTCCTCTGGCTACTAAAAGAAAATGAACCTGAATGCTGTAACTGCAGCCTAGTCCATGGATATCCTTTTGATGCATTGTTTTATTAAGAGGGAATACTATGTACACCTTCTGAAACCAGCAGTGCTGCTTACATGTTGCTCTGACTTTTTCTGTGGCCGAAAGCAGAAGTAGAATCAATTACAAAAGAGGTTTCAGATTTTTCTATGTATTTGGTTATGACTGCAGGGGTTTAAGTCCTATATTTGTTGTACACAGGAATATCTGAAGGTATCCGATCAACAATCCAATCCAAGGGAAGGACCATCAGGTCAGGTTGGTGTGTTGACAGATTTGCAAGCTCAGCTCACAATCAGAGATAGTCTTGAAATGTCACAAAATTTTAACTAACTGATGTATCACTATGTTCAGGGACATGGTATCAAAATAGTGTGGGACAGGGTTTAGTTCAAATACAATGTAATATTGAACTTAATGTATGCTAGAGTGGTCCTACAACCCTTTCCTAGATCTCCAATACTTTTATTAGGGGCTTTGCAATCAATTCACAGTTCAGCTAAACATTCCATAAATTACAAATTATCTCTACTGCATCTCTGAATCATGAAAAAAAGATGTAGATTGAAGCAGTCCTTAGGACTATTTCACACTATGCATCGTTCCGTGCATTTCAATTTCCCCTTCAAAAGAATTGCGGAGGGTCAAAGGGCATTTTTTAGGACTGGACAGCACTTTTAATGTACCATTTACAATAATGGCACCGCCAATCGGCAGCACTTTCAAAATGTGATTAACGTTTCAGCTGGGGATCACTTTTAACACTTTTAGTTTGAGAAGTTTGAGAAATTCTAGCAGTTTTCAAATTTGTTTGACAACTTCCAGAATTAAAGTAGTTTATGGTATTCTCCCAGTGGCAAGTTCAGAGAAAGGTTGTACAGTGAGGGAGTACTAGAGCTGGAACCCCTCACTAGTGTATTGGTGTATGTTCAGAATTGCTGATAGGAGGTAAGAGACCCCTGCTAGCCTGTGGACGCTCATTTTCTGTTGTGCTGGCTGGGTGGTGACATGATACAAGGTGACTGCTTGTTCTGTGGGCACTGTTGGGTGGAATATTATGCATCCAAATCTACCCTGCTCTCTTGGTAAAATATGTGGTGTGATAAGAAAGGGGTGAGGCAAATGTAGGCTGTGCAATGAAGTATATAAATAAGGATGGGGTAAATAAGGGGGGGGGGGTGTACAGTGAGAGGGATGAGGTAAATATGGGGTGTACAGTGAGAGGGATTAGGTAAATATAGGGTGTACAGTTAAATGGGTGAGATAAAGTGGAGTGCACAGTGACGTAAAGTGGGGTGAACAGAGGGGTGAGGTAAAGGGGGGTGTACAGTGAGAGGTAAAGGGGTGTGTACAGTGAGAGGGATGAGGTAATGAGGGGTGTACAGTGAAACTGGATGCAGATTAGATTGTGCAGGTAATATGTGTACAGAGTGAGTGGTGAGGATTAAGGTACATATGGGGTAAACAGTAAGAGGGGTCAGGTAAAGGGGGGTGTACAGGGAGAGGGATGAGGTAAAGGAGTGTGTACAGTGAGATATGAATTCAGTTTATTTGGGTTGTGAAGGTAAAGGGATGAGGAAAATAGGGGGTGTACAGTTAGGGGGATGAAGTAAAGAGGGATGTACAGCAAGAGGGATGAGATAGAGGGCATGTACAGTGAGAGGGGTGAGGTAAAGTGGGGTGTACAGTGAGAGGGGTGAGGTAAAGAGGGGTGCACAGTGAGAGGGATGAGGTAAAGTGGGGTGTACAGTAAGAGGGGTGAGGTAAAGAGTGGTGTACAGTGAGATATGGATGCAGTTATTTTGGGCTGTGAAGGTAAAGGGATGGGAAAAATATCTTTTAAAAGAGTGGGCTTTAACGGCACTATAGGAAATCCAACAAGAGAAAGTAATCGTGTTAAAAGGGTCCTACATGATAAAAATTGATACATGATTAAAAAAAATTATACGGTATGATTACAACAAATGGAGCCTTTCATGAATTGGCCCAAAAGCTTCTATTTGAGCCTACGCCTTTTGCCGATTATAGCTTTCTCAGGGAAACATTGTTTAGATGATGTTAAAACAATCAGATTTAATACAGATAGTGACCTTAGTGACACGCGATTCAACATCAACCAACAGCATGTGAAGCTATTAATGTGTATTTGGATGGAAATATGCTGCTCTTTGGGATTAGTCTTCTTAGTGACAGTATATTGTTGAAACAGATATTGGAGATATCAGCAACACATAAGACAAGGTGTTATACTGTATTGTATCTGATCGTTTTAACAGCGTCTCAACAACATTTCCCTAAGGAAGCCGGAATCGATGAAATGCGTAGGCTCAAATAGATGCTTGTGGGCTAATTTATGAAAGGCGCCATTTGTTGCATTCATATGGTATAATTCTTTTTAATAATGTTTCAGTGTTTATCATGTAGGGTCCTCTGTGTTAATTAATACATTTTAATATTATTACTTTCTCTTTTTGGATTTCCTATAGTGCCCTTAAAGCCCACTCTTTTAAAAGATTTTTGAATGTGAATTCAATCAGGGCGTGGCACTGGTATAGGTCAATAACTACCCTAGGGGATATTTCTGTTCTGTTGTTTGAATAAAATAATAGCAAATAGTGCTAATCAATGTAGGCCTATTTTATCCTTGCTATCATCCTCCAAATGAGTTATATGTAAAACAGACCTTGCCTAAACATAGACTTATTGGTAGAATATAAAGCTGTTATTATGTTTCTCAACATTATTTGAAATTTTAACCCTCTGATCTTTTATCCACATGATCTTTGATCTCTTAGTACTGGTTTAAAAGCTTTTATCTTTTGTTCCATAGACATTTACATTGCAGAAGGTGTTTGCTTGAAAGACTTCCACCACAGCTTGGATGGATTCTATACTATACAATACAGCATAACACCTTATCTGCACCATCATGATTACAGACATGTCAAGCTGCTGGACATAGAAGATTCCATGATCATATATCATACAGGTGAATGGAAATAATAATTTATATAAAAACATATATAGATGTATTTAGTCTGTCTTTAGGCAGTTACTTTGATGGAGCAGAAACTAAAGCACAAATTTTCATTAAGCCCATTGGTGTAAGTCATATAAACAACTGCTAGGTGGCACTTTAAGCATTTAACACATATGCGGACACTTGTTTCCTGTTATCTTTGTGACTGCTATTCATTTTCCATAGTAACCTCATTTAGAATTACTGTCACGTTTCAGACAGTTCTTAGAATCTTGAAATTATGAAAAAAGGAAGTGTTAGTAATGGAAACATTTTACAGGTACAAGTAAGAACCATTCACGGACCTTAACTACTTTTTTGGTCTATGGTGATTATTTATATCTCAAGATGGACTGCGGTTAAAAAAAACTAAACATGTTTGATAATGTGCATGATGTCTAATTTACCTAGAATATAAAAATTATGTTAATGTTATATCTATCCAGAACGTAATAATGGTCTAGAAAATAAATTTCTCCTGATATCTTTGGAATTTGGATAAACATGATTCTGTCAGTGACACGCCTGTTTTAGGATGATTTAGGATGACGATCATAGCATGCTTGTGATTTTGACTCCCCCTCGTGAACAGGAGGTATATATTTCTGTAGGTTACAGCAATGACTGGGCAGCTAATAGCACTATATAGTATATAAGTATATTAATTACAGCAGAGGCAGAGATAATAGTTAACAGGAAATTACCAAGAATCAACATGTATTTTTCTTTACTTTCAGCCTTGTAAAATACACCCAAAAGGTTAGCATGGCATACAATTGTACAGGTATAAAAATCTGCCCGATGATAAAAAAGGATGATTCCGAACAGCTAAACTTTGCCAAGTATAAAATAACTGCTGCAGAACAAAAAGTAGTAATTAAATAAATGGATTAGCAAGAGTCTCAGTCAGTGAGGTGCCTGGCTCATGTTCAGTAATAGCAGGATCCAGGGTCTGGGAAGAAAGGACCACCTCATTGGAATGATAGTACAGGAATACCAGCCTGGAACCAGAACCGTAGCTGTGTTTTGACACATAGCTGTCTGCTAATTTTCTCTATCACTGCCCACATGCCGGAGCAAGGGGGTAAGTACCATTTACTCTGCGGCAGATTGCTTGCCCAGCAAAGTCTACTTCATCAAATGTGGCGACTCTGAGCTGTGGCATCATGGGAGTAGAGGCGTTTATATATAGGCAGGCCTCTGAAGGATCATGGGGAAATCCCCCTGCCTCATCAGAACAAGCTGTTTTATTATGCACTCCAGTACACAATTATGGATGGCATACAGCACATTATAGCAGAAATGAGACATCGTTGCCTTGCAGTCTTTTGCAGATATTAGGATTTTAGTAGTGGAACATGCTCACTTGGAAAGGACAGTTTTGCTTTACTTTACTGGTGCTTTACCCCTGTACTTTATAATGTTTCTTGCTGCGTTATTGTGTTGTGTATGTATGCGAGTTTATGTTTTTAACCTAATGTATTAACCTAAATGTATTATAAAGTAAAGAAATAACACCCAGCCTCATCCAAGGAAAATTATAGAACATTTATTAACTTGAACATCCCCTGACGCAACCCATGCGTCAGGGATGCGCTAAGGATCCATCAGGGATGCGTTTGTGACGTAACCGTTTTTTTGTGTTTTTATACCATGAACGGATTGATCAACACATTGAACAACGCATACCATTGCGTTTCAATGGACTTAATAAATTTTCTTGCATTGACTTGATTTAAACACAACGCAAGCTGAAGAATCACACCTCACCAATCAACGGATGTGTAGATGTACGTCAAACGCAGTGTTTTAACGCACAGTGGAGCCTAAGCCATACACTGAATATTTTGTTTGTTTGTTTTTTATTGTCCAGACATACTAGACATATCAAGCCATACCAAACAAAAGGGTGCTCTGAAGTGCTATATTTACAGGATGAGAACAAGCACATAAAATGACACACAACAAACAGAATATATGCTGTTCTACAGTTTCCACATTAAATAGATAATCAGGGAATTCAATAGCTAAAGCATGACAATTTTGTAAAGACTCTCTTTGACAAAGCAGGACCCCAGACAACAGTTTATTATCTTATTAATAAAAGTCTAGAATATTGTGGTCAATCTATTTTACTATATTACTGATCCATCAATTTTAGTCAACATTAAATTTTTGTTTAAAGGAAGAGCCATATCCCACACAACATATATTTCTATATATGTCTTTATATATAAGTCTATGGTTTTGGAAAGGCATCCCTGTCTCCTGAAAATTGCATAAAGTTAGAAAAAAAGATAAAGCTAATATATGAAATTTAAGAAATCAGTCTAGGCAAAAGAAAAGTTTAACAGACTCAGTAATAGTCTTTCACTGTCAGCTGGAATAATATCCCATAAACTGTGACATCCTGCTGAGAACATCACCCATGCACAACAATGCATCCTGAGGGAAACAGATAAGCCTGTGTGTATGATAGAGCAAATTATATCTCATCCTGCATTACTTTACCCAGAAAGACTTTCAGCTCTGCCACTACTTACAGCCATGTACTAATGTGGATGATTTTTAGTCAACACCTTCATACATAATTTTTTTTAACTTCTATTTTTATTTACAAGAGTATTTTGACCCTTCATTTCTACTTTACCAAGAACTCACATATTCTAGAAGATTTCTGTCTATACTGAATACTCAAAAGCAAGAAACACAGGCTTGCAAATCAGATTTTCTTCATACACAGTGGCAGTTTTAGATAGGGGCAAAATGGCCAGTTACCCAGGGCGGCATCATGCTTGGGGGGCGTCATCTGGGCATGAAATGTTTTTCCAATGCCCAATGCCTCCCCCCCAAGCGCACCTGCCTAACAAGAGCATGGCCGCCTGGGGGAGAAGTTCATCTCTGATGGTGGGACCGTAAAGCTAGGCATACAGGTTTCGACTTAAAATATCAAAGTTTACATCGATCAAACATAAATTGTATACTGATGAAAACAGTATCAAAAAGTGATCAGATATGTTGAAAATTTTTTGTCGATTTTACAACGATCAAACTTAAATCATAGCATTTGGTCGAGTCGATTGTATTCGATAAACACATCCGTCCCCATAGAAAGTAATGGGATCGGATGGGAATTTAACATGATGGATTACCGTGCTATCCGACATGCGGCAGATTCCTGGTTGATCTTGCCAAGTGGGTGCACCAGATTTTCAGCCAAGTGACCGCCGGCTGATTGGTGGGAATGCACATAGTGGATCCGCTAAATATTAGGCAGGAATCTTCCCATGTTTGGTTAGCTTTGGATTTCTGTCTGTATCCTTTTGGTAAGATTAACTTCCTATACTTTACACAACAGGATGCGTGAAGAAATCCAATGAGCTGTGATCGGAAAAAGTACCACTTTTTCTTTTCATGACAAAGATAACATTTTCAGATCCAATTATTAGAAGGATATGTGGTGAGGTAAATTGTCCTGAACAGGACTAAAGGCAGCAAAACAAATATCCCAGAGCTGTTATTCTTGCTCACACTATCCAGGGAAAATAAAAGTGGTCTGAGTTACACCTCAGGCACTATAGCCGGGTTCTAGCCAGTTTCTCAGCATCTTCTGCTGGATCTGCTTTTACTCACAACATTGACTTGACTGGCTTCTAGTTCTAATGTAAACAAAAATCAGGATGACTTTTTACATAAGGAGCCTGGAAAGGTGCCAAATCATTGTACGGTAGTTGTGCATCGGCTGTGAATTTTGAGTATCATTTGCTTCTAGTCTCTATGGGGGTCAGTGAGTTTTAAAGCTCATTAATTTATTGACAAAGCCAGATTGAAGTCTTATGTCAAAACCCCTAGATAACTGGAAGAAGCAGACAAGCATACATTAATACTGGAATTTGTTCATGTTTTTACCTCAATAAAAAGTTAAGCCCCCAGTGAGAGGTTGAGTAAGAAAGGAACCCGGCTATCTGTATGACTTTCTGCAGTACAGAGCCATCCATGGGAATTGCCGGGAACCTCAGTAAGCATGCTTGGCAATTGTAATACTACAAAAGTAGGAAGCTAGCCTTCAGATATTTCACTTAAGTGCCCCCCCAAAAAGGACAATTTAAAATGAAAAAATATAAATTTATATACATTCATATGGATTAGCTATTTAGTATACATTTTGAAAGTTGTGTATGTGGTAATGAGTATCACCAGCTTTTGATTCTTTGTATTTACTATATTGTTATTTCCAGAAGGACTATATATATATATATTTTATAAAATATTGATTTATAGTTTCACTTTGGTTTACGGAAAAAGAAAAACGTGTATTCTGCTCTCTTCTCCTAGCAGGTTTGGTACAAATATCCTGTTGTAGGGCATTTGCAATTACCTTGAAAAGCTGCCAGCCCTAGATCTCAATGCAGAAAGACTGAATTAATAGTATTATCAAACATCTGCTATAAATTGCGTAATTCCTGCTCAAACGGATCAGCTTGTGTAGTGTTGGTGGTATAATCGACTTGCCACCAGCTGTTGTGATGATGTTTTTTATTAGTGAGGTTTAGCAATGTTAGCAATGGCAGCTAAATGAGATGTAGCCATATTTTATAATAATCATAAATTATTTTATATTGTAATGAGCACTGGGCGATCCTAAACTGGGAGGTTCTTCTTCTGACAAAATAACAATGTCAATTCCCCAAGCTCTAGCACTGGGCGATCCTAAACTGGGAGGTTCTTCTTCTGACAAAATAACAATGTCAATTCCCCAAGCTCTAGCAGAGTCAATCTGTTCAGTTTCTGTAGCTGCTAAGACTACTGTCCTGCCTGGTTCTGTAGTTTGTAGAGAGTGGCTATCGGTGTTGTCACTGCTGATAACCCTTCTCATGGCTGTCAGTAGCAGGACACACCCAGCACCACCTCCAAACGTTGTGACTGCCCACATGTACAATGCCCTGTATCAGTAGGAAGTGCTTGGGACACCCCACCCTCTTGGATCCCTTCCCGCCAGCTCTGGTAAAGACAAGGGTTTCTAGGCCCTGTGCTAAGGGCAAACAAAAAGATCAACTGCCATTTTTGTACTTGGCGAAGTGACTCCATTTATATTTGGTCAAAAGTCCTCAAGAACTGCGCATGGCTGTACATTATTGTGCTCTTCCCATTGTGTTTCCTAGTTAAAAATGTTCACAATTCAAATTGGATGCACTCAATCACTTGTACACACAACACAATTTGTGCTTCAGTCGATATTAATCTAAACCCCAGATTTATTTACACCCAACTGGAAACCATTACCTTGGCCATTTTATGAAGTAACATGTTTCTGTCAAGTCAGTTAATATTCATATTAAATAAATAGAAAAATATGCTTGTTGTTATTGCTGATCCCTACTTTTTTCCTCTGACATGTTATTCTATATCATTCCTTTCATACTTGTCATTCTCTGTCAACTCTTCAAGAGCAGTTTTGTCTTATTTGTGCCAGATTGACTATAAGACTCTGTATACACCATTGTGTTTTACTGTGTGTCTCATCACGTGGGAACTGCAGTAAACTTTGCTACCCAGAGATTCCTTTGGAGAAATATCACAAGTTTTTCCACAGAGCCGTATCTAATATCTTATCTATAATGTACTGTCATGTACACTGTGCTGATCAGTTCATCAGCTTGGCTTGCTTCATTTCTAATCACACTTATAACGGCCTCCGGCTCTTTAATACAGACACTGTTTATTAAGGATACGTCCATCATCACAAAAAATATTGACCCTTATTAAGTTAATAATTGTAAGAATATAGCATAATTAAAGCAGAATTCACTAGCCTTGCATATACACCCGACAAGGTTGTTTAGTTTAGATATGACTTAAGAACATCTAGCATGATATTACAGCACAAATGTATTGTAACTATAAGGATCACAGGGCCAAGTAATGGAACAATAGTACATGAGATAGTGACATCACTCCTCTCTGTTGAAATTACGTCAGTTCTGTGCTAGGCCCTAAGATGAAAAGATGACTTGGAGTCTGTTTCAGAATGCTTTGTTAGCACCAGAACTATATTTGTATATGGTCATTCAAAAACAGCTTAAACCATGTTTAGGTGGAGGTTAAATGCAACTTGGAAGGAGGTCAGTTTCACCTTTGAATGAATGCATAATGTACTCAGAAGCAACTCCCTTTCAGTGGTATTTCCGAGTGTGGTTTGGGGTAGATTTTAATAACACAAATTGGTTACCCTGAACCACACTCAGGATTGCTTACCAGGGAAGCCTGCATCTTGCGTTCTTCTCACTTTATCCACTTCACTGACATCAGAGATGATATAGAAGAGGCATCCCATGCTCTGACAACCCTGTCTTCATTGATGACGCTAAGAATGTGCAGGGAAGCCACAGCGAGTGGGCATCTGTTTGTATTTTCCCTACTGTTTTAGTAAGCCAGGGAGGTTAATGTCTGCCATGTCACATATTGTAAGTGCATGAATAAAGTTGTTTGGTTAGAGAGAGTAGTTTTATTCTAAATGGGTATACATAACCATCTATTGCTCTCTTTTTCTTGAAGCAAACCTAAAGGTAGACACACATCAATCCATTTTACATTTTACGTTTTATTGAATTTTAGTTGAAACATAGCATCACAAACAATACAACAAAAAACAGGATTGTAGAGAAGAGAAGGTTACAACAGTTAGTATGCAAGGTAATGATACTGTTCCCCAGCGCGGTCACAACCCCCCATGCCAATAGAACCACTGACAGAAAATGAAGACCACAAAGCATATGGCCACGACACCATGAAGGGGCACAGCTCCAGGCATCTACGCAGGTCTGCGCATGTGTAGTCGTGCTGGATTTATACCATCCTTTTCTCTTCAGAAGAAAATAATAGTTTTTTCAGTAATCCAAATAAACAACTAATTTAATTGCTTATGCTGGGCATATACAGGTCGATTCCCATGCAATTTGAGGAGCCGTTGAGCACAGCTGAGCTCAAGCTTCCTCAATATCAAAACACAGCACTTCTGCATCATCGATCTCAGACGATACTTTGGATGGGGACCCTCCCTTGGTTCCCATCCAAAGTAATGGAGATCAAACTGGGTTTACCAATTTGTTGGTTCCCTGTTCAAATGAGTTTTCATTGAAGGAAGGCACGATGGCTCAAATTTTTTATAGATTTGAGCACAAATGAGAGCACAGTGCTTGAGTCCAGCCATGTATGCCTAGCTTAAATCTAACAGAAAAATTGGCCCATGTATGTTCAGTTTTACCCCATCTAGCAGTAATCCAGAGTGTGGCTCAGGGTTTTATTACCAAAGGCGGTAACCCAGAGGTGTCTTGATATTGAGGAAGCTCGAGCTCAGCTGTGCTCAACGGCTCCTCGAATTGCATGGGAATCGACCTGTGTATGCCCAGCATAAGCAATTAAATTAGTTGTTTATTTGGATTACTGAAAAAACACCCAGGATTGCTTACCTGTCCTGTGCTGTCCTGGTATCTTCTTCATGGATCCATGTCTGCTGCAGCATCACTGATATTGGGGACATGGATCAATGAAGAAGATGCCCTGCTGGAAGGTAAGGGTGCCCTCACCATTTGTCTATATTGAAATAAAAACGTAGGCCTCCCCGTCATGGATGTGGGTTGGGGGGGGGGGGGAGGGTTAGAGCTGGCGAGAAATTTTAACCGTTTACATGATAATTTGTTTAAAATTTCTCATAACACATTAAACAATAAAAACAAAACCTTTTAAACTACCAGGGAATTTAAGTCCCCTGAATGGGTTGTTGCCAGCATAGACTTGCACATTGGTGTACATTTCCTCCCAGTGTTTGTCAATGGAGTCATTACAGATCTAAGCTCACAATGGCTGGTCACCTGCTTTGTTGGGGTCCCATGTTGCTTCCTGGTCTTTGTGTGCCCTTTAATGACAAGTCCTACATATTCGTACAGATTTTCTATTCCGGGGGCAACATTTTCCTCATCTCCTGTCTGCTAAAATGTTGTGAGTAAAAAGTCTATTCATCAAACACAAGTCCCTCTCTTCCTAGGAAGTTGAACCTTGTGTCCACTTCAACAAATCTAAAGCTGTTTAATTTACATTGCTCTGAGTGTCGGTGCAAACCAACATTGTCTGGTTTTTACAAGTTTTTAGAAATCCCCTGTGCAGACCGTTATTTCCTGTACAACAAATTACAGACTACAGCAGTGTCATACTTTATTTTCTTTGCTATTATTTTTATTAGTTATAGTTTTTGACTATATTTTGGAGAAATTTCACCCAATGACTATGGTGGTTGTGTGCACATGTGCATTCTTCTTTGACCTTCCATTGAAGGTTCTGCCATTAGAGCCTGGTGGGGTACAGATCCATATTCCTTATTTCTGTGCCTTTACATGCAGATTTAATATAGCCTAATAGAATGCAGCTTGAGGAAATTTTCACCAACCAAATATTAACAACAGGGGGTGACATGAGATTGCACAATAAAGTGGTCGCTTCTCTGGTATAGCATGTCTTGGATTGTTAATAAATCATTTGCTTAATCATGGAAGGCATACCACTATAAAAAAGAGCCCCAAGGCTCATGGTTCCCAGTTCTCTCCCCTGCACCGTACCATCTGTATGGAATGCACAAAGCTGGAACATAAGGATAAATAACAGTAATGTATGCAGGTAACATGGACCGGCAATATTGTCAGTGCATCAACTGTGGCTATATAGTAATGTAGTAGCTTTTTTACATATATTGCTAAACAATTCACATTAGTTGCTTCCAATGCAAAATGATTTATGCACTTACATACACAACACTGCAGGGCCCATGTCCTGTGTAGAATAGCACTTTGAGATGCTTGTGAGATGATTCAGAATTCAGAGAAACCACAGTTGACCTGCATTTGACTTCAGCTACTTCTAAATTCTCTTCGACTTGAAGGGACAGGAAATACTGGAGCAAACAAAAAATGTTAATACAAGGCAGACCATACACTATACAATCCGATTGTACAATCTCCTTTAGTTCTACTATATACTATATATGCAGAGGACTGATTTTATACCTACTGCATGAATTGTCTGTCCACTGTAGTAGTAGTACAAGTAGTATTGGTAAAGCTAAAGGAGAAAGTTTTAGGGACGAGGTTGTAAAGTACCAATAGTGTCCCAATAGCTGATTGCAAATAAACACTCTGGACAAATCATACCTAATTATTAATCTTTTTTATTTAATTTTGATTACCGTAATCATTTTGTTACTGACAATTATTTTAGTGCTCTCTAGGCTCGCTTCTACCTGTACACAAGCAGACAAGTAAGCAATGTACTATGAAGCTGGTCTATGGGTGTTCCTGCCCTGTGGGGATACATCGAAGAACTGGTCCACATTTCTAAGTCAAGCTGTTGTGTTGACACTTCACCTAGAACAGAAGCAAAAGTGTGCATTCTAGGGCAACAACTGTGCTTCTGCCTTACTAATGTTGTGTTATTATCCTAAAAGCATGAAGCTCATAATCTCAGGACCACCAGGTTTAAACTGTGTGAACAGATGAGACTCGCATAAGATTAAGGAGCAAACCTACTTATTATATTTTGTTTTATTATAGTGTTAAGGTGACATTTAGAAAGACATTGTTTTGTGCTGATTGAGATCTGAGTAGGCAGAGGAAGTACAGTCAGCGAGTTTGGATACTGGTGCAGAACAGTAAAGCAAATGTATTGCAGGAACTTTTTAGTTTTGGATAGAGTGGGGGAAGGTTAGAACTGCTGTCAGGTTCTGTACTATCTGTATGGCAAAGCCCCCCATACACCTTTAGATGACTCCACACAATTTCCTTTAGGTCTATGAACAACTATGTAGTGCAGGGTCTTCCCTGATAGAATACATAGTGATTGGAAGGTTAAGAAAGGTCCTCATATCACATGGTTTTGGTAGAACCACTGACACTCAGAGCAATGTAAATAAAAAACAGCTTTAGATTTGTTGAAGTGGACACAAGGTTCAACTTCCTAGGAAGAGAGGGATTTGTTTATAGAGAAAAGTCTAGTTCCCAAGGTTTAATAAAGCGTAAGTTGGTGCCTCATCCCATAATTAAATAGAGAAGAAAGTTTTTAGGGATAGTTAGGTCTACATGTCTGTAACATGGGGACCCACAACTCCCAATGTGGAGACTAGGGGCTCCGGTGGGGACTTTAGCGGCACTAAAAGTATATTATGAGCAGTCAAAAGTAAAAATCAAGTGTATTTTTATTTTTTAGTACGAAAGTCAGAAGGTTATTCTAACAGTCATATCTTGAATATAGACAGTACAGCAGATGCAGTGTTCATACAGTATAACATTATCAAGGTAATAACAGTTACAGATACATAGAAGTCCTAACCACATGATTGATGTAGGTAAACAACATATGGGTACAGAAAATAAAGAGAGGGATTTGTGTTTGATGAATAGACTTTGTTTTTTTTCCTCACAACATTTTAGCAGACAGGAGATGAGGAAAATGTTGCCCCCGGAATATAAAATTTGTGTGAATAATTTGTGTGAATACGTAGGACTTGTCATTAAAGGCACACAAAGACCAAAGGAGCAATATGGGACCCCAACAAAGCCACCAGGTGACCAGCCATTGTGAGCTTAGATCTGTAATAACCCCATTGACAAACACTAGGAGGAAATGTACACCAATGTGCAAGTCTATGCTGGCAACAACCCATTCAGGGGACTTCAATTCCCTGATAGTAGATCACAGGTAGTATAGTAGATTGCCCTATATACTTATGACGATAATATAATAGATCTCCCTATGTAGGTATGCTCCTTTGTTGGAAGTATAGTAGATATATCTATGTTGGTAGTTTAGTTGATCTTCCTATGTAGGTAGTATAGTAAATCACTGTGTTAGTAGTATAGTAGATTGCCCTATGCTTCTTTGTTGGTAGTATAGTAGATCTCCCTATGTTGGTAGTTTAGTAGATCACTGTATGTTGGTAGTATAGTAGATCTCCCTATGTAGATAAATCACCATATGTTGGTAGGTTAGTAGCTCACCATATATTAGTAGTATAGTAGATTTCTCTATGTAAAAAGATCACCATATGTTGGTTTTATAGTAGATCACCCTATGCTCCTATGATGGTAGTATATTAGATCTCCCTATGTTGGTAGTTTAGTAGATCACCATATATTGGTAGATCATTGTATGTTGGTAGTTTAGTAGATCACCATATATTAGTAGTATAGTAGATCTCCCTATGTTGGTAGTATAGATCTCCCTATAAACATAGATCACTATATGTTGATTTTATAGTAGATCCCCCTATGCTCCTATGATGGTAGTATAGTAGATCTCCCTGTGTTGGTAGAGCAGTAGATCACCATATATTATTAGTATAGTAGATCACTGTGTTGGTAGTATAGTAGATGTTGGTAAGTACAGTGGATCTTCCTATGTAGGTAGTATAGTAGATCACCCTATGCTCCTATGATGGTAGTATGGTAGATCACAGTGTAGTGGATCGGCGTGTGTTCGTAGTATACAGCAGGCATAGTAGGTGTGTGGAGCGTTGGTTGGCACATGGATGTGTGTTGGTTGGCACATGGATGTGTGTTGGTTGGCACATGGATGTGTGTTGGGTGGCACATGGATGTGTGTTGGTTGGCACATAGATGTGTGTTGGGTGGCACATGGATGTGTGTTGGTTGGCACATGGATGTGTGTTGGTTGGCACATGGATGTGTGTTGGTTGGCACATGGATGTGTGTTGGGTGGCACATGGATGTGTGTTGTGTGGCACATGGATGTGTGTTGGGTGGCACATGGATGTGTGTTGTGTGGCACGTGGATGTGTGTTGGTTGGCACGTGGATGTGTGTTGGTTGGCACGTGGATGTGTGTTGGGTGGCACGTGGATGTGTGTTGGTTGGCACATGGATGTGTGTTGGTTGGCACATGGATGTGTGTTGTGTGGCACATGGATGTGTGTTGCCCCCCGGAGTTGTGGTGACAGCTGTGTGTCGGTGACATGTGACACACAGACAGACGCGGTAGTCCCCAGCGCTGTGCGATGCGTTGTGTTCTCGGCTCGGCATACAGAGGACAGTACAGGACTGATAGAGGACGGCACACCCTGCAGCTTTACATAACACAGCTCACCATGGGAAGCACATGTGGCCCGGACATCACAGGCACACTAGCAGCGACCACTCTCTAACAGCCGACCGTACAGCAGCTGACAGACACACTGTTGTGTAGTCCCGGGGTTGTGCAGCACTACACACCGAGCACAACTCTCCTCCTGACAACTTTTCTCTGCGATCGCGGCGGAAATGCAGCTCGCAGCCTGAGCTGTGTGTTCTCATCTTGGGGGCTGGCTTCTACTCGGATCGTCTGCTGAAAGTTATGGCTTGAGGCACCATGGGGAAGAGAAAGGGATTCTTTGGCAGGTAATGGCTTTATTTGGGGGTACACGTATCTGTTCAGGGGTGCAGGGGCCATGCCGGGGCACAGAGATGAGTACATAAGACAAGTTGTGTAGAGTCTCCTCGTTGACCCATCCCGGGTATGCCATGTTCCTGGGAAGTGTCGGCTGCATGTCACAGACATATACCATGGCGGAGCTGTCATCTGGTGACACGAGGTGTGCAGTGACATGTAGTACAGGCGGACATTCCGGGACAGGAGGCAGCCAGGGGTCACTCGATCATGGACTAGGAGGCTGTTACCTGCGGGGCTTCGTGGAATGGCTGTAATTTCGGAGAATATGAATGTTGTGCCGGAAGTGTCCTTGTATGTTGCAATATTTTTTTGGCCTTCACATTCCCCTACAAGCTTGTTACATGACGGGAAGCAGCATGCAGCAGGCCAGCGATGGGGCTGGGGTAGTGCCAATGATTGTTGACTTTTAGGTACGTTTGTATTTGTGTAGCATTGACAGTACACAACTGTGTGCATCCAAATGTAGCAAAGTCTATTCCAAATAGTACAACTCATAATTGTCTGCAACCCATGGCATTCCCTTTTTGGGGCAGCTATTGCTGTTGTTATCATAAAGTTAAGGGAGGGGAATAAGAGGTATTTTGGAACATTTCAGTGGCCAGTTGTGTGGATATTTGGTTGTGTCATTTTGCTTCTGCATGCTGGTGAAATACCATCTCTCCCATTGGTAACATGTGGTTTATGCTGGCCAGGCTACAACCCTATTTGTAGGGTGCCATAAGATTACTGGAAGGAAAGACATAACAGTGTTTGTGTATTGCCTCCAATTTCACAGTTTACTATTGTATGCCTCTTCCTTTTCTGCTTTGTAGTTTCAGTATTTAGTGGATATGTATATTTATGATATAATAATGGTTGATTGAAGCAATGTAAATGATGCATATTATAATGATGAGCTTTGTAATGACGGGTGCAGAAACACAATCCTGGCAGGTTTTCTAAAATGGTGACAACTGTAGATTTCCATGAGTCGGTAAAGGGATAGCTGGTGTCTAATCCTAACCTAGACAATGGAGGTTGTAAGATTCTGAACAGCACAGGAAACATTTGTATTATGCCAATTTTAGACAATCAGTTGTTTGGCAACAAGCAGCAGTATTCAGCGTAGGAGTTGAATTACTAAAAGAGTACATTTCTGAGTCAAAAGAACACAAGGACCTTTTGAAGCTAGATTTTAAATATAACCTATGTTGATATCTGGAGTGAACACATTCTGGTATTAAATATTCCAATTTTCCTTATAGTTAATTTCCACTTTTTGCCAGCCAGGTAAAACCTTACTCGTTCAATAAGTCAGTCCACAAATTGCCTTGTAATTGAATTTGTTAGTGATTTGTATGCAAGGACTGCAGTTGGCAATAGCCTGGGATGGCCTTTGTAGGATGTCTTGTCTGCTTTTATTTGAAATGGCATGTGATGAATAGACTTAATAGACTTAACAGAACATTTGGAGTTTAAGTGAAAGTGTTTGTTGGTTAAGCTATTATATGATACAATCATTCAGGACAGGCCTAGGACTTACTGAAGGTCCTGAAAGCTTCCATATTTAATAACCTACATAGCTTTCAATGGCAGTAATCACTACAGGGTTATATTTGGGCTGTGATCTTTCTTAGAGAAAAACCAAAAATTTAGCAGACGAAAGTAAGGTTAGACAACTGTCTAGTATAGTGTAAGGGTATATCTCCTGATGTGGACAGATGTTTTGGTGACTCCTGTCTAGTATAAGAAAAGAGTATATCTACGGATGTGGACAAATGTTATGGTGACCACAGTCTAGTAGAAGGTAGGGGTAGACCTCCTGATGTGGACAGATGATATGGTGACCACTGTCTAATAGAAGGTAGATCTCCTCCTGATGTGGACAGATGTTCTGGTGATAAATCTCTAGTATAAGGTAAGGGTAGATCTCTGTATGTAGACAGATGTTCTGGAGACAACTGTCTAGTGTAAGGTAAGGGTAGATATCCTGAGGTGGACAGATGTTTTGGAGACAAATCTCTAGTATAAGGTAAGGGTAGATCTCTGTATGTGGACAGATGTTCTGGAGACAACTGTCTAGTGTAAAGTAAGGGTAGATATCCTGATGTGGACAGATGTTCTGGAGACAAATCTCTAGTATAAGGTAAGGGTAGATCTCTGTATGTGGACAGATGTTCTGGAGACAACTGTCTAGTGTAAGGTAAGGGTAGATATCCTGATGTGGACAGATGTTCTGGTGACAACTGTCTAGTGCAGGGGTATGCAAAGTTTTTGACTTATGGGCCACAATGGGTTTTTAAATTTGACAGAAGGGCCGAACAATGAACCTGTAAGGGCAGCCCAATCCAAAGTCCTTCCGGCCTGGGTGGAAGATGTAAACATTGATAAATTATAAAAGAAAAGTAATATTCATATTGATTGTCACGGAGGCTAAAAAAAACAAAAATATGAAAAAATGTATATATATATAAAAGAAATTAAGTGTTGGATAGTACATCAAAACAAACTATGGCCTCTAGCAGGAGACCTTTTTTAATCCTCCTCTAGGCATTATCTCCACTTATTACAGGGAATGAGTGGAGGGGAGCCAGAGTGTCTTGACAACAAGGGCCAGATTTATGGCCCAGAGCCATAGTTTGCCCACACCTGGTCTAGTGTAATGTAGGGGTAGATCTGATGTGGACAGATGTTCTGGTGACAACTCTCTAGTATAAGGTAAGGACGGATCTCCTGATGTGGACAGATGTTCTGATGACAACTTCCAAGTATAAGGTAGAGTAGATGTCTGAATGTGGACAGATGTTCTGGTAACTACTGTCTAGTATAATGTAGGGATAGGTCTGATGTGTACAGATGTTCTGGTGATAGCTGTCTACTGGAAGGTCAGGGTAGATCTCCTGATGTGGACAGATGTCCTGGTGGCAACTGTCTAGTAGAAAGTAAGGGGAGATCTCCTGATGTGGACAGATATTCTGGTGCCAACTCTCTAGCATAAGACACTGAAATGGTAATAGGATTATGCTACAGCAATATTCAATATTCAATCATTAGATATATAGGCCATATAAATATGTCTTTTTTAAAGTGTGTCCTGACACAAATTCTACCAGAGCGTAATGTGTAAGTGTATGGAGAAGGCGATTCAATGCACAAAATGGGTGCATACAGATTAGCATACATGCCTGATGTGAATTGTTAACAGGATGCAAACAAGTAAAATGGTTTCTTTTATGTCTGATTGTATCTTTCTAAGGAAACCAGTCAGAGAGTTAAACCATTAACCAGTTCTAAGGGATTTCCCCTCCCAAGATAGACCATACATGAAATACCATACATGGTACACTTGTATGTTCATGTATTATTAGTTAACACTACAGATGCTGATATATAATATATTAGAATAATGAAACTCTCGGGTCCTTAAATTACCTGGCAATTAGTACTGTGTTACATTTCCTTCCCGGCTGTGTTTATTTTCAGAGACTTGATCCTGCCAATCATATGTTTTATATTTTTATTATTAGTGGTATCAGGTTTAGTAGATCATAGTAAAATTGTGTTTTTGTTGTTTTTATTTGCATAAAGGAGGAAAAGCTGCTTTTTTATATGTGTACTCCAAAATCAGTTTTGTAGGCTGGCTGAAGGTCAGATTTCCTGGAAAATATCAATCTTTAGATATTACTTTATCATTTTCACTGTAGGTTGCTGTCAGCAGAGATCTGAAGAAGGCCACACACACGTATGAGGCCTTAGTGACCTCACATACATTGATAGGACTGTTAACCAATGTAAAAAGATTCTACAGATTTGTTGCAAGTGCGTAATGTTCAGGGTGGTCATACAGGAAGGCGTTTCTAAACATGCTTGCACCCAGAAGCCAAAATAAGACCCCCCCCCCCCCAAACAGCCCTGCCTATTAGTTCATAGGTGTGATGCCTGCATTGGTTTGGTCTTAAAAGACTTGTTTTTATTTCCATCCAGTAGTTCTGTGAATAACACACTTTCTGTCCTTATCTAGCTATACTCTCTCCTCCAGTGTATTTATGAGGTCAGTCATGTCGGACTGGCTGGACCTGAAATGTGTGTTCATCTCAAATACATGGGGGACTGATGAGGAGAATAGTTTACCAATTAAACATAAGGGATTCTGTGCATTCAGTTGAAATTAACAAGCATAGTACAGTTCTGATTTGCAATTATTTTATGTACTTTAGTCAAATAAAGCAGTATCACATATAGGAACTAGTGAGCTAAAATTAATTGGATTTGTGTTTTTGTGTTCAGATACACGTTAGACTAGACGTGGCTTGAGGGGCAAAACCATCCATTTAGCCTTTTAATTTTGCCCTTTGTCACCTTGGTGTCAAGACGCTCTGGCTATCCTCATTCCCTGCAATAAGTGAAGATAATTGTTGGGATTTTTTCCTTGGGGTTGGGATTGTTTCCTAGAAGCCAATGTTTGCCTGCAATAAAATGTATGAGCTTCTCTATCAAAAGCTTCTATTTATTCATTTTTTTTACATATTTTCTTTTTTTTCAAATATCCAAGCGGCTAGGACTTAGGACCCCTATGCTGGGTGTCACTTGCAGGTCAGACCCTTATGTTAAAAACCCATCGTGGCCCACAAGTCAAAACATTTGCCCACCACTGCATTAGACCATATAATAAGTAATATAAATATGAATTTAAAAAAGTGACTACAATTATCTGCCAACCACCCCCATTTATCTGTTTGGACATCCATGGGGTGAGATTTGACATGCCGCTTCCGCCCCACAGTTGCATTATATGATCAGTTGGGGCAACACATGCACTTATACAAAAATGTGTGAGCATTCAGTCTAAATTTATGTTAAATGTTTACTTACATTGCTAGCATGCTTCACACTATTTAATGTTCTGTATAGTTGATTTCAAACTAATACAAAGAACATTGAGGGTATTTTACTTTAGATAATTAAAAGCACATTTTTTGTATTTATTTAAATTTGTATTTAGTCGTTGGGTCTGCTGGGCCTGCTCACCAGAATGATAGTAGCAATTTCCTTGTGTGTATAAGGGAATTATTGTATTTATTTATTAGTAGCTCAGAACTTAAATAAAAAAGCACATGCTACGCATTGGTTGCAACTTATGAAAATAAGTCTTTATTCATTGTATTAATGTGATATAGATGATGCCTGTGGAGACGGCCAAATTCTCATGAAACTATAGGCTGTTATGTAGTATTGATACATGGTACTGTGCTGCTGTTGATACCGTTGTGCCTGTTGATGCTAACCTTTTATTATACGATGTTCTTAGAATATGGTTTCCTGTTAACTATTTCACTGATTGTTTCCTTCTAATGCGCGGTTGCCTAAACATTGGCTTATCATACCAGTTTTTTATATACTATCAGTGTGGATTGCACAGTTGTACCTGAAAAGTTGCTTTGGGTGGAATGTTTGGCACAGAATGCATGGAAAGCATTTCCTTCCTTTAAAAAAAGAAAGAATGAGTTACAGGGATCATTTCTGACTTGCTGCTATGCTTGGAATGTTACTGAATAACTAGAAAGAGAAGGGAGTATTTTACTAGTAGCATGTGTGATACTGTTGCTTTGTGTTACACAGGACGGCTCATTATCAGTAGTCTACAAAACATGAAAGCTTCTTTTTAAATCTGATTGCTAAACTTGGTGTTAGTTCTACTTAATAAACAGGGTCACACCTATCAGTTTTACATACATTATCTAGCATGGATATAATCAAATTTTTTTTAAATATTTGTTAACATGTGTTGCCCAATGGACAGATGAGAATTTGTCCTTAAATCCTGGTTCATAAATTCGGTTGTCACCCTTTGTGCAGTTGGCTGAATTAACTGTCAGTAGGTTGTTGTTTTTTTAAAAAGATTTCTGGGGAAAGAATGTCAGTTTAAGTGAACCTAAATGAGATATTATGAAATCTATGCTGGCTGCTTAAACACAATGCCAATTGTGCTATCGGTTAATTCAGCCACATGAGTTGTTGAGTGAGAGAAATGACCCTGTTCTGTAGTTCATGGCAGCAAGACTTTGCCTTTAACTGGTCTGTAGTGATGTCGCGAACATGGAATTTGCTGTTCACGAACAACGAACGCGAACCTCCGCAAATGTCCGCGAACCCGGCGAACCCGACGAACCCCATAGACTTCAATGGGCAGGCAAACATTAAAAAACAAAGGGACCCTTTCTGGCCACAATAGTGTTGGGAAAGTTATTTCAAGGGGACTAACACCTGGACAATGACATGACAGAGGGGGATCCATGGCAAAACTCCCAATAAAAAAAAATTTCACACAATAAATCTGCACTAAGGATTTCTACAATGATAGTCAATGGGATTTGAACATAAGAGGGGAGCTGGAGAGCGCTAAACAACATGGTTGGTAAATGCCTGTGTGAATTCCACCTGAAACAACCTGTGAAGATCTGCTTTCCAGGTTGCCTTAAGCTTAAAAGGTGAATTTAAATTTTATGGAGGACACTGGTGGAGATAAACAGTGTGGAGGACACTGGGGGAGATGGTCAGTATGGC
>CM070032.1:58937126-58968878 GCA_036250615.1 Ptychadena robeensis
CCCCTGCACCCCCCCCTCCCCCACCCCCCCTTCCCCCTTCTTCCCTGATGTGGCCTATGTTACAATGTGTCCTGCAACTTATAATCTATATGTATTGAGTCCTTCCAAATGTTTCATATCTAATAAGCCTGTTGGCTAGTACCCAGCCCCATCCCTGCCTGCGGTGTCGGCTCGCAGACAACAGGATGACCACCTGAAAGGGGCAAGAATGGAAATAGTAAAAGCACCCCATCTCCACCCCCGCACATCCACTATTTCATTGTCACCCCAACACTCCCGTCCTTCTCATCTCCCAATCAAACCCGCCACTTCTCCACCCCCCTTCCCCTCGCTCCTCCACCATCCACCCTTTCACCTCTCCCCCACAATTAAAACCCCAGTCGCCACACCCACCACAAGCCAACCCTCCCGCACTACGCCCCCTCCACACCCCATACCCTCGTACAATCACCCACCTCCTGCCCGACCTCCCCCACACTTTACCCACTGTCCTCTCCATCCTCATACCCTCGTTACCCCCCCCCCAAAACTCCACCCCCTACACCCTAGACCCGCTCTACTCCATCCCCCCCCATCTCTAACCCCCACCCACCACTCACCCCCCACATAAAGGTCTCATCTTTTCCCACCCTAACTCCCCCCTCCTCGTGCCTCTTTCCCACCCCCTAACCTACCCCACGAGAGGGTTAAGAGGGAAGGGATATTGCGGGAAAGTAAGGGGATGATGGGATAAAAAAAAATAAATAAAACGAGAGAGAAGAGGGACAGAGGGAGGGAGAAAAAAAGAGAGTGAGAGAGATAACGAGGATCCGCTCCACCAAACTGCCCAAAAGTATTCCTCCCAAAATGACTCTCTATGCCCCTCCTAATGTCACCGTACCAATCCTCAATCGAACCAGCTTCTACCCCCCATCCCTACCGCCCAAACAGCCTTTATCCTCACACCCACCTTATCCCCGCCCCCCCTTCTCACCCCCCGCCTCTCACCATCCCAACTCCTTCATCCTTCAACACCGCCAACATCATGCGCGCGTTTTCTGCGCATGCGCGTTGCGCACGCGCACGTCGCTCGCCCTCGCCCGAGTTTTGAAGACCTGGAAGGGGAGTGTTCCTGGAGTCCGTCCCTCACTCAAGGCCCTGCCCCTGGTACCCCCGCGCTAACCCAGGACCTGCAGCACAAAGAGACCTAACACCTGTACATATAAAAATGCATAAACATCATAGGTGCGAACCTGGGTCTAACAACAGAAATCAGGTGCAATGTTTTTTACTGGTAACAGACATGTTAGACTGTGTCCATTACCAGTAATAAAACCCTGTGTTTTCTCATTGGGGTGCTCTTCCCTTAAAATGCCCAAAAATGCATGCTCCAGGGCATTTGTGGTAATACACATCTTTAGCCCGTTACTACAAAATGCAAACGCGGGTACAGTGTAAAAGGTACAAAACGTTATGCAAGCCACGCTACGCTGTGGTACTGCACTGCAAACATGGCGAGTGTGAAATGGCCCTGCAGTGTATGGCGCCCTTTGTGTTCAGCAGTATACAATACATTGATGGTGTATAGCGGCAGGATGAACAGATGCCTTCTCCTGTGCACCCAACATACTCTCCACCATTGCTGCTTGCTTGTGTGCTTGTTTTCTAAAGCTCATAAGCAATTTCTTATTTGTGGTTTTGTACTGACCCTTGGCATACTCTAAGTGGCGGTAACCTCTGGGACACCCCCTTCTGTTTTAAGGTTTTTATAAAAGGTTACATTTTTCTTTTCAAATGAAGAGTTAAGTTGATCGTTTAATTGGATTGTTTAGAAATAGGAAAATAGCATAACATTAAAAGAGCCGATAACGACTAGGTTGGAAAATTGTCAGTTGTACAAGTATTCGACGGATTTTTAAGGCGTTTTCTCGACTTGTATCCAATCAGATTTTGGAGCATGCACACTCACCGTAATTTTTATAACTAGATAAGAATTTAATTCAGAAAATAGTTTTTTCATAGATTACAGGGTGTGGTAATACTATTATTGATTTTAGATTGACTTATTTAAATAATACAATAAAATCAAGCAAAAGTTGATGGATGTAAAGCAATCTTTAGTGAAAGAGCCACTATAAGAAATAGAGGACAGGCAGATAATAATATCCTCAATGACTTAGACGAAGTCAGCTTTCTTGACAGAGGAAGATTTTTCAGCAACTATCCAGGAAACAGAATGGTGCTTTTCTTCACCCGTCTCCCCAGCTGCACTGTGTACTCTATTGACGCTGCACGTGGGAGTGTTAGGAAGCTAAACACAAAGTCTAGGGCACAGTGTTTGCAATATTTTTAGCTGTGGTGGAACCCTGTTAATAATGCTTAGAAAAAGAGTAACCCGATAATATTGGTGAGGGATGTAACTGAAACATGTTGGGCCCTCATTCTGCCTCATGGGCTACAATGTTCCACATGTCCATTGCACAGTACACACCACATGCCTTAGTGTGTATAAAGTCAACCTTTATTTTCATGCGTTTTCATGTATACAGGCCCTTTGGATATAATATGCACTATTTGGACAGTTAAGTGTAACCCAGGAGTTTACAAATGTATGAGGTCTTTTATTAGTTAAAGGACAATAAAGGTTAGATATCAGATGTAAACACATCTGGTGCTTTATGATCTGGCTGAAAGGCATTGAAGGTTTCTGGTGATGGCACTGTTTCTCTTGCCCATATTGCCACCAGTATGAGCCAATAAAAGATGGTTGTGTCTCTACTTCTTTTGATTTGTTTCTGTTAGCACTGAGAACAGACATCGACCATGGTTTACAGTCATGTCCGATATCCCTGTTTTCTCTAAGGAAGTTTTGGGATTCCAAAATTGTTTTATCAGTTGATCACTTTGCTATATTATGGAGACCCTCCTAACTTAACATTAATAAATTCGGACTATATGTGAAATTAAGGCTATCTTTCCACAGTGTTTTTCAAGGTCCCTCCATCTACACAACCATGATGCATTGGGGGCATCCTTTACACATCCGTCAGGGCAAACGTTAACCTTTTTTGTTGGGGGGGGGGGGATACACATCCATCTGTAATGGATTCAATGCATTGTCTACTTGCATTGGTCACTTTGGTCAGGATCGATTTTAACGCAACGGAGCACAATGTATCAGAGCAACGTATGTGGTTACAGTCTCATACAATATAATGGGATGCTCGTCAACATACTTTTGGGATCTTCACACTGTGGAAACTAAGCCTTAAGCCCCCCATACACGTTCCGATTATTCTCCCGACCGATTTTTCGTCTGATCGTGTCACCCGATTTTCCCCCTAAGATGTTATGGTCGGTTGGTCGGCTGGCATGAAAAATCGGAATTCGAATTATCACCGATCGATTGGCCCAACACTATTTATTAACAGCAAATCGAGCAAAATTTACGGACAGGTCCGAAGCGGCCCCAACAAATTTTTCGTCCGATTTTGAGAAATCGTGATTGGTCGGGTACATAATTCTGAATCCGATTAATCTCCCGACCACATTGGTCGGTCGGGCAAAGTTCATACGAAGAATCGGAACATGTATGGGGGGCTTTAGATTTTGTGTGGTTATATGTAATCTGATGACAATCTTGTCAGTTTTGGGGATTTTGGGTTGTTTGTATTATTCTCACAATATTATTACTCATTTCCTCCTTTGTTTATTTATATGATTTGGATTTTGCTGTAAGAAATGTTTCAACACATAGACAAAATGATTTTATTTTTTAATATTACTACTACACTGAGCACCCTGACCGCCTGACCCTTCCACATATATTTCAATCATGAATGATCTAACTCCTTTTCCTGATTGAATTGAATGCCCTTCCTCTACTTTCTCACTATCCTGTATACCCTTCCGCTCAGTTTTCACCGGATAGATGTGTTCAGACCCAGTTCACACCTTTCTGTTTTTACATGCACTAGATCAGGCAATGCATGTTGACACATGTGAACAGACCCATTGGATTTAATGTGGACTTGTTAACATATGTTAACACTTTGCTTATCAAAGTTTTATTTAACAAAATATTAAGGAAAAGTACACATAAATTAAGAAATTCCAGATGTGCTTAGCATGCTCAATGGATATATGTAAACCAGGCCTCAAGCAAATTCTATATGGAGTTGCTATCACTGATGACTGACCAACTACTGCCTATTAAATTCATAGGAATCAAAATATTATGCAAAATTATCAGAGGATTTGCTCATTCATAAAATGCCCTACAGAATATAAAACTCTACACTTGTTGACTATAATATATAGTGCATCACATGTAAATGTACATCTAGTAAAGCCATTCTTTTTTGTATGCTCAGAGTCTCTCGAAAGATGACATTTCTCTTTATCTTCCGCTTTCTAGCCTGGAGGTGTTGGGCCAAAAGTGACTGGTATTAGGAAGTATTCATAACTACACTACTCCAACTTTAATAAATCCCACCAGCATGGTACTGCCACCACAATGTTTCAATGGTGGGATATTGTTCTTTTGCTCATGTAAAGTGTTGCTTTAGTTTCAAAGCTAGGCCTGGGGGTTTTTCTTTGCAAAATAAAGGCCTCTGTCTTGCAACCCATCTCCATAGATCAGACAACAGTTTGCATTACTAAAAGAACTAGATGATATGAGTACTAAAGAATGACTACATTGAATTCCTCTGTTTATTGTCTATATCACATAACACTGCTTTATAAATGTGTTCTGTTTTATAAAAAAAAAAAACACATGACCAATGTCTGGAACAATTCTGACATAATAATGTGATTGTGTAGAGAATGTGGTGACCTTATCAGGCATTATTTTATTATACATTTATGGAATTGTGTGCTACATTGTGAATGCTAGCATGTAAATGCACGTGTTGCAAAATAATAGAATGGAACAAAGGTATCTCATAAAGAGTTGTAATTCATCATTTACATCTGGCATGTTAGGATGCCCTTAAGATGTGAAATGAATGGCAGTCCTCAGGCCAGTTGTGTAGTGGAGTTGTAATGAATGGGAGGAGCGGACTCTCCACAAATTGTATGAATAATTTCTCACTCCATTCATTCTACAGCTGCTTTGTGAGACCTCAGAATCATATTTTTGTGCATTCATTAACTTACAGCTGTATTGTTCAGTTAGTATTCATTGGGCCTGCTGTTGACTCTGCGTTTTAAGTAATGCATTTTTCTCTTTTTGACGATGATGTAAAGGTCTTTGTACTAAACAGGGGTTAATATTGTGAGTACTTCCCTGTTTGTATGCTTTAATCAGCTGTAATTGATGTGTGGGTGGGTGGGTGGGCGGGCAGGCATAATAACTGTTGGGTTCCTGTTCACCTTCACATTACAGCTCAGCTTCCTAATGTTAGCTGGACTTGCACATGTGTGTATAAGATGCTACATATATTTTTTGAGCATTAAGCTGGTTAAATATGTAAAAGTTAACAATATAATAAAGTAGCCCTGGTGTTGTGCATTATGACTTTTGTAATCTACTCTTTTAATACATTCACTTCCTCACTGGCAACCATTTAGGACACTCATCACATTGAGCAAGCAACACTGAGACCGTGGGGGCAGAACAAACTGTGGGATTCCTAGTACGAGGCAACTTTTTGCATATTATAGATAAAGGGATCAAGTAGAGAGAAATGATTATTCATATAAAAAACCTGCAATACATTAAATTTCAGCTGAGAAAGCTGTAGTTTACACATCACCGTTGGATATAAAATTTAAGAAATGTGTAGGCTTTCTGTTGCTACTGAAAATGAAGATCTACCCTTTACCAATGTAACAACCCCCCACCAAAAAAAGTACTTGTAAAAAAGAAATCATATATTTCAGGGCCCCTCCAGGGACATCATGTCACGGCGGGAGCCTGGGGCCAAGGGGACTTGGGAAGGTAGTTGCCACAGCGACATCTATATTCCCAAGCGGTGTAAATGGAGGGGTGAAGCTTTACTTCAAGACTAGATGGAGGGATTGACACTAGATGAGTTTGTTACGCCCATTTTAGTGTGTGGAGAATTGGAATCCATAAACATGGCTGTGCAGGGAGCAAGGAGGAGGGGAAGTAAGTATGCCTGGATCAAGAGAGCTGACAGGTAAGTAATATGCCTCTGTAATATTTTGGGGTTTTTTCCCAGTACAGATCCACTTGAATCCCCCTGCCATTCCCGATGGCGTCATCTCATCCAGCACTGTCCTGTCAGTACTGCTCTGGATGAGATGGAGCTCTCCGGCAGAGATCTGAGCCCCAGCAGTGCATACTTACCATTTCACACTGTAATTTCGATGTAACAAGGAGGATGCTGCAGGAGAGCGGCACAGCCCCCCACCTCGTGGAGTGACGTGATGATCTCACATTAGGGAGGTGTGGAAATTCAAAAGTAAATTGCACATACACTACATAGAAAACTGTTTTCGTGCAATTTACTTTTGAATCCAAAGGCTCTGGTGCCCCAGATGTGGCCCTTTGCAGTTAACTCTCTCTTCCCTAGTGTATTCATCACACCAGGGGAGAGAGGGTGCCAAAGGGAATTGTACTGGGGACAGTGATAACTGTATGCAATACAATTCAAAGTGATTCAATCTCCAAATAAATAATTTTTTTATTATAAAAAAATAACAAATATAAATATATACTGTCCTGAAATCTATTATACAGAAGAAGTATTTAAAATATTTTATCATTCAAATAATACCTTTTGTAAAAACATTTTTTATTTATTTAATGAGAAAAATATGAGGCCTACCACCACTGACCTGCTGTAAATGCTTACAAACAAGCATGTAAGTTACCATTCTGTCTTCATGTACATGTTTACCTCCCTCATGATAATATTCTTAGTACATACATCTTATCTGTACATTTATTTCCTTTGCTTTCACTGTCACCCTTTTGCTGTGAACAGAAGTCATAGTAGTGTGCTCTCTTTAGGAATATTCGAGTCATTTTTATTGACATTTAGCATACAGCAGAGCAGAGCCTCCAGTGGTTTAATGACCTTATAAGTGTGAGGAAGGAAGAAAGCTAAAAACAATTTTTTTTTACAGAAACGGACATCTTTGCAGATATGGAGAAGCAATGTCTCTTGTCCATTTTCAGTATATTTTTTGGAGGGAATGATTGCATTTCTTATAGGTCAATAAAACATGTCCTATAGTTCCTTTTTGAGTCTTATCTCTCTAATACATAATCAGCAGTCACATTGGCTTGGTTTTGTCCTAAACGGTATGTCTCTGACTTTAACTTGTAGACTCAGCTTAGTGTGCATGACGTCTTTAGGCAATACTCCCAACTGTTACAGTGCTGTGTGGAGTCCTAGTACAGCCTCCGTCTGTGCTGAGCGCAGGAGGAAGCTTGGCTAGTGGCTGGAAGGATGCTGAGTCACTCGCTGGCTGGCAGTGACAACTTCGATAGAAAGTCAAGCTGGGGGGCCCAGGAAAAGGGCAATAGTGTGGATATCCCATGCAGTACGTCCTCCCTTTACAACGTCTTGTGCACATGGACAACAAACACGTGCCATGTCTGCTGTGTGTCCATTGTGCATGGAGGTAAATTAAATGTGGTTACACTGAAGAGCTGTGTTACAGAAATTATTAAGTATTTCTCATAAAAAAAAATGGTAAGAGGGAAAGTAGAAAAGTGACTGTAGTGATGTGACATGACAAACGTCTTGTATTGGAAGCACACTAGAATGGTAGGATTGTACACACTAAGTAAACCTGGCCTCTTTCTTGGAAGTTCTGGTTGTTTGGTTGGGTAGATATAGCTTGACATTTATGCGTGCTAATGAACCAGTCATTCATGAAAACATGTTTCTTTCATCTTAAACAGCAATCCATTGCAGTGTCAGGTAACTTTGAATGATACATACTGGTCTCATAATCTTCCACTAATACGTTTCAGTGAAGTTTGACAATCTGAAATACAAGAATGTGGATGCAGTGTACCTGCCCCTTAAGACTGGTTCTAACCTATCAGCTTTATCAGTCTTTTGACATGCATTTTCATGTGAACAGGCCCATTAGATATAATGTGAACTTTTTGAACATGCGTTGCCCAATGCACACAAAAGTAGATCCATTTAAACTCACATAAAGCAAAATGTTAACACATGCTAACCTGCACAATTGAACTTTCTCTGTTGAATAAGTGGAAAGCTGGATATGTGTAAACCAAGCCTACAACCATTATTTACAGTCCTTTGGCTTGATTTTGAACCATCTGCCTTTGCTTTAAATTTGCACAGGCCCATTGGATCAATCGTGAGGATTTCAAATTTTCTTAACATCAGTTGTCCAACTTGTGTTAAAATGGATAGGTGTGAACCAAAAATTAGGCCGGGTCCTTACCTAATCCTTTTTATGTGCATTTGACAGTGCATGTTAACATATGTGAATAGGCCTACAGGTATGAAGTGGATCTGTTATGTCAACAAGTGTTAACATATTCTTAACTTGCATTAAAGACCAAAGGCCTAGTAAACATCATATCCACTTTATGTGCACTGACATAAGTTTTCATGTTAACAGGTCTGTTGGATACAATGTGATTTTTATGGACATACTCCAAATGCATTGCCCAATGTAAAAACAGAAACGTGAAAGGCCTGGTTCACACCTGTCTTTTACTACACGCATGGGAATGTTCACATGTCAATGTCTGTAAAACAAATAGGTGTGTACCATGAGCTGACATGGACCTCAAATAATACAAATTAACTCCTCCTGTGTACACATGTATACACATCTAGCAGCTCTGCATAAATGCTGACGAATTGCAACCTGCACCATCAGTAGTAGAAATTCAGTTTTTTACTCTAACAATTGGTAAAAAAAATGTAATTCAGATAAAAATCCCAACCTCATTTTTAAATGTTTTTTTTAATGTTTTTAAGTGAGGAAAGAATAGAAATTCTATTTGTCTACTTTTGTCTATCCATTTTACCGAAATTCCTTCTGTCCAAAATGTTGTCTCTTACATAAAACAGGTTGGTGCCAGAGGTCATTTTCTCACCTTCAGGGACCCTAAAGTGGCCAACCAGCTCTTTCCACATAATTTCGGCCCAAAACATCACTCCACCACCTCCTTGCTGACATCGCAGCCTTGCTGGGACATGGTGGCCATCCACCAACCTTCTGGACCTTTCAGAGTTGCATGGCACTCATGTTTAAAAATATGTTTCTATATGTAAACATTGGTTAGAGTGGCCGATTAGAATGATTATACATAATTTACGGGACACCAGAGGCACCAGCAGCTTTAAATATCTGTTTGCTTCTTTGTTATGGTATTTTAGCAGCTGCTCTCCTAATCCACTGTATTTGTCTGGAAAAGACCTTCATCATTTTGCATTTATCTGCAGGAAACCCCTGTGTGCTTGGCGTCAGTCGCAGTGTGCTTGGCGTCAGTCGCAGTGTGCTTGGTGTCAGTCGCAAATCTTCTAACAGAATGATGATCACGATGACGTTTTGTGGAATATCTTAGGTTTTCATAGCTTGTCCATAGCAATAAACATCTGTCTTTAGTAGTTTACCTTTAATTTGGCTAACCTTTAAGTGATCAAAAGAGCACTGAGACACAATACCATCTATGAGTTCATTGAAAACTGAAATATTTAAAACAGAGGACACAGCTTTGTGCATTATCGCCAATAAATAAAACACACCTCCAACATTTCATAATTGCACACAATGCATTATATCATTAGACTAAGTTGGCCTTTTCAGTTGGACTGTTCATGTCACTTACCAGTGGCTTCTGATATTTTCCCTTCACTCCTGCTTTTCATTAGGATTTTTTATATTCTCCACCAGGTCACTCATGTCAATTGTGTGCAATACTTGTGCTTTTATTTATTAGGTTTTGCTGCTTATTTATAATGTACAAATTACATCCCTGGTTCAGATGTTTCTTTTTTTCCTATCTGGTAAAGAGAAAAAGAAATCCAGAGGAAATCTGTTGGATAGCAAAAACTTTGTAGAAGTTATTCCATTCCCTCATTAAATAAATGTTTTAAATCGAATTACAAATATATAAATACAATTTACATTAGTGTATGTGTAGAAGTTTTGATGCTTATTAATAAAAGTGTTGTTTTTAAACATAAATCAGTTAAACAAGCCAAGGCCTGGTTTACACCTATCTGTGTTGGGAAACGCATGTTCAGTAAGTGCAAGAAAGTGTGATAATGTATGTCAATACACGTGGAGGGTATAGGTGTGAACCAAGCCTAAATTTTTTTTTATTCTGCCTTTCTGTTGTCCAATTTATACAAGATATGAAATAGACATTGGTGAGTGCAGGGCCTTTGTATTTTTTAAAGCACTTCATGATACAGGTTATACAGAAATGGTTCATTTGATGGGAAAGTATGATCAAAACTAACTTGTGGCAGTCATAATACAGTTTTGGTGTTGCTGTTATTTCATTGAATACTTTCCATGGTGAAGGATATATCCATCACAATAAATTGCAAGTTTATAAAGCCAATTGTTAAAATAGCCCATGCTAAAAACATGGCTAATGTTATTCTTAATAAGCTCAGTTTGAAAAGTCATTATTAAAAATGCTGAATATATGTTCTGGGTACATTGCTTGTTGCCTAGAAGTTGTAGTATTAAGAATCTATCAGGTTAGTCATATTATATAGAACGCATATGATTACCTTATTTTTCAAACCCACTTTTCTCTATTTTGGTCCTTTTTAACCTGACATGATTAACAATATTAATTTATAGCATTTGTACAAGATCTATTGGAAACCCTTAAGGCTTTTTATATTTATTTTTATGTGTTTCGTATGAACAGGCCCATTGGAAAAATATATTTTTTTACATTGCATTTTATGTACCTATCTTTAAAAAAATGGATAGGGGTGAATGGGTCCAAATATTGCAGAATAGTGCCTTGTCAAAACCAGATTCAGTCTGCAAGGTTTGTATTGAAGATATATCAAGTGTTATCAACTTACTCCCACGCCAACATGTTCTGCCGGGTTGATGCAATATTGATGAAATAGGACCTCATGGTAGCTTGACTGCGTATATTTAACTTCCTTTAAAATAAGAGAGTTTCCTTATGGGTTTTAATGACTTATTACAAAAAGGTATTTGAATAAAGTTTTTGATCCCCTGTTGACTTTGCATGTTTCACCTCTGACAAAGAAATGAACAGTCTATAATTGTAATGGTAGGTTTATTGATGTGCAATTGCACTGAATGCAGTACGTTTTTGATCCTCTATAACCAGGATGATTTCACTCTCCACAATGTCTTTACTTTATTCTGCGAACAAACTGAGTTAAGAAGAAACCTCTGTAAGAGAATTCTCCTATTTCCAGCATGTTACAGTACCCGTATGGCAGCCGTGTCCACATAAGCTATCAATCAGATTCCAAACTAGCAAACATGGCCAAGACCAAAGTGCTATCCAAGGATATCCCAAAAACACAATGCCAAGGCCACTAATGAGTGACTCAAGAAGTAGCCAGTCTCCTGACCTTTATACTATTGAGAAGATATGTGGACAAAGCTAAATGTTCAAGTTGCCAAAAATTATCCTCAAAACCTTACTGACTTGGAGAACATTTGCAATCACAGTAGTACAAAATCCCTGCTGAAAAAGGTGCAAACCTGGTGGGCAACTACAAGCACAGTATGGGATTGCCAACGAAAGTTTTGCCATCAAGCCCTATCTCAAATCAATTATATACTTTGTGCATCATCTCATCTCTCATCATCAAACTTTTGTGCATTGGGTTTGTGAGTTGTTTTGTTGTTATTCCGTCTCTCACAGCTACAGTAAATTTACAATTACAATTATAGACTTGTCATTTCTGCAGAAGTACAACATTAGCAGGGGATCAAATTCATCTTCGCCTCACTGTATGAGCTTTATTATTATGTTTTTATACCTTATTTGTTTCCAACCATTTAATTCAACAACAGCAGATCTGTTTAAGGCCCATCTCACAGCTGTGCTCATTGCATGTAAACATCTGGAAAACAGAGACAGTGTATGTGCATTGAGGTGCTTTTTGGAAAAAGATTCATGCCTGTTTTTTTAAATCTGTTTTTGCTATAGCTAACATAATTATCAATAGCATGAAATTGCATATAGCTATGTGTATAGTGCATTTTAGCACATGACAACACTTCCCCTAGCAACTTCTGCTTAGTGCTTTCATTTCATTGATGTGGATATATCAGCCAAACCAATGAACAACACATGATCAGAAACACAATGTACAATGCCTTGGGCCACACCTATCCATTGTAAAGGCCCCCATACATGTCTAGATTTCCTTTCAATCAACTTAAAAAGAAAAGTTTGGGGGGGTCAGGGAAATCGGTGATTGATTGTAATCTATGCCAACTGTAGTAACAGATTTTTGATAAAAAAAATTTGGATCGACCAAAAACGTGATTGAATTAAGGTTCAATTTAATTACAACCAATTAAAATTTTCCAGCATGTCCAATCATTTTAGATCGAGAATTTTAATAGTTTTAGGTCGATCTAACCATGTGGGCTGCCATAAATTTTCAATCAATCAACAAAAAAAATCTAGACTTGTATGCATGCAACTAATAACAAAAACTTGCACACTATATCCAGTAGGCCTATTCACTTGAAAGGTTAAGTAAAGTGGATATGTGTAAATTCTTACTACTGGCTCACACAGCAGTAGGGTGTGAACCAAACCTAAGACTTGGATTTACATATTTGACATGCATATTCAAACATTTTCATATTTGGATCTAATGGGAACTTTGTGGACAAAATCAACATTTGTTAAGCAACAGGTGTAAAACAGATAGATAAGAACTGGGTTTAAGATGCAAATATCTTGTTGGATCCAGTCATAAGATCATTCCTGGATGTACTGACATTGCCTTTCAATAGTTTTTCACTCTTTTTTTTCCTTTGGTTTTACAGTGATACCTATAGAGCAGGGGTCTACAGCAATGTTTCTCCATGAATGCCCAAACAATATACACACAAAAGTTTTCCCCCAATTTTGGGGGGAGTGCTGCTTTTAAAGCCAAAAATATGGTATTTTGTTTTAAAATGTTCTCTTAACCCTTCCCAACAAGTTTAGTGATGATACCATGTTTTGTGGGTTTGCAATTAGAGCACAACATTAACTAGTCGTAACCATTTCTAGCATATAACTACTCCATGCATAATTAATTAAAGAATCAATCTAAGATTGTTTCCAATCATAGTTTGTGATATATTCAAGGTTTTGTCAGACATGTAAGAAAATTATAAAAGTAAACATCTATGTAATGCATTTGTATAATATTTTTTTTTATAAAAATAGAATATTCCTTAATCTGTAGTTTGCACATTTATTTTTGTATTGTGTAACTACAAATTGATGCTTTTTTTATATTTTTCAGGTTGGAAAACTGTGGTAATATTGCACAGTGGAGCAATAGCATGTACGTACAGTATATTTTATCATTAGAGTTTATAAAAAGGAATAACCATAACCATACGTTCTACATAATTCTATCTGTATTTGTGGTGCTGGGAGAACTGATAATATATAAATGATCTATTTGTCTGAACCATACATGGCTGATAATCAGTAAGGTATTTGTACAGTGCTTAGGCATGTTTTTTTTTACATTTTATAAGGGAATTTTAAAGAGAGCACCTTTAATGCTTATCACTTAATGTGGGTTCAGTAAAAAAGTGTAGATGGTGATTTATATACCCAAATTCCTACATTTGTCACTTGGGTTTCTAACATGAGGTTTGTCTAGCTTTAAGTGGTTATCAGGCTAAGAAAAGTATTTGCTGGGATTGCTGTCTCTACACATTGTATGGTTCTGCCAGTGTCTTAAGGTAGTAGGTCTATTCCCGAACGATCAATTGCCATGCATGTTCAGAATTGAACGCTGCCACTCGATCCTGCTCAAACAAAGGTCGATCGAACAGGGAACCAACATGTTGGACAATCTCTGGTCGATCGCCATTGCCTTGGATGGGGTGTACATCCAAAGAATACGTCACAATGACGTATCGACCTTGGCTGTGAGCAGAGGGCCCTAAAAAACTTACTGAGGAACTTATGTTCTGATCATTGAAGAAGGCAAAGTTTGTGTACAAAGAGAACTAAGACAATCAGTGGGCCAGCTTTAGGCCTACAAATGTTCAAAATGGAGATGTGGAGGTATGATAAATCTTTCCAGTCTGCCAAAATTACTTTTTAAAATAATTTTTAGTTTGTATAAAAATCAGGAATCATACTAGGTATTCGAATAATTGATTATAGACAATAATGTATTAAGACAAGAGTTGTCATTTCATTGTTATGCACACAAAGTTTTTATGGTGCAAAGATGATATCTAAACGTTCTCGATATTATGACTGGTGGTGTGACCTAGAGAAGAGTTCATTATAAAATAGCTTCCTCTTAGCAAGCATGACAGCAAATGTGCAATGGAAAGTCCCTCATTTTGTGTTTCCTTTTTCTGCTTTCGCAGCACACCACTGCTTCTGACACTGCAATGAATGGGGACACTATTCAACCTGAAAGTTCCTCCATCCCTCAGGGCTGGAATGAGTTCTGTGAGCTTCATGCCATCTCCACAGCGAGGGAGCTGGCAAAGCAATATTGGTTGTTCGCAAATCAGAACCCACACCATGACATCCTTGCCGCAGAGAACTTCTCCTTGCAGTTCACGGATCTTTTCCAACAGTATTTCAGAAACGAGGTGAGGGAAGGCTGGGGCATGGACCAATACAGGTTTTTTCCTTTCAGTCGAGTAAAAGATTACAGAGAGACAGGTAGCAGGACATCAGAGGAGCCTCCTAGTACGGTTGCAGCAAAAGTAGAGGTGGACTTAACACCTCACAATGAAAACACAGAACAGACAGCCAGTGACACTGCTGTCCACAATGTGCCAAAAACATGGAGTGCCGAGGAGCTTGGAAACAACCTCAGTCCTCCCCCTCCAAGACCTTTTATTAGATTCTCCTTCAATCAAATTCGTAGAAGCCTTCGAAATATATTCCGCAGGAGATCTGCAGATTCCAATCCTCCAGAAAACAGGGAAATGGACTCGGATACAACTGATTCGCCTTCCTGGCATGGCTTACATAAGAGGATTTTACCATGGCCTTTAATCCGCGAGCCAGTGGTTGAAATCCGAAAGGAAGGAAATTTGAACTATAGCATGGTTGATGAGGCAAGTATGGACAGTGGAACGCTTTGGCAGAGATGCAGATTAATATTACGGAAAGCAAGCCCTTCAGACAATGAAGAATATCTTATAGAGTTGTTTGACCCACCCAAGGTAAGAGATGTCTACAATTTTGTTACTCTATAATATGTATTTGTAACTATATTGTCAATTTTTCCAATGATTTCCTGCATATGGGTTTTACACCAGTACCTTTTTGTTTATTGTTGTTTTAATAGTTGTTTAAAGAATACGTGCATTACCACAGGGTTCTTTTACATTACGTGCATAGTCAGTTGCTTAAGAAAAGGGCATAGACATATATAATGGCATTATTGTTCTTGGTTGTGTGTGTACATCAGTTGTTTGCATTGCAGCAGAATAAGGTATGTTTCATTTTGGTTACTTGCAGGCTGAAAAAAACCTTTTATAAACCGCATGCAGCTACACTTGTTTTTTGGTTTGTTTTTTTTAAGATTGTACTTGATCAAGTAATTTGGATCTTTTTTTCCATAAACTCATAAACTGTTATTGTGTATAGTCATTGGAAAGAGAAAGTGAACTCTCATTTTAAAGGTTTTGCATGTTAGAACATAATAAACAATCATCTGGTCCTAAGCAGTTCTTAGGTAAATACTACCTCAGGTAAAGAACTTCACATGACAAATTACATTATTTATTTAAAGCAGTGAAGTGTTGACAGTTTGGTGATTTGGAGAATTTAGGTGTGTGATAACATACTACCAAGTAGCAATGGCATCAGTATTAATCATGGCTGCTTCCCATAAATCTTGGAAGGGTTATGGGGCCATATCCAAACAATTTGAAGTAAATCATTGTAGTGAAAAAATATTATTCACAAGTAGAAAATATTGAACACAGTTACCAATTCTTTCTGGAAGAGATAACCAAATTGAGAAACTTCACTCTAAAGGTGTCCATCCACGACTCAGAGTGTTCAGAGTACTCCATTGTGCTTGAGTCTATAACAAAATGAGCCGTGCATGCCCTTCTTCGAGTGGGATCAACCGATCCTGCTCGAAGACAGGTCTGACGAACAGGTAACGGACCGTGAATCCTGCTCGAATGCAGGCGCCCGAATGCAGCATGGTGATGTCATCTTGATGTCACAACACTTGAACTGGTGATCTGTAAAGCGCCCGTCGGGACCTGGATGGACACATTTAGCTAGACATGGACAAGCTACGGCCTGGTGGCCAGATCCGGCCTGCTTAGATTTTATAATACTGACCATTGTCACCTTGATAAAAAGACTTTGTGGGTTTCCTGCAATTAAAGTACATTATGCCTAGAGGAGTCCGTATGTCCGCCTTATCTTTGTTAATTAAACCAGAGTGTCTAGTCACCAAGGTATCCACATTTTGACTGAAATATGTCAGATTTGTTTTTTATATTTTTTCTTTTACCTCCTTGGCAGTATGATTTCTCTTGAAAAGGTTACTGCAGATTAAAAACGATTACAATGTTCATTCTACATATCCCTGACATCATCAATGATGCCGGGGACGCAAGGCATTAGGACACCAATAACATGCCGCCAATACAAGCTCTTGGTCTGGCCTCTCTTTTAAATTCAAGAACTCATTGTGGCTCTCAAGTCAAAAAGTTTGCCCACCCCTGATCATAAAATGCTCAGGGAAATAAAAGAAACTCACATTTTTTAATTCTTCAGCCCTCATTTAGTATATTAAATGTGAAAATGTATTATAGTACCAGTTGATAAACTGGACAATTGGTCCTTATTTGGAAGGGTTACCATGAGGAACGTTTTATCTTTTTTTTCTAAAAGAACATGGCAGCATGGATTAGGGCTGCAGAGTAGTATCTGAAGTTGGGAAAATGTGTAAATGTTTACCTATATTGTACTGCACCACAGTTGTTGAAACACAAATATAATATAATTTTTCTGGTTACACTTATGATCTGGACAAAATCAGTATTTAAATAAGAGTTCTAAGTATTTTTATTGGGAAGTAGAAAACAATGAATACCCATCTATGGTTCAACCCTTTTTCACACTGCATACTTTTGTATAAGGAGCAACTTGATTCAGTAATCATCATACAGTTGAGAAATATTGTCATTAGCAATGGAACATCTATACTCTGGAAGGTGGGGAACGCTACCTTTTGCAAGATACTACCCCTATGTTGAACTATGTCCTGGACTAGTGCAGAAGGGGGCTGCAAAGCTAGGTAGGCACTGCTTGCCCAGAATCCTGCACAGAAAAACTAGAGTACTATCAATCAGGGTAGTATTAAGAGAAATGTGTTTGATATCCCTGAAGAGTGTGCCACTGCTTGTTATAACTAGTTCGACTTTGTGAGTTGATTGAAAATCCCCTGTTTATGATATCATCATATCACCAAACTTACTGGGGAGGTAGAGAAGGTTTGAGGGTATACTACAAGAAAAAAAGTATTGTTCTAACACACAGTTTAAGCATAAATTAAGTTCAAATTGAAATTTCAACTTTGCGTTGAACTTAATTGATGCAAAATGTTTCCACAACCCTTCTCTACACCTCCAGCAAGTTTGGTGATGATTGCATTTTCAAGGGCTTCGCTTAAGTAAGCTCAAAGTCAGCTAGTTGAAAAAATTCGACCATTTCTAGTTGTAACACAACATGGTCAGCACAGGGTACTTTTACCATGGCAGTTCAATGAGTTAAGCTGGCCATAGACGATCGATGCGATGTTCACAAATCGATGCATGCATAAAGTGAGCAAAAGATCAATCGTGCAGGGATTTTATTTGATCAATTGTGAATTGAAGGAAGTTGCAATCGTTTCTATCCATCGACCCATGGAGGCCATATCCCACTTTCATACTTTCCAATTGCAATTTTTTGTGTAGCTGATCTTTAGTTATGTCATGGATCGATCTGTGATATATTGACGATTATTCAGATCCAGAAAATGGTGCACTTTTTGATCGATGTATGACTTATGATCGAAGACTCAACCGCATGCCACGATCGTTTAAAAAATCGATTGTGACGTCTATAGCCAGCTTTAGTCATAAACTGCAAACATTCTGTTAACCTATACGTTTAATAAGGCAACCAACAATACTTATTATTTACATTATGACATATATAAATAAATATATATATATACCATATACAAAATCACTACATCAGTTTATAAAAACATTGCTGTATATATTTGCTCATGTTAATATTTCATCAATATTAGCCAAGTTGTCATTTACTTCTCTAGCTTTGTATTTCTTTTTTTTAATAACTGTGAACACACATAACAAACACATCGGTTTGTATGGAAATTTTGTACATGAGTAACTTTATGATGGTTTGCCCTAGTTTTGCATAGGCTTTTTACTTTTTGCATGGTGGAAACAGCCAGGTAATTTTATTTATTTTGGCAAATAAGATGGCTTGACAGTTGGGGCAGGTGATTTACTTAGGGATCATTATTTCCTCAGTTTTGTAGATTTGGAGAAAACCCTGTTCTGTCCCATGTAAGGTGTGAGTAATAGAACCTTGAAATACACATTCTACTCTTCAAGTAAACAAGCCAAGATGTGACTGTTGTCATTAGCTACATGTAGGAGAGAGCTGGGTAAAATGCCACATTTCTGGAAACAGCGAGTCGGCCATTGAGGCATTTGAAAGTCTGGATATATTAAAGATTTCTTGTTTCTAGTAAAACTGCAATGAACTTACAATTTGGCAAGATTATATAATGCCAGGTTCCACTTCTTGATAAACCTCTGTTGAGCCTGTGTGTGTAGAGATATAAACCATACATATCAATGTCTCAGGAAGCATTAGGGGTACAAATAGTTATGTAACAGAGGGACTGATAGCAAAAGACTAGTGCACTATAGAATTAATATGTCTATTAGTATTATTAGTATAATCTATTAGTGTCATTCTACTATGAAACAATATAAATATATGTTTGAAGTTCAACAGAATTAATGTAAAATAATAATGTGCCATACTAGAAGCTGTAGCGTCATTGCATAATTTCACAAAATCGGCTGTCGAAATCGAATATCGCATCGGTCCGCGAAAAATCGCAACGTGTATGGGTACCTTTACACTGCAGGTATCTGGATCATAAAGCTTTGTTGTTTTTTAACTTACTCCTACACTTTTTTTTTGCGCTTTTATATAATTAAATTGTGGTGTTTCAATCACTTCCATGGCCACAGGTCTTGGTCTTGATCACCTCAGCATGCAAACTGCTTCTGCAAACATTTGTGAAAATATGGGTCAGGAGCTTAGTGATTTACATAATTTTATGCCACCTGTTAATTAAATACATTTGTGAGTTGTTCATGTTCTAAATACTCCAAGCTCATCTGTTAGTGGTATATAACAAAGTGGAAGCCACTGGTAACAGCAGATACTCACAAAGTAGTAGCAACGCCAAGTCACAGAACAGTGTCAGAGCATACTGAAGCCAACATTGTACAAAAGTCGGAAGCCAGAGCTACAGACCTCCAAACTCTCTATTTTCTTCAGACTAGCATGATAGGATTAGGACAAAGTAATCATAAGAACAGTGTGTCTTGGTTTGGGTCTACATCAGTAGTGGGCAACTTAGTTGCTATGGAGGGCTACAAGTGCGGCCCTCGGCATCACTAAAGGGCCACACATATTCAATCTATACTGACTTGTAAAAGCATTTTATAATGAAAAAGGACCGCATGCATATCTATAAGATATTATTTAACATTTTTAGATAACACAACTTGATGGAGGGCATTATGGTGTGGGGTTGTTTTTATGGGTTCAAGCATGGCCTTGGTTCCTGTGCAAGGAATGTGGAATGCTGCAGGATACAAAACATTATAGACAATTTCCTGTGCAAAGCAAAGTTCATAACTTCAACCTGATAGAACATCTTTTGGGAAACTTATGCCGGCCATACACATGCCGAGCTGGAGCGATATCGCCCTCCGATATCGCTCCGGGAGGCTAACGTGATGACGTCATCACGTTAGCCTCCCATTGCATTCTGGGGCCCCACAATCGGCCAGGCACCCTTTGTGTGCCGGCCATAAGCAGCGATGGAGACGCCGTCTTCATTGCTGCTTATGGCATCGGCTCCCATCGGCCAGAGATTTTCCGACATGTCGGATCTCTGGCCGGCCAAGAAGTGGGGCGACAGGGATCTGTCGCCCCATGTGGGCACATGCCGATAAACGGCCGGATTTTAACCTGACCGACGGCGAGAGCGCCCACGCCAGTCGATCAGATTAAAATCCGGCCGTTTATCGGCATGTGTATGGCCAGCATTAGTGGAGATTGCGAGCCATTCCTTGCCGTCCAAAATCAGTTCATGACCTTACAATTGCTCTACTAGAAACATTGTCAAACATTTCCTAAATCTTGCCAGAAGAATTTGAACTGTTATATTCCTGTGTTTGTAACAACAGATATCGTCATACTTTTTACTATAGGCTAGATTTGTATATCGAATATGCTATTAGTTGGTTTTCTTAGCATAAAATCATGCTTGTCATTTGACAGACCAGATTATTTATCTGTAATAACAGTATGCAAAGTCAAATATTTGAACGGAACTATACATTAACGCCTCACTGACCTGGAAACAGACATTCTTAAGGTGGCCATACACTGGTGGATGTTTCAATTGATTTCCTAGCAATAGACCACTGTGTTCCCATTGATCGATTGTTCGGCCAGCCTCGGTTGAACAGGGAACCAACATGTTGGTAAAACCTAGTTTGATTGCTGCTACTATGGGTGGGCCAGGGAATCAATCCTGCAAAGTGGTTTGGATCGATTCACCGTCCAATTAATGAACACTGGAGTGTAGCGTGGTGACACCATCAGGCAGTGTTCCCACTTAGGCAATTAATCGCATGCGCTGACAGTTAATCGTCTGAGGTGGCGATTTGAAAGTAGTGTAGGCGATTCTTCAGGCGATTGAAAAACACTAGCTCAGGCGCAAGTGGGAACATAGCCTCATGCTGTGCTTGAGCATTCTGCCATCAGGTGGGTATCGACATTCAATGGGTAGCAATGTGAGGTCTACAGTTAAAAACTGTGCTGTCACTTTGTATTTGGAAAGCTGATGATAGGTGGAGATATTAGAGTGAGCATTGTGTTGTCCAGTATTCAAGCAATATTACTGTGGTAAGCTGCAGTTTAACATCGGTGGAGAAAATGGACATCCCCAACCCAGTGATGGGGTCCAGGAGGGGTGTGTGGTTTACAGAATTATACACCTTATACAAGTAATACAGTGCAAATATATGTATATAAAGCTATTTGTATATGTAACTGTATGAATGAAATTAGCTTTAAATGTATCAAACCCACAATTGCCTGTGTTCCTTAATGATCATTGCTTACAGAGGAAGTCGCAACATCCACTTTCTACAGAAATGTGCACAATTCGAAAATATTATTATGACTTAAAAATTCCCTGACCACTTCTGCATAGCTATGTTTTACTTCCCTGGTAGATAATCTTATTATTTTACATTTTGTGCAATGTGTTAACCATTAGCGGGTAAAGTGACATTATCATATTGTAAATATTTCACAGTCTGACGTCTATGAATTACACAACTTACAGATCTCCTTGTGTCATATACCAGTTACATTGTTAGTCATATTGATTCCCATACATTCTTTGAGCTGACATCCTTCTCATACTTACAGGCACTTTTTGCATATTGATTGGATTTGTTGTTCATCCCCTTCGAAGAGAATATTCTTTCATGTTGTCCCTGAGATCATCCCAGAGATCATCCCAGAGATCATCTCCATAAAGAGAGAAATGATGGGAATTGTATTTTTATATATACTGTATTTTTTGTTCCATATGTAAATAGCCATGTAATACTGGGTGAGTTAAGGCTGTTTATATTGCATGTTTTACAGTTATATTCCTCATTGCAACATTTATAAGTTGGTCAATGTGTTCAGAGAGTGACCACTTCTATTTTATAGACAGGGGTGCACATATCTTTTTTAGTGAGCTCCTCAGATACATACCAGGAGATGGTGATTGGTACTCATCTGATATGTATGTGGTCTTCCTCACTGTCTCCCTCACTGTCCTCTGCTTCAGCTTCCTACTTGGTAGATTCTGCTGCAGATGGACCTCCCTGTTCCTGATTGATCCTCCGATTAGCTGTCTCCATCCACAGGTCAACAGCTGGCTTTGGATCAAATGTAACTCCCACAGTACAACACGTTTGAACCCACAGATCTCATACCTCAGTAGTACAACCCTGACATTTTCTGGCTCAGTTACTGAGACTACCTGCAGTCCAAATGTCATGTCCTTTCATAGTCATATTCTAACTGTAACACAGTGCTTTTCTCTTGTCAGATTTTCCATTACATATGCCTACTCTGACTTTAATCCCCCAGATCTCCAACCCCCTTAGAAGTCCAATCTTTTTTTTATTTTTAATTTACATTCCCAATGTCACACCCCTAACGTCAACCTTTCATAGTTATTCATGTTTACCTGCAGTTATCCAAGTCACATAAATTGTATACATTTAACATTTAGCTGCGGCCGCCCAGACACGGGGTGCCTCCAAGTTGTTAGTACGCATATGAGCTTTGTAACAGTAATGCAGGTTAGGTTTGGTCTCCTAAGATGCTAGCATTTTAGCCCGACAGTGGAGTTCAGGGTAACTTTTGTTTTGTATTCACTCTAAAATGCACTTAAGTATTTATTTATTTATTTATTTATACGACCGACATCGCCCGCAACTATGGCCTGGAATTGACACGTCTATGAAGATTTCAACAGCTTCCTTTCAATGTAATAATGTTATGACAGAAAACACAGAGGATGCCATTGCTGGCTTTGTGAAAGTGCTGGTTGTTTGGCTTTCATTCTGACTCACTGGCTTCAGTCATTTCTAAGCATTAAACCAGAGTAAGTTCAGATCACAAATTTCTTTTGCAGAATGAGAAGTGGGATTAAGAGTGTTATATGTTATTAGTTGCTTGTTCAAGATCCTGTTTTACAGAGGTACTGTAGAACTTCAGTGACATTTGTTCCTGTGGCTACTTTTTAAAAGTGGATTTCCATATGATGGTATCATCTCCACTGAAAAACAGCTGACAAAATTTAACAGCAGCCTTCACCCTTCCTTACAGTACCCACCCACAGTGATACTGAATAGCCAATTCAAGGCACAACAGATTCGTAACCTTCTGCATGGTTAGCCTGAGTAAGTTCAGGTTGAGTATGTTTATTAACAAACTACACTTACTTACCTGTCCAGAGGGAGCCCACGATGTTCCTTTGTGTCGGCGTCCCCGACAATCTTTCTGGGTCAGCAATGACACCGAAGAGGAATGGGGCACCTTTGCCTCCATTTAAAGGAGACAAAGTTGTTGTTTTTTTTTCCATCACATTCCCCATGTCATTGAGAAGCTTAATGCGATGTTGAATTTCAACACTGTCATGCAAATTGCATGCAGTCAAACTCTCCGGGCCCTTTCACACTATATGCTTTTCATTTTAAAAACTCAGGACATAAACAATCAATGTTTATACACATATAGTGTGAAAGGGCCCTGATGCTGCAGTGTTTAGTTGGCTCCGTTTCACTATGTATGCTAATGTATAAGGACCCTTTCACGCTATATGCATTTTTTAAAGGCATGCGTTTCTGCATATATACAAAAATGCATGCGTTTTTCACATTACATCTGCGTTTTTGAACAAATCAATGGAAAATGCTGGGAAAATGATTAAAATATGCATACAGCAGGGCCTTTTAATAAACGCATGTGGAAACACTACGTTCTAAAAAATGCAAGTGTGCATGCAGTGTGAATGGTAACATTGGTTGTCTATGTAAAAATGCTTGTAGTAAAAAAAAACGTGTGCGGTAAAACAAGTGTGCGTTTTTAAAATGCAACGCATATAGTGTGAAAGAGCCCTGAGGGTATGTTTCCACAGGACGTCCACGTGACACCTCCATGCTGTCCAACCAGCAGTTTGTGGGTGGATGTAGGGCGCATTACAGGCACAGTACTATTAATTTGAATATAAGAAACGTAGAAAGATTGCACCTAATGATCTTCAGGTGTTGCTTTTCCATGTCCTGCTTATACGCAGGACTTCTATTGGCGCAGCAGTAGATCCTGTTTCATTCATTTAAGTCCTTTAATTTGAGTTGTGTCTACATCTTTTTACCCGTGGCTGTCATGTGCTGAACATGGGAAAAAGACACAACGTAAACTAGCCCCCCTGGAATACCTTTGCGCTTCCCAGCTTCATGCAAGCCAACAATTTTTGATTGTAGGTCTTCTGAGAGCTCTTTTCTGCGAGACATGGTTCACATTAGACTGTGCTTTTTGAAACCAGTAAACCCCAAACTGGTGTGTGTTTTTTTAAAGGGCAGGACAGCTTTTAGCAACACATCCAATATCATCGCACTGATTGGACTCAAGGTTGGCTCACTCCTGGCTCCAATTAGCTCTTGGAGAAGTCATTAGGCTATGGGTTCACATACCTGCACTGTGAATGTTTACATGTTTTGTTAATAAAATATGAAAACATATAATGTTTGTGTAGTATCATGTTAAGCAGACTGTGTTTTTCTATTGGTGTGACTTAGATGAAGATCAGAGCACATTTTATGACCAATTCATGCAAAACGCCACTCAGTCCCAAAGGGTTCACATACTTTTTCTTGCATTTTATCTGTAAATAGATGGGCCCCTTTAATATTGCTGTTTAGCATAACAAGTATTTCACAAGTCTTACTAATAAATCCCAGCAGTAGATCAGTGCAACGAGCGCGTTGTTTTTCACAATTAATATACTGGTACAGGAAACCAAAAATGAATACGTAATTTGTGTGAATGAAATGTGCCGTCTCTGCTATCTGCAAGTGGAGCTCCAGTGTCGTTCTGTCTAGATCATGTATCAGTATGCATGTAATGACCTGTGCAAGAACAAGATCAAATCAAATACATCAGCAATTCTTGTCATATAGAGCTGCTGCAGTCACTACTTGGCTAGGCCCAGGAAACTTGAGCTGAAACACTCTCGTTCTCTCGCACCCAATCAAAACCACATCCCTAAAAAACAACAGAGGGTTGGGGATGGTAATTTGAACTGACTGATTTAACATTGTTCTTTTTTGTTCATGAAATGCTGAAGCTAAGCGATTTGCATGGAAACAAGCTACTTAGCAGTGAATGTGCAGGTTCTCCTTGTTTCCTGCGTACATAATTCTTTCATGTCACATCACAGGGGAACTACAGCTCTCACAACCACATTCAGCCTGGTATTGTTGTGTTTTTCTGCCTTCTCCACAAAAAAACATTTTAGCTGTTGTGGTTATTTTGTTGGGAAGACCCAATCATCTGCAAGGAAAAATTAAGAAAACCTATTTTTTATGTTAAAGCGATTTTAAACACAAATTTAAAAAACACACATACATTAAATAGACACAATACTCACCTGTCAGCAGTTCAGATGCTGGACAACTGCTACACAAAAAGAACACACTCACCTTCTTCACCCTCTGTTCTGATGCCGGCATCTTAGATCCTGGAGAAGTGAAGCTGCTTCCGCCATCACTGCCCCCCCCCCCCATTACAGGCTTTTTGTGCCATTTTTTTATGGCACGAAAAGCTGCAGCCAGGGCAATCACTGAGGAGTACACTGGGGAAATCGACACCCCCTTTGGCGTCACCAATGACACCGAAGACTTGGGGCCGGAAGAACTGCAGGCTCGCGGCGAACCAGCTATTGTGCCCGATCTTGGCACAGGCACAGTTTGATCTTGGATTCAGGCGTAACGCCCAGGAGGTTCATCTTGCCAATCTGCTCTTTCCCATTGCTTCAGGCTTAGCATTGAACTAGCACCTACTCTTACTGGATAGAGAAATAAGCTCTGCAGTGCGGGGGATAGTTTTAGAGAACACGACAAAGGCCCACAGTAGTTGACACTTATTGTAGTGGGTGGCTGTAGCAGAGCGAAAGAGATAATTGGATATTTCCTGGATCTTTATATCTAGCCAATTTAGGGGAGAGGGGGCCTTACTCTCCCTCCTATGTTCCTACCCCGCTTGTGCAGATGATGTGTGGGGTGGCAAGTTAGGAGGGAGAGTAAAGTCCCCTTCCTCCCAGTCAGCAAAATGGAGGGATGGGACATTTCACTTACCCAATGTCAGAAGTGACACTATGCCCTAGCACGTTCACTTTCCAAATACTGGAAATGACACTCCCGGACCTCACTTCCTGTAAGTTTTCCCTTATTAGATAAGAAAAAACTCGACAGGTATGAGAGAAGCCAATTAAGTATTGACCTAGGTTGTGAACAAGCATTTTGCAGTGTGGGACTAGATGATGAGAGAAATGCTGAACCTGGAGTTTAGCTTTATTGACTAACTACCGTATTTCTCTATCTCAGACATGCTTGGAGATTTCAGCACCTATTTCTCACACACACCATATAGATCATAATAGAATGGGACACAAAATTGTGCAAAATCTAAAGGTAAGGGTACACTGGATCCCAAGTAGAATGAACATGACATTGGGATATTGTGTTTAAATGTACACAAAGCCAAAGACACTGTGGACTGGAGTCCGCTATTTACATCTCAGTCTCCATGCTTATAATTAAAGGCAGATAATACGCGGTACACACATTCTCCGTAAGTAAATACATTTGTAATATTCAGATCATAGTTTGTAAAGCCCCCCATACACCTTTAGATCACTCTGTACAATTTCCATTAGATCTACCAACATTTATGTAGTATAGTGGACTCCCTGATAGAATACAGAGTGATTGGAAGGTATATATCACTGCTATGTAGTGTCGGGTCCTCCCTGATAGAATACATAGTGATTGGAAGGTATATATCACTGCTATGTAGTGTCGGGTCCTCCCTAATAGAATACATAGTGATTGGAAGGTTTAGAAAGCTCCTCATATTACATGGTTTTAGTAGAAGAAAAGTTGATTGTACAAAAATTGTATGGTAAGATTGTAAGGTGTATGGGGGGCTTTAGCCAGGTGTTTTCATCAACCCACATGGCATGACTAGGGTTTCTATGATAGCTGCTCCTTTGTGCCTAAATTGTTCAAAAACCTTCACTCGCATGAAGCGAATTGGAATAACTGAGACTCACCCATGGAGTTAGAGTTGCCAGACATCCTTTTAATACTAACAAAAATAACAAAATATAATATATAGCAAACATGAAAGCAAAAGACTGTTATCCGTCTCTCTGTATCTGCATTCCCCAATACAACCTGACCTTGCAGACTCCATTAGAATAAAATGCAGATACCACCTTGCTGAACTAGTTCCCTGGCACCCCAACATATATAACAAATGCCTATCTTTAGTATTTACCTGTTTTCTACAACCTTTTCAGTTAGAAAACACTGATAAGTAGGTCCGGATATAGTGTATGTTTTAAATGGTAAAATGTTGTTTTAAAAAAGGTGGAATTTCTTTTTGAAAACGGTTAATGATACGTGTTTCCCACTGTTTGCAGTTGTTCTAGTCCAGTGCAAACTCACAATCAAGCTGTTTATCTTTTTTGGGAAAAGCTCAAGTCTACTTCCTTCCTGAGAGGCAATAACAGTCTGCATGTTACGTGTAGTTGCTAAACAAAGCTGGTACATTTTCAAAGCCCTTGCTGAGATCTGTTCCAGCATAAAGCTTAGATAACATCTGTATTTCCCACCCAGTCTGCCCCTTTCCTTCTAACCAGTAACACATCTATAACCCAGGGTTTTCCTTGTTACAGTTTGCTTTTTATTTGCACTTTATTTTAAAAGTGAAGTGTTATCTCTCTGTAAACCTGGGGAAATGCTTTTGAAGTGATGTGTCACATTTTGTATATTATTCAGTAGCAATATAGCACAAAATGTAACTACACTGGTTTAATCTAATTTTCCCTCTGACCATTCAAATATACCATCAATAATTACTTCAGCACTCTAGCACTGTTTTACATATTCTTTTAAGTAAAGGCCCCCATACACATAAAGAGCCGATAGACGATAGACGCTGCACTCCATTGCTCAGAGTATCAGCGGGTACCCTTTCTGTTCTGGTCGTTACTTTGGATGGGGAAGCCAGAGATTTATGGACATGTCCGTTCTCTAGCTGCCCGAGCTTTGGGGCAACAGGGATCTGTTTGTGTTCCTGCCGCTATCTTGGGTGGGGACATCCCCATCCAAAGTAATGGCACCGGCTAGAGATTTTATGGACAAGTCCGTTCTCTGGTCGACCGAGCTTTGGGGCAGTTGCACACACGATACGCGGCCCATTTTGCCTCCAACCGATGGGCACTAGCTGTAGTCAAAATTCTTTAATTAAAGGCAGACACAAATGTGCACAAATGCACTTTAGGGTTAGTCCACTGAGGGTGATAGTCAGGCTTTGCGCTGTTAAGTTGTTCCATTTTGTCAAGGAGAAACACAAACCAGAACAATTACTTGATTGTACAGTTTACACACCAAAAACTCACCAACGTTTATGTAAACCAAAATAATTATTCTTTTTTTTTCTGTCCCTTTAACTTTAAACTAAAGTGTACATACATACATGGATTGATTGCCCTGTCATCGTTGTGTGATCGATTGCAGGGTGCTTACACATGTATCGCTCAATCCAGTAATCAATCTCTAGCCAATACTTCGGATTTGGACCCTCGGTGATCGAACAGGGAAATACCGACATGTCCAATCCCTGTTCAATCGATTTTTCCTTGGAGCTGGATTGATTGCTCAATTAATGAAAAATTGAGCCTTGTATGGCTGGCTTTAGTCATGGACTGAAGATCCAGAAACTAGGTGATTGTAAGCAGTCATTTGCCTACTGGATATATACATACATAATAATTAAATCCCAATTAAGTTATTAAGTGCATAAGCTTTAATGTAATCCAGGTGCCTGCACCTTACTTTTTGTAAAACATGTGAGTTAGCATAATACAGAGCTGAGAATTTTATAATACTGTCACACTATATTAAGATATTAATAATACACATGAGTACTAACAATAAAATTGCACATTTTATAATACCAATCAAATCTGTAATCTTGTCTGCTGTAAGGACAGCAGAGTGCCATGACCGAGGAGTAAAATACGTCTTCCTATGTCACTACAAAAACGAATTAAGCATGTCTGAAGTTCTAAGAGTTGGTGAGGGGACTTCCTGGAACTTAGAAGTACAGATTCTCTTCTTAGAAGACAACTTGTCTATGCTTTGTAAAAGATTACGAATGGTCCTTTTTCCTACCCGAAAAAATTTCAAGCCTACGCCAACAGTTCTGATTTCTGAGAAGGGCATGAAGTACACCATACTAAGTTAAAGAGGAACAGGTCTGCTCTGCTTGGTATACCTCCTGCAGTGACCCTTGCTGTTTGTGACCATCCAAATATAAACATGTGTTGAGTGATGGGAGAATACATGTAACTTTTATCTGATTTATATAACTATACCCAAAATTAACCCCCTACCACCACCTTTAAATCTTCTGTAAAACTCTACAATAGGCATAAGATTTAGCGTATTACTCCAGAGAGTTGTGTAATCCGTGGGACCCTTGCATTCAGCGCAGTGCTTGGCGGGGGTCCCAACGGATCACATACATATAACCTGCCTGGTGCATCCTCTGTTCTCACAGCACTGAGCTGATCCGCCGAGGCAGGGGTTAATGGTGTGCAGTATGTTAACCCCTGCATCTGCGGATGTGTGAACTGAGGATCCACCTGGCAGTTAATGTGCATGTGATCCATTGGAAGTCCGCCAAGCACTGCGCTGAACACGGGGTCCTGACGGATCATACCCTTAGGGTACATATTGTGGAGACATACCCTTAGGGTACATATTGGTATTGCAATACCTGTAATGTTTTTAACCTTTCTCTTATATGTAATGAGTTTAGTTGGGTAAAATACACAAACACAGATTTCTATATATAGCTGTGTACTTTTAGTTTGATGGTCTTGTTTAAATTGTGTGTGATGAATACTTATCTGAAATCTAACTACCTGTAAAGCTGAGAGTCTGTATAAGTGATGTGGTGGAGAGCACTCTTCCTTTTAACCAGTGAATTGAATCATCATTCTTCGAAGGTGGTAGAATGACTATTACTTTCCTTTTCTGATGATACTTTTATGTCTTAAACTAAAACAGTTTTCTTCACATTCATTTATTTATTATGCATTTCTAAACCACAGTGTTTTCCATTCTGGGTATGACACGGAAAAAAAAAACACTTACCGTGCACCAACCACAAGCCTAGTTTGCAAATCAGTTATGTAGCATGCTACATATTTTGGAAACTCCACAGCAAAACGTTTGTGGGTTAATGTAAACTTTCAACCACTGTAGTGCCAGTTACATCCTATTATTGTCATTTCAACACACTCTCTATGTAATATTTATGTGTGTAATTGCAAGATTCATGTTTTCCAAACAATAAATAACTGTGTGTGGACAAAATATATGGGGCACCTTGCCATTATACCTATACCTACCTTATACAGAAACTTTTATGACATTTTGTTTGTTGGGCATGCAAAAATGTGTGCAGCAGTGTGTCATGCTTTAACGCATTGTGTGTCACAGTAACGCATAATGCCGCATACGCAAGTTTGAAAACATTTTTCCTATATATGTTGTGGGGGATCACACTCAAACGGTGCTTTCACCGCATCAATGCACACAATTATTTTCCTTTTAGGGCTCCTGCCCACGTTTATTTGCACACAAACAGTCCAAAGCAAGGTCACCCTCACAGGGGTAAATATCAGCCAAACGAAAAAAAAGTCCTGAAAATGCCAAGCCTCCTGGCTTGGCACCGATCCAACAGTGGTACCTTCCTGTATGAACCTTACAGGCCTGCCTCCTAGCATGGGGCCACACACTCCCTAAGCGCCCTGTATTTGCTGCACCAGGCAGCACTGTCTCCAACCACATTGGGAGCCCTGACTGAGGCATCAGTCCCTGAGCTCCACTCACCTGCAAACAGGTGTTAACTGTTTAGTGGACCCTGGGGAATAGAGAGGCCCACCCAATAACATCCTCTCTAGCCCAGAGTTTAAGAAAACAAAACACATTCAGCAACCTAATTGTGCTGGGCAATAATATCCCGGGCTCCTTCCAGGATACCACCAAATGGTCCATACACACAGTGACAGATGACCAGTCTGTCACAATGTCTAACATGTGGAAACACATATTATATGAAAGAGTCCTAAATGCAAATGAACTATACCATGGGGCAGATCTCTTCCTTCACACATATTTGCCATTATTAATGTATATTAAGTATAAGTCATTCACAGCTATAACTCTAATTACGGCTAGGTATGCTTGAACCCGTAGTCCTCCCAGCACTTGATGCATATCACCTTGGTAACCATTGGTTCTATAGCTAGCCATACACGTGTCGGATTCCATGTCCAATCGATTCATCATCCAATAGATTCCGGCGATTCTGCCGGGAATCGCAGGTGTGATCAATCGGCCAATTAAGAG
>CM070032.1:58968978-58979339 GCA_036250615.1 Ptychadena robeensis
AGGCTCTGTGAGGTCCTGTGAAGTTCTTCCACAAGACACCCACCGAACCAGGTGCCTAATGTACCTTGCTTTGTGCACTGGGACACAGTCATGCTTAAAGGACCTTGTACAATTCTGTAGAAGCATAGAATTGTAAAAAATATCTTTGCATGCAACATGCTTTACAACCTTCTATCTGAAACTTGACAGTGCCTGGTAATGCAGCTCTTTTTATCTATGAAAACCCAAAAATACCAGAAGTTTGTAACACTACAGGTATTGAGTGCACACAAGCCTAGATACATTTGGGTTTAGGGATGCTTCGTTGCCCCCTGCGTTAATCTCATGCCTTGATGGGGATGTCGGCGCATCCCATACATGTGCATGACTTGCCTCGCCTGTTTTTTTTGTTAAATCAATATTTATTGAATTTTACAGAGACATAAACATAGTATACAGAACACCCACAATGCCCGGGCAATCGCCCCAGACAAAGGAAACCCAAAAAACCCAAAAAAATAAGACACATCACAATGGGGTATAAACACAAGAAAAATGAGCAAACAACATAAGAAACCAAAAAGAAAAAACAGTACATTTCCTCATCTTCGCTGTTGTAGCACGATACTGGGAATCAGGGGGTCAGCCCCCACAGTGCAAGAAAAAGAGAAACCCTCTGAGGAGCCCCCCAATAAGGCAACGCCCCAGCTAGTGTGAACCACCTAACCTGCCTGGGCCAGATTCATATAATAGGCAGTTCAGTGAAAGTATCCCAGTACCTCCACGTCTTGAGGAACCGATCCTCCCTGTCTTGGAACTTAAGGGTCATTTGCTCCAAGTCCCTCACCTTGGCCACATCTCGGAGCCAGTCTGAAATCGAGGGGATTCTGTCAGTCCGCCACAGTCGGGGTATCAGTGCTTTTGCTGCATTTAATAGGTGTGGTACCACTGAGCGTTTATACGAGGAGGCCCTATTAGCCGAGCAGTGGAGCAGCAGAGAGAGAGGGTCTTTGTCCACCCTTAGGCCCGATACCTTCCCAATCACTTCATGGACTGTATCCCAAAATGAGCGAAGCAACGGGCAGGTCCACCAAATATGTAAAATCGTCCCCCTCTCCCCACAGCCCCTCCAGCACACATCCGGGACCGTCGGGTAAACTGCCGCTAAGAAGGCCGGAGACCTATACCACCGTGACAGCAGTTTGTAATTAGATTCCTGCGTTCGCGTGCAAATGGAGGAGGTATGTGCAAAAGAGAGGATCCTAGAGACCTGGTCCCCAGAAAACGTGAGGTTCAAGTCCCCCTCCCATTCCCTAATGAACCGCGGCGGCCCCGGATGTGCTAGCCAAAGAAGCAACGCATATAGCTGGGAGAGCATGTGAGCTTTCAGGGCAGGGTCCAAGCAAAGGGTCTCGAACTGCGTCAGCTGTTGGTCCGGTCGTAGTCGGGGCTTGATCCTATGCAGGAACGAGCGTAGCTGATAGTACCTCCATTCATCTGCCGGGAACGTACCGCATGCCTCCCTGAGGGAGTTAAGCGGGCAGAGGGAGTTAAGCGGGCAGGGTTCACCCTGGGGCAGGAAGCGGGACACCGGGAGGCCACCTCCCCCCCCACCCCAAGTGCCAAAAAACGATCTATGCTCCCCTGGCCCAAACCAAGGGAAGCCGGCCAGGGGGGCCATTGGCGAAATGCCAGGGGCCAGCCCCCATTTAGCATTCAAGGAATCCCATAGGGAGAGGGTATGGGATGTCAGTGGGTGAACGTCCCGGGATAGACCCCTATGTTCCCTCCCCAGCCATGTGGCGTGCGCGCCTCGCCTGTTTTAACAATATTTATCGTGTCCGCCAACACCTCTGTCAAGGCATGCGATTAATGCAGGGGGTATTGGTGCATCCCTAAATACTGTAAAAACATAGCCTTTCTAGTGCTCACTCTGCATACAATCAATATTGTAATTTTGTTTTTTAATTGTCCATCTCTGCTGGCTAACCCTTTCCCAATTCATCCTGACAAAAGAATGGTATAGTGTTTACAGTCTCTCACATGATAGAAAAAAAAAACATGAATGGCTTGTAATACTTTATTCCAAAGAATTGAATATATGTAATTTACTAATATCTTAGTTTATGTAAATTAAATGTTCTTTAAACAGTGAAAAGGATAAAGTCCTATTGCAGGAGGTCCTGCACATATTTGCCCAGTGTGTATTTTTTGTTATCTTGTGGGACCAAAATAAGGATGTGATACATAGTGAAACATACCCAGATTTGTGATAGATACCAGGGAGAAGCCAAGCACATTTCAGATGATGTTAGCTAAAATGCCACATCTGAACATTCACATAATGACTAATAAGGTTAGGACTGAATCCCTACAACGCTTTTTGGTACAGACCAATCTGGACCTCACAAGAGCGCTAGAGAGGGTAATATATGGAGCTAGGCAAAAATTGTTATATAAAGTGGTGTATCGTCTGCTCTGCCACTTTCTTTTACAGCACTGCTTAATGTTGGTGTCTATCACAGACTGTGATGCAGGCAGATGAAGGGATCTTCTTCTAGTCTTTAACCTGCACCACCCCTACTCTAGATGGAAGGGGACTTCACATTCAGAAAGTCCCCTTCCTTGGGCCTGACAGTCCACTGCATCACTGTAGGGGTGGAATGGAGTTAAGGTGGCCATACACGGTTCAATTTCTTTGGTGGAACTACTTACAATCCATTATTTAGGTCAAAATTTCACATGAATTGATCAAACAGTGATTGGTAGTGTTGATAAATTTCAGTCTGTCTTTAAGAATCTGAGTTTCTAGATACATAAATCGATTTGCATCTGATCATGCTAAGAAGTATGTGCATAGGACTATGGAAAATAATTAATGTGCTGTGGTGGTACTATCAATCGTTGATCGACTGACAATTGATATTTAAATTGCACCAGCCGACTGAATCTATTTAGCAAAAGTTGATGTATTTTTGCCACCTTTACTGAAATCCAACATAAGAACAACTTAAATTTCTAAATGTGTTCATCCACGGATTATTTATAGATTCTAGCATGCACAATTGTTCTCTAATCTATAGACAAATCGAGATGTAGATGCCTTTCTTCAAGCTGGATCGGTTCCTTTGATCCCGCTCGAAGACATGTCTGTCAAGCAGTTTAAGGGACATGTCCATAAATGACTTTCGAGCAGGATTTATGGACATGACCGGGATTGACTGGGAATTGGGCACCTAAAGTGGTGCACCTCGAACAGTCATCTGTTGAGCGCCCATCGGGATGTGGATGGGGTCCTTTACTCAGAGCACAGCGCCTCAGCTTCTCCTTCATCCGCCTGTTGTCTCGTGTCATGCCCTGTATTGATATGGAGACAGGTACGTCATAGCCCATTGTTAACAAGGCAGTGTCTGCACCCATTGTGACACAGTGGGAACATGGCCTTAGTGAGTGGCTGAGTGTGTGGCAAATGGTAACTCCAGGCCTGTAGTCACCAGGGCAGCTGCACCACTTGCGTAAATAATAATAATATAATTATGTTGAAGCAAAGTCCAAATTGCATTTATTGAAATAATCTATCTGTTCTGACTTACATACAAATTCACCTTGAGAACCAACCTACAATGCTTATCTCACATGTAAGCTGCAGACTGCATGTGCCTCAATATCTTGTACTGGCAATCAGTTCTGTAGTAGAATTACAGCAATCACATAACCTACTGTATATATGTAATGTACTTTATGATCATGCATTCAGTAAGACTCTAAACATTTCAGGAAAGCTATGGGAGGCAGAGAAATGCCAAATCGCTCCTACATTAAAAATTGTTAGCTGCCATATCAATGCCCCTGGATCAAAATTTGGTAGGATGCTAAAGGGTGTACATTACTAGATGTAGCAATACCACGACATTAGTTTACAATGTTTGCTATTGTCTTTCACTGTGTTCTATGGGGTGTGCAATATGGGGTGTAAGGGGGGGGGGGGGAACCACTGCAGCACTCTTTGTTTTTTACTGATGACTTGCCACCCCAGTTTAGATTTTCTACACATGTATCATAATCCTTTACTGCCTTCCTTGCTAACAACTTGATAATAGAGAAAGCTATTACTTAAGCAGGCCATACACGGGTCAGATTTTCAATTAATCAACTTAAAACTATCAATTTTTAAGTCGAAATAAAATTGTATGTCGATTGTATCATGCCCTATATGTAGTACAAGATTTTTGATCGATTTTTGATCGATTTTTTTTTCAATCGACATAACAATCGATCCAAAATAGTCTGATTGAAATTTCAATCAGAAGTGAGGTAGAATAAAAAAATTGGTTGACCACACTTGGTTCTCAAAATACGGAACCAATTTTCAATCGACCGATCAAAATTTACCATCCAGTCCGATCAAAAAACGACTGAATTTTCACTCAATTTTGATCGGATTAAGTCGATTTAACCAGGTGGGCAAAACTCAATTCTCAATCAATCGACTAAAAAATTGATCGTTTTAAGTCGATTGATTGAAAATCTGACCTGTGTATGGGCTGCTTTAGGGTTCAGGTGAGGTAAAAATCTGGTGACTTGGATGATATGACACCTTCATGCTGGAGATGTAATAGCGATTATCCTGCTGCATCATTTTATCAAACAGGATACAATATTCTTCTAGTGGTAAAGAGTCTGAATAAGCTATGTGACCGGAAAGCAGAACAAGAGCAAGATCAGGAGCCAGATATTTACTTAACTCTCCATCCCCAGGAGACAGGAAAAAGGGGAGAGCTTTGATGATAAAGTTATGAGTTTAGTGTTTTAAGATATCGTAGTGCTCTTGGGAAAATGCTTACAATAATTCAACTAATATCAGTCTTTTTTCTAATCATCTAACTTGCAGCAGTGAGCTGCCGAACCACTGGGTGTCAAAAAATGACTCCTTTATTCTTGAAAAGCAGTTAGATAAAGAGAATGGCTTATTAGAAAGAATAAGTAAGCTGGCCATACACATAAAAAATATATGTTCAGTAATTTTTGATTCATTTGACTTGTGCAATTTAAATATCGATTGGCAAAATATGTAAAAAAAAAAATTTGCTGGTACTACCACACAATGTTGTTGATGCAAAACTGATTCCTAAAATCTAAATCAGTTTATGAAGATAAAGGAGTGTGTGCATGCTCCATAAACTGATCACATGCAAATTGATCAAAACAACTAAAAACATTGAGATTGCATGATCAAATTTTCCATTACTTTTGGTTTATAGATTTATTAAAAAGGAAATTGATTTTTAAATGAATCAATTAAACGATCAAATTTACTGCTTTATCAAACTGAAAAAAACGCCAGTATATGGCCAGCTTTGCTGTACATTGAGCCTACATGTCAGTACTTCATCTGGGGAAATAGTAAGGGCTCATTCACATTTGCCATGCTGAAACTGCTGTACTGAGGCCATAGGAAACCTGTATACCTTTACACTAGTCCTGTGTTTGAGCTTCCAGTACCAGTACCGAAAACGCCATCCAGCACGCATTTTATTCAGGAGCAGTGCATGCATCGCCTATACACCTGTATGGTAGATGCAAGCACAGCGTACTTGACATGGTTAGTGGCTGCAGTAGCATTACCGCCTTTGCGTCCCTTACTGGCCAGATATCAGGGGTGATAGTGCCCTGAATGTTTCCTTTTTAGGTGAAGAAAATATTGTTAGTAAAAATCAACTCTTTTGGGAAAGATAAGTGAGGCAACAGTCAAAGAAAGTTCCGATTTGTAGATGTCCCAGAATATACAGTATATATATTACAAATGTTTAACTTCCCTGTTATAAGGTCTATTAGCAGACCACAATATATCATTTTACAATTTGATAAAAAAAATATTAAGGAATAAACTGAAAAAGGATGTAAGAGCAGTTAAAAAAATACGAATTTCCACGGTCCCATTCGTCATGGGAATTGTTAATGGGACCTATTATTTTTTAATTAAAATACTATGCGGTGGTTGGCCCAAAAGTGGGTGTGCAGTGATAAGAGTTGCTGTTGTGAGCTATAGCCAGTGCACACATGCTGCAGTCACAACGGCCTCCATAACTTGTACTGTGCTTTCTGTAGATCCTTCAGAAGTTTCTTTAGGGGGGTTAATTTTACCTATGCCTAGATTTACACGGTCACAGGTTGGCCACACACCTAGGTGGGTGGAATACGGCTGTCGGTCATCTGTTGCAGTGTTAAATCTGCTGAACTATTAACCAAAGAGGTGGTGCTGCTAGTGAAATCTGGAGTTACAGTTATATGTTTTTGTAACCTGGTACCTTTGTAGAATTGTTATTACAAACACATATCTGACCAAAGGGATAAGTCAAGGTATGTAATTATACCTAGGCTAAGTTCTGACATAAGATTACAGGGTGATTTCCGCTCACAACCTCTTCAATTCTTTCACTACCTCATGTCCTGTCATGTTGCTCCAAACTTCTATTGTTCTGCATTGTCAGATGGTGAGTTTGGGACAATTATAATCTGGACATAGTTTTCATGTAACTTGGACAGCTGTTATTTGTCAAAAATGTTTCTGTGAGTCAACCTGGGACTCAAGTTTCCTGAGTGGGTGGTAGTTCTTCCCCATTCATCCTGAGGTGGTTACTAATTCATAAGAAAAATCATGTATGTATAAAACCTCAGATAAGACGTGACAGTGGTGAATCACTAATTACCAATGCAATCCTTTGTGTGTAGCAATAGAAATATTACTCATAAAGTGAATTTTTTTGTACAATATTAGTTTTGCTTTCATTCTAAATGACCATGTTTCATAGACGCTTTTTAAAATGAATGAATTAACCTCCCTAGCGGCGCGATACGGGCAATCGAGGCAGTGTACACAGTACACTGCCTGTCATTTCCGGTATCTCTCCGGAGCTCTTTACACAGCTGGTGTCATTACTGAAACCAGCTGCGTGAGAGGGAAAGCTGGCGCTCCTCCATTAACATGGAGGTCTATGGTGCCTCCCCCCCCACCCCCTTCCGCGTCACCGTGACGCGATCGGGGTGGTGCCGCAACCCCAGAAATGCTGCAGCGATGAAGACAATCGCTGCAGCTTTCCGGGGAGGCATAGGATCTCCCCCCTGTCGGCTTCCCCTGCGGTTGAGAGGACCCTGTTCGGCGAACGAACAGGGTTCATCTCAACCGCTAGGGAGGTTAATAACTTATTTTTATCTTGAGATAAAGTTTAGTAATTTTTTGGGGGGCAAAAAGTGCGTCTTATGGGCCGAATGCGTGACCCCAGTGGTCGCACCTTGGCACGGAGATTAGCCGGGGAGCTGGAGGAACTGTCAGATGTGAGATGTCGGTCGATGTCCGGCTCTCCCATCTAAACTGTGTATTTGCCTATGCCAGCAGAGATCAAAGTTCTGCTGTCATAGGCAATGAAGAGAGAGATATAGATGAGATATATCTCTCTCTCCTGTCCGTGGGGGCTGCAGAGCGATTGCAGAGGAGAGCAGGAGACAGCCTGCCCCCCCCCCTTTCCTCCTGCAGATCAGTGTAGAGATGACGTGTTCAGCTGCGAGTGTACTGCCTCTAGTGACACCTGCTGGCTGAATTGAATATTGCATTCACTGAATTCATTGCATTAACCCAATTGATGTGAAAACTTATTAATTCTTTTTTTCTGGTTTTCCTGCCCTAAAAGCTGGGTGCATCTTATGGGCCGGTGCGTCTTATACGGCGAAAAATACGGTAATTCATGAATAAAGGCACTATTACAAACAACACCATCAGTGTCTCAGCACTCTTCGGCTAGCCACACATGGTTCAATTGACTGTACAATCAATGTAATTCGATAAATTTTTTTAGTCTTGAAATTGAAGCATGTCCACATGGTAACGATCGTTGAAATCGATTTAATTGTCATTTTGCTCGATCGAAATTTGGATCGGACCAGTTGAAAATTTTGATTGATTGTCCCCACATTGTGTCCTCATTTTTTGTACTGTTGTTTGACCGTCCCAATTGTGATTTGAGTCAATCATTAGCATACTGTAACTTCTGGGAGGAGGGAAATGCATACAGTCATTTAAAAAACCATGCCAAGCATGCATTGTAAATGGCTTGTGTGGTCTGTTTCACTGACACACGCATGCAATGGCGATCTCTGTGAATACATCTCCTAATGTAATGTATGTCCCCCAGTGTCCTTTTGCCACGTTATAATGTACTGGATTAAAATGTGAAGATATGACCTATGGGTTTTGATCACTCTGTGAACATCAATGGCTCCCCTTTTTTGATCCCTCTGTGACCATCATTGGTCCCTTTTTGATCACTCTGTGAACATCAATGGTTCCTTTGATCACTCTTGACAATCGCTTTTGATTACTCTACGTTTAAAAACGACTTAAATTCAATCGAAGTCGGGCTTTGATTGCAACTCAATGTGGTGTGTACTTCGATTCACTTACAATCGACATACGATTTAAATGATCGAAACTAACTTCCCACCCCACACATCTCACAAGTAGGGTGGGACTTAGGAGGGAGAGTAATATTTAATTCCTATAAATACTATAGTAAGTAGCTAGGCTATGACAAATATCCACCCACACCCCTCCTAACCCACAGTTGGCCACTAGATATGTATATAAATGCTAGTTAATAGTAATACATGGCATCTGGATTGCTGGATGCCCTACCTTTCCAAAGTGGAGAATGAGCCCAGACCCCTATCTTTTTTTTTACCGTGCTCATTTGTCATTGGGAAGAACAATGGTTCCCAGTGACTGAAACTGCACGTCTGTACACAGCTCAATTGTTTGGTATTAGTAGTAGGTAGGTATAATAATAATAGCAGCTAGTGTTTTACTACATACGTCAACAGTATGTCTGTGAGTATAGCCAACAGGAAGATCTCTGTTCTCTTTGTTCTCACACAATGTGCAATCTGATACATGTGCGTCCATTTTCAGCAATGTTGCTGGCTGCCACCTTTTGCTTGTTATCACAGCTATTGCTGGTCAGTACAACAGGATGCATGATTGTATGAAGATAAGGATTCTGACTTTTCTGAATACACATTGTAGTTCTCTGGATAATTATCAACATATTAAAATGAGGCATATTTTTATTCAAATGCTTGTTAAAAGACTCAGGCTTGGTAAATTGGAAGCTGGGAACAATATAATGCAAAATATATACCTAATGCCATTTAAATTATAAAGTGTTATTACTTAACTTAAGCATTGTCTTGTATACTACTGTCAACCCCTACATGAGGTTATTACTCCAACATTTTTTCGTAAGTCACTTAAAACAGTAATTGGATTCATAAAGTATTAAGATGGGGCAGGGATTCTAGCATTCTCCCACCTAATTTTTTAAAAATGTTTCCTAAACTTCCCAGTACAGTTTAAGTAAGGGGAAGTTTCTTTAACAAATGCTGAAGTGAAACCTCATAGGGGCTCCTTCCCTATTCCCCACCAAAAAAAAGCTTAGGTTAGAAACACCCTTTTATTTTATTTGCAATTTCTTTTCCACTGTGTAAAATTGTAAATGTATTGTGTTGTTATTCACCTCCATTCATTTCTGTTTCAAAATTTGTATATAATTTCTTGTAAATACAATACAAAACATATAGAACACTTCCATTCATGTGCGTTCATTCAGAGTGCGTCCCTAAACAGGAAGTTTGGGCAGCCTGGCACAGAAAGACAGAGGAAGGAACATAGAATAAAAGTATTAAAGTGGTGTATAAATGCAGCTTCTTCATTGCAGCACTGCGCGGTATCGCTGTTTATCCAGGTCTTTGGTATGCTTAATCAATAGCAAACTGCCCGCAAGTCGCTAGGAATCTGCTCTCAAATCAGCCACCACACGTCTTTTTTTTCCTGCGCTGGACATATGCAGTGGACATATGGCCTAATACAGAAATCCGTTACTGTGCCTGTATTGTTACAGCAAATTGGTGTAATTTAGCCTTGATAGTATTTACTGTAAAATACTCCGGCCAAGCCAAAAGTGTGCAGAGCTAAAACTTTAGTACATGTCTATACACTAGCAGTACCCATTCTCTAAATCCACTGACCAACTTATAGAGTGTCACATTTTACAATATGGCGCTAACAACTTACACATGAGCATCTACGTACATATGAGAGAAAGGATTCACATAAAGAGATGTCACATTATATATTCACAGTTAGAAACTGGGCTCACCACAGCAATAGGTAAGTGAGTTATTTTCATAGCTCAATACATTCTGCATTGCAGTAAAAAGTTATGTGATAAAGACTTATCTCTCCTCCCATATGTAAATAGCTGATCATGGGTAAGTTGTTGTTGGTCAGTTTGTTAAGAGAATGGGTACTGCTTGCGGTAATATAGTTAAGA
>CM070032.1:58979415-58994849 GCA_036250615.1 Ptychadena robeensis
CCCCCCCCCCACTACCCCTGAATGTTTGTTGCGTTCACTTGTATGGGGAAAAGGACACTCGAAGGTCAGGTGGCTTTAGCTGCCTGACCAACTAGTCACCCTTTTTGGAGAACGAGTCCTTAGTGCTTTTTGGGGCGGGACAATCCAATACACTTGCAATGCAATACACGTGCACTTCACTTTTTTGCACTGGGTGTTTATTTCACATTTTGGGAACTTGCACACACCGAGGCTAAGCAAAAAATTTAAGAATGGAACAAATTCCAGTGTCCCAGGATGTTTCAAACTTTTTTCCCCATTGATTTTAATGGGAAAAAGTGCATGTTATAGTCCCTAACATATGGTAGTACATCAATACACCAGAATAGAATATACTACAGGTATATGTTTCTGCTGGGTGGTGGTGAGTATTCCGTAGTCCTGAGCCAGTCTTCATTTTTTCTGCCTTACGTAACTGAAAATAATAATTACCTATTCTCTGTTACTATCATCGTTTTCTTTCAACTTTTGCCTTCAAATCTGATTTGTCATTTAAATGCCACCCTGACTTTAAATGAGTTTGCAGTTTGCTGCCTGGGAAGAAGGTAGAACTTCTTTTATGTCCTATTGTAAGGGGTTAATGTTGCATGGGGATACACAGTTAAGAATCTGTGGTTCTAAGCAGAACACTTCCTTGAGCACTGTGAGTACTGTGACAGTCATGTGAGTTCCCTAAACTGATGCTGTTAATTGTATTATATGCTGGGTTTAATATTGGTTAAATCAATAGAGCCGTGTGGCTGCCAGTGGAAAGCAACAGTTACTTGCGTGATAGGAATCTCTCCTATTCTCTTCTTTTTTCATCTGAACTCTCACATCATTTATCTTAACATAAACCACCCGATAAAGGGTCCTTCCAAGAGATAAGTTTAACTCATGACAAGTATATTTGTAGAACTGAAACAGAATGGTGGCCAAATGTTTGTATTTATAACATTTCTTTTTAAATCCATCTCATCAATTTGTTCCATGTCAATAGTCTGACAAAGATATTTAAGTCATTCAGTTAGAAAGTGTTCATGACCTTTAAATGATCCAGAAATGCCTCTGTAGCCACATTTTTGTGTGCTAAAGGCTGTCGTTCTGTGTCTGACCATTTCGGCATTTGGTTTCCAATTTATGTAATCGCCATTTGCGCATTTATCAGTTAGGCTTACGTAAATCAAATCTATTGTTGTTGGATTTACTGTACATAAATTTTAGTTTTACATAGCAGATTCACATGGTGAGTTTTGACATGGTGAGGGATGACATAATGAGGGATGACATAATGAGGGATGACATGGTATTCTGAATCTGGTAACTTCAGGTAGCTTTCTGGTGATATATCTATCAGTAAAAAGCTTTATAACAGTGTAAAGCCCCCCCCCCCCCATACATGTTCCGATTTTTCGTCCTATCGGGTCACCCGATTTTCACTTAAAAAGTTATGGTCGATCGGTCGCCTGGCACCAAAAATCGGAATTCAAAATATCACCGATCGATAGGCCTGACACTATTTTATTAACAGCAGATCGACCAAAATTTACAGACAGGCCCGAATCGGTCCCGACATCGTACCCGACCGGGTACATAATTCCACATCCGATTATTCTCCCGATCGATCACCCCGACCGACCACGCAGGCAGATTGGGCAAAATTTGTACGAAAAATCGGAACGTGTATGGGGGGGCTTTACCTTTAGTAAAAGGCAAATCAGCACTGTCTGGTACCAATGCAGTGTAGCTACTTACATTTTTTTTTTGCTAGATTGTACATTGATTTATTTTGTTTGAAATAATAGTTTTTTATAATTTTTTTTAAAATAAAAGACCCAAACCCTTTAAGTTAGCTTTCATCTAAGCTTTGAGTTAGATCAAAAGTTACATTACTTTTTTCTATCCAATCAAATTGTCTACTTATTTGATTGGTTGGCTCTGACATTACAGACTGCAACTAGCAGTCTCCATGGCCCGAGGCATTACTATGATTTTCTTTCCTGAATAAGATAAAAAGAAGCTTTTAATCTTAATAGGACAAATGGAGATTAGTAAAATGTTACACATGCGTGTTTAGGTTGCGTGTAGGTGTGCAGCTCTCAAAATAGAGGAGTGTGGCTCCCTGTAACAGACAAATAGGAACAAGGACACGAGGTGCACAACCTAGTACAACAAAGTAAAGTAATGTAAATGGTAAAATACTATGGAATAAAACAAAAGACAAGATATTCACATTAAAGGAGGTTTACAAGGATTAATCTCTCAGGGCCATGTGCTTTCCAGGATGACCTCACTTCCTGGTTGGGGATGAGATCACTTCCTGCTTACAGGTGCTGGAGGGCTCAATAGGAACAATGGGACGAGTTTCAAGCGGAGGCTCTTTTTCATCCAGATTTTTGTTTTATTTTATTCCATATTATATAACCATTTACAGTACCTTACTTTGTTGTACTAGGCTGTGCGCCTCATGTCCTTGTTGCTTTTTGTTTGTGCGGATGATGCTGGGCTCTGTGTAGGTGTTCACTGGGCTCTCTGAGGTTGATGACCTTCCCTGGAGCATTTTTTTTTAATGGGGGCAATTTAAAAAAAAAATTGCGTGTAAAAATCGCCTGGTCAGTCGCCTCCGCCCCGTGGCTGATCGCCTAAGTGGGAACATAGCCTTAGGTGGATTCTACTGTGCATTTATATTTGAGGTCTTGACAGAATACGTTGCATTTATTTATGATTTATGATTATTTATGATTGGAGCGAAGGGGAAGTTCACATAGCTTGTCTCAATTTTTGCAAGAGTCTGCATTTAAAAAACATTGCTTCTGCATTTCCAGGATATTTTGTAGACTCTTGGAAAAGGAGTCAATAGTGGGAAGTACCCAATGGGTTAATATATATTAAAATTGTACACTTGGAGTGCTAGTTACATCTTCCTTCTCAGTGGAAATTAAGCAGCAATCCACTGCATTGGATGCATTGGGCTGGACATTTTATTTACTATACTAATATCTATCAGTATATAAACTACTGTGAATGTTGAAGGACCTTTTGTAATTAAGGATAGGCCATAGTTTTGTACATTACTGTAGAAAATCCAATTTTTTTAAGCGTTATGTTAAATTTCCTTTCCCCCCCTAGTCTTCTTGCTCCATATTGGGCTATTTTAGTATATTCTGTATGTTTCTGTATTTATGTTATGTTTGCATACATCCCAGTGTTTCCAGTACATATCAGGCTAAAGCTGCCAGTCACCCTGATCACCTCTTAAGGCTCCCATACACGGGTAGATTTTTCATTCTATTTTTGATCGATCACCGCGCGTGTTCACGGCAATCGATTGGCGATCAACTGAGTTCTGCCCACCCTGATTGACCAAACAAAATCGGAATCAACTAAAAATCGGACCGGACATTGAACCAACATGTTTGGTTGATCGTTTGGTTGATCGAAGTACGTTGGTAAACCCATAACTCCCTATGCAGCAGCCTTTCCGATTAATGGATTTTGTGGAATAGGACATTTTGGATATTGGCTCATGTCCAAATCGACCACAAATCGGAATCCTAAGGTGATGTTCCATCGATTCTAAAACGATCAATTGCCGATTCCACGATTGCCGGGAATGATTGGATTGGGAATCGATCAATGACAAATTGACCCGTGTATGGCTACCTGCTAATGATAACTGTACTTTTCAGCCTAGTAAGCCACTGCTGAGCTTTGGTTATCCATTATACCGCAGATCTAAACACATTTACACCTAATAGGAGTGGCAGAGGACGTATACTGTCACTGGAATCAGTTTGACTTTTTGCTTTAAGGGGGTTTGCATAGTTTGGATTGCTGTAAGAGAATATTTATGATGCATAGGATTTGGCAGTGGTCTGAAGTCACCCATTATTAGAAGACTGGAAATACATCCCCCACAATGCTAAGAGAAGAACCAGATGTGACCTATGAAGATTTTCCCATTTCCGGCCCTATCCTTCAAAGTAACTTTGACCAGCTCTGCCAGCCACTGACTAATCTGCACATTTCATTCTTCAGAAGTACGTATACTAAAGTAAATGAGCAAACGTCAGAAGACACTCACTGATTGCTCAACTTCACTGAAGAATAGAGGCACTGACTAACACTGTGCTTGCATATTATGAATTCCTTGTACTGTAGGAGTACATACATAGCAGCAGTGGAACTGGAGAATGTATGCTATGGTAAAGGTACATAGATCCCCTGCACATCAAATGTTGGCCCTGGATACACTCAGCACACATCATAAAGGCTGAATATTCCTTCTGTAACTAATATTCCAAAGTTTGAATAGTAATGTAGAGATAGTTTGGGGTTTTAGTGATACCCATTATTAGCTAACTAAAGTTATGAAAGAAACAAGCTTTACGAAAGGTTTGTTCTGTAATGACTTCAGTTAGCTAATAAATAGTATTAATTAAACTCCAAACTTTCTGTATTCATTGATGGTTAACACGGTACAACAATCACCTATTGCTAAGAGAGTAGTGTAGGATACTCATTCATCTAGCAGAGACAATGACACATATATATGAGGGGGGGGGGGGGGGGAGGTATCTAGTGCTTCTGGCTTTTTTTTTGCTTTGAGCATTTAGAGGTTCTTTCCTGGAGAAAAGTACAAATAAACAGACAGCACACTTAAAGGGTTATATTTATTTTACATGGTACATTGGTGACTTAATGCTTGTTATGGGCCCATAGTGTCAGTACTTGTGCTACATTCTGCTGTAACATACGCATGTGACATCAGGGCCTACATTTGACTGGGTTGTTCTGTTACAGCTACTTCTTTATGGGGTTTTTTAAACTTAAAATGGATCAGTGGAGTCTTCTGCAGTCCAACAGGTTGCCAATGTTACTTCTTCTTTGCTGTGACAGTAAGAGTGCTGGTCTGCAGGTAGAAGTAGGTAGTCAATATTTTTGAAAGCAGAAATGAAGACAGTTGCAGTTAGACTATTGACTCCGTTTCCAAGAGGAAGGTGATAGGTCAGGAGTCCAACTGTTTTCTATTCAATAACCATTAACAAGAACAGAAACAAGATGGCCAAAAGTTTTTATATTTTTCAAAATTATACATTTCTGGCAGTGTGTCCCCTGGCATACTGCAATGGTTACATGCATGTCAAGGAATATGATGTATGGAAGAACTTTACTTACCTGATTCCTAATGACTTTAAGCCTCTATATACCGCCATGTGAGAACTTCATTATAAATGGAAAGCTTTCAGTGATACCACCAGGGAAACAAGGGATCACATGAGTAAAGTTTTTGTTCTGCATCCCCAATACAAGACTTGACCAGCAACTACAACCGTCACCCCCCCCCCCCCCCCCCCCCCCCCCCTCCATTTCCAGCATTAGCAAAAGTTGGTTTTCAAGTTCCAAAAAGGAGGGTGCAGAATATTTTAAGGTCATTATTTAAAATCCAGAAGTTCATTTGTATAAATGTATGCAAATACATAAAAATGCATATTAAAATGGGCGTTTTTTTTATTTGACCATGCATCAAGCCGTGTTTGATGACTAATGTCTTGTATTTTATATCTGATATTGATACTTTGTTTCGATGATGTTACATTGGTTAAAGAATAGGTATGAAGTAGGGTCTAACCATAACAAGAACAACATAACAGTAAAATAGATGTGACTTTTTAACACTATACTTTTATTTTTGAAAAAGCAACTGCTCTGCTTACTGCTCTGTCCATATGAAAAAGTAGCATTTTGTTTATGTTTATATCATTATGTATGTCCATGAGTAGTTTGTGCTAGGTCACCGTAACCCTGGTAGAGTATTATTGTAGCAAATGTGTGTCTGGTTTATATCCTAAATGTGTCTTACAGGAAGAATGGATTTCTCATTAGTTGCACTTCAGATGTTTTTTACTCATAGGTGAAACATTCAACATATTAAGTTATTTAGATCATGTTGAGGGCTTAAAGGCATGGTATTACCATCCACATTATTTCTTCATACTAAAACTATACTGTGACTGCAGCCTGCTTTAATCTCAATCTAAAATCAGATACAAACACTGTTGCTCTTGACTGTGGCTCAGTTTCAGTCTGCTTACATTTTGAATGTTAATGTGAAAATTTCAGCATCTCATTGACAATCTACTGACCACATGCATTATAATTTAATAATATCATAGAATCTTATCACTGCTGTGTAGTATGAGGGCTTGTGGTATCTAATTAGAATTTTTTTTTGCCATGATGTCCCCCTTACCACACTCCACATTTTGTGGGATGGCATGCTGTGGCTGTTGCAGTTAACAGTCAGACTGAATTAATAGGCAATAAACATACTATTTACATACCTACTTAGATAAAATTATCATTAAATCCCATTGTACACTTCACAGTTCAGAGTTAGGAACATGTTTAGTTTGTTTTTACCATATGTGTCATTTAGGAGATCTTCTTTACTTTCTATACTGCCCTTAATCTGTTTGATGGTCCCATTTTATCAGCCTGTGGTTGCTAATAGTGCTATGGAACATCTAAACATGTGTTTAATTTATTTTGGCCTCCTGCATGTACCTGGCATCATCAATCATTTGGGATGTCTATATCTATTGGATAAAACAGGCATTGGCGCGGGCAGTCTCCGGTGTCAGTGATGATGTCAGAGACATGAATGCTGCCAGAGCTTATGCCTGTATTTTCTTACAGTCATAGGCATACCAAGATGTAAGTTGCAGGATCACCTGGAACAAGTAAGCCATCCTGAGTGTGTATTGGGGTTACTTTTGGTAACTAAAATTTTCCCAGGGCCACACAAGCAAGGGGGTTAAGAGATAAGTACGATAATGGCCAAGACACTAGAAAGACGGAGGATTACAGTATGTTTTCTTCTGTAAGGCATATCCCCTGGTTGTCCCAGTGGCAATGAAATCATTGGTTCTAAACCCTAGAAAAATATTTCTTTAGTTATTCTTTAAAATAAAAATAGATACAACTCTGAGTAAAAGACTTTCCTGTTTTAGCAGTGTTGGCACCATCCAACAAAAACATGTATATAATAAATATATGCATATATAAATGATCACTTTGGTGAATTGGGAATGTTTCTTTCGAGCAAAACACTAAGACGCTTTCATTAGTCTGGCACTAGGCCATATCTAGATATTATCATTTTTGTGTTGGGATTTTTTTGTTAAATACATTTAGATACTTTATATGTTGGTTTGGATGTAAAAGCACCAGTAAGTGTTTAATAAAAAGCAGAAAGTGGGTGGAAATAAATGTTTTTGCTTTCAGATAGGGCCAGAGGATAGGAAAGACTTGAAGAGTCATGTGGGATGGCGTGAAGAATTACAGACTGCTGTATCTATTCAGTAATAAGCAACTGCATTTTAGACTACAATATATGCTTTATGATTTGCCTTACAGTTTCCCCTAGTAAAGAACAAGCTTTGGGGATGAGAGAAGTTTTTCTTTGAGTGATCATAAGATAAACCATAGTGCATTTTTACCATATTTTTAGACATAAGATTTCAGTGTTGTTGAGCTGCCATGGGTTAAGGCTAAAAGGCCCAATGTTATAGCAATGTTTTCCTGTAAGAAATAAAGTAATTCCCACATTGGGAGTATTAGTGGAACATATCTGTTTCATTCTGTTAATTGGAAACATTAGCTTGGGGGCTTTTGAAGAAAAATTTCATCTGAGCAGAGGCCTGTCTCGGAGAAGCCACGAATGCCAGAAAGTACTTTGGTTGTAAAAGAGTTAAAGCAGCCCACGGGACTGTTGCTGGTTTAAGAATCAATGCACATCCTGCTTATAGTTCAGCACACATTTTGGAATGAAACCTTGGCTTATGTAAAAAACACACACAGGTTGTGTAGGCCAGAATTTTCTGGAGAGAACAGAGGCTTCCTGTGGAAAGGATGAGACAGGTTTAACAAATACATCTGTGCTGGACATAAGCTTTGACTAAAGGGTATTAAGGGGTTCACATTAAAGGCCTAAAAAACAATAGCCATTGCAAAAGTAGCAGATTGTTTACAGGTTCTGTTTGAAGGTGGGGAAAGTTAAAGATAATGTAAACCTAACCACAAAAAGCCCATTATCTGTAACATTTAAACTTTCATTCATATAATATTTGGTGAGTCTGCCTCCAAGCTTCTAGTTTAGGCACTTCCTATTATAAAGTGACAAAGCCCTATTGCTGAATTTTAATTACACTTCTGTCACCCTTCTGTTTATAATTTTTAGGCATATTGTATGGCAACACTTAGTACCGTGACGACCCTTCCCAGGCCTGCCAGATCCTATGCCAAACAGGGGGTCTGGTTATGATGATTATGGTTTTATTATATATTGGTATTATTATGGTTATGAACTGCTGAGGGGGGGGGCGCATATAAATGTTTTTTTTTGTTCAAACATAGAATATAAATGATTTTAAACAATATACAAACAGTAAACAATGAATTGTATTCCTCTATACCAGGGGTGGGCAAACTTTATGATTCATGGGCCACATTGGCTTCTTAAATTTTATAAGGGGGCCGAACCAAGATCACCAATGATGGTCGTGATGTGTGATATTGTTATCTTTTAAAAATTTTTGCACAAGGTGTGAATATTGGTTAGGGCTGGGCAAACATTTTGACTTGTGGGCCACATTGGCTTCTTACATTTGATAAAGGGGCGGGACCAAGAGCCTGTAATGGTTGACCCACCATAGGTGTGCAAATTCCGTGCATCGCCGGCATCCTGCACTGCAAAAATGTTTCCGGCACTTTAAAAAAATGCTCATTCATTGCAATGATCAGAGATAATTCATAGAGATTACCTGTTTTCACCATGACGATGCGCCCACAGTATCATGGTCACCCAACTGCATCCTCCCCAAGGCAACGTTTGGACACCTCTAGGCATTATGTACACCCGTTGCAGAGAACAGGCAGGAGGAATCTTTTCAACAAGGTGACAAAGGGCCGGAAAAGAAGCTAAACGGGCCGCATTTGGCCCCCGGGCCCTAAGTTTGCCCACCCCTGATCTAGGTGGTAAAGCTGGTATGTGATAAATTTCCTTTCTATTCATTAAAAATCACGTGGTTATATAGGGAGCTCTTAGTTATTCTATCTTCTATAGCCTTCTGTTATTATTATTATCATCATTTATTTATATAGCGCCAACATATTAGCACAATACATTAGAGTGGAAATACAAAAAATTATAATACTCACAGGTATAAGTTATGACAACGGAGGAGTAGAGGACCCTGCCCGATCAGATTTACAATCTAACATAGAACATTATATTATATGCTTAATACAAATAAATCCCATGTGTGCATTAGCTTTCTCCCATACAACAATTGTTTTATTAATCAGAAGGGTTCATACTTCCTAATAAGGTCAGAAATGTTCCTTCTAGAAGATGCTTTTTCTGCCTTTTCTTTCCCCTGAACCATAAAACCAATTTCACAAACACACTGTATGTTGTACTGTGTGTTGTTTGTTTTTATCAACCTTCTAATGGGCACCATTTAACCCCATCAATGCTGCTTACCTGAGTGTTCTTTTCCAGTAAAGTAGAAGTGTCATAGCCAGTGACATGGAAATGTTGGCAGTGAACCACTACTGACTGAATGTAGACATTCCCATCCAGAACTCCTGTTCTATGCTTTCCCTCACAACTGTACAACTTTGCTGTCAGTTTTATGGACTGCATACATGCTAGATATCTGTAATCTGTAAGAAAAAATATACGAATCCTTCATTTCTGTAAAAATGTGTAGATGAAGACTAATGTATTACCATCATGGATATTAAAACTGTAAAAATATTTGATTGTTGGATACATTCTCTATGCAGTGTGTATGTGAGATAAACCTATATTCTATATGTCTATATGGAACATAGCCTCAAGGAAAAGCACTGCAGCCTGATAATTTAGCTTGAGAACACAATGTAAACCTCAAAACACTGCTAACCTAATTTGAACAGGATGCTGTGCTTGGCAAATGTGAGCCTCCAGTCACATGATATAAAGTGTTGTGAGGAAGTTTAGTCTGACTTATCAAAGAAGGCTTAGAGCAGGGGCGTCCAAACATTTTGCAAAGAGGGCCAGTTTATGTGAAGTGGAATGTGTTAGGGGCAGACATTGTTTGAACCATTAACATTAAATGTGAATGAACTATACAATGGGGCAGGTCTCTTCCTTAACACTGATAAAGACTTACACTAGGTTTGCTGGGACTTGCAGCTGTCCAGCCACATTTCATCTCAACCCAGAAGTTCTGATCTTTCCACCAGGTATGGCATATGAATTAGTGAGAAGATTGCCTGCACTGCTTAGCTTAATGCTTCATCCTGATAATAGGGATAATCTACATGGTGAAGCAGCCACAGCATGGTGTTAACACCTGTTTTTGCAGGCAACAGGTGGTTTATTGCGTTACTGCTACTGTGCCTGTTATCACCAAAAATTCTACCTAATCTCTCTTAGTGTGAAAGGGCCCTTATATATAAAGACCCCCATACACACTTTCGATTTCGGCCGATCTGCCGCAAAATCGATTTCAAATCAAAAGCTTAAACTTGGCAACAGGATACATGGCACTGCAACCCACTGTCATGTGTTGGCACAATTCTGTGTTGTTATAAGGTTCTTACCCCACCAGCAATACCACGCTGGGGACCATTGGAACCGCAGGCTAAGGGGCGCCCGCAACTTGGCCAAGGCATATCTCACTGCTCTGGCCAAACTGCCTCCTAAGAGGCCATGTTGATCTGCTGAGCACAGTGCAGTCCAGGGGCCCTGCTGCCTTGCCACAGGGCAGTACATATTCAGTTTGCATTTGACCAGTTAATTGTTTACCGATTCTATAGCTTCAGGTGGCAAAATGTGATTGGGTAATCTGCCCATTCAATGAGGATCTGTCATGCATAGAGCCTCTGTGTATCAGTGTGCTTGGGTATGCTCTTATGTCCTGTCTGCAAGGGTCTCCAACAGTGACTTAACCTGATTTCTAATATTGCATGAACTCTGCCTGCCCTGACTTTGGATTGTCCTTGACCATGCCTCCTGCCTTATCCATCTCTACTCTACTTTCTTGGACTGACCTTTTGTGTATGACCCATGGCTTGTATCTGGATTACTCAATACAGCTAGCAGGATTTTTGGTGTTGTAGGGATTGTGTGCCCAGGCAGATTACACCTATACCGCGCATAGTATAATGCACGATTCCACGTTGCACAAGTCTGAACGGGGCCTAATGCCCATCTATCTGACATGTCACATGTGAATCCTTAATCAGTATTATGTTTTCTGCAGTGTTACTGTAAGGATTCACACAAATTGCACATTCTAGGTTTATCTGTTGTTATGTTGTGAAGTTGGCAGCACATATTAATACACAAATGTATAAATTAGAACAATCTTGTATGCTTGTTCTTGATAGTGGGTCGCAGGTTAGGATTTTGTAGGTAAAGGAGTTGTAATGAAAGGGTTGTTTCATTAAGGCTGTTGGGTTGTGATAGAGAGCAAACAGTATGTGCTACAAGTGTTCCGGGGGGACCAGATTACAGGACAGTGGAGTTGTAGGGAACTATTGTGCTATGACATTGCCTGGTTGAAATCTTTCATTTCTAAGTTCTGTATTTCTCAATCATTTTAAATATTACATATAGATTTATTCCAGGATGAAATGTATCTTTAAAGTAAAAGCATTCTATGTATATACTTTTTGTATGCAGCTCTTTTATGTCTGATAATGTGTGACCTCGTGTATATGATATCTGTGCCTCTTACTAGTGTGCATGCAGGTGCAGTGGCTGTGTCTTTGCTTCACTTTGTATACAAGGCAGCAGAGAAAAGCCAGGGACAGCCCAAACGGTCAGCTTTCTGTAGACTTCGCAGGTATGGATGTATGTGTACCATTTCTAGGATTTTTATCAGTCATGCCTTTGGAGCAGGTGTACAGTTTTTTCCGGACTAATAAAAAGTGTACTTTTTTTGTCCTGGAACACAGATGGAAGTCTGTGGCCTCAGATTTAACCAGCGAGCATTATACATCATACTGGGTAAATCAGATTTCCTGGCACGTGGGATCTTTGCTCTCTTCTCACCAAAAAAGACCCCGTTGTTCCAGTAAGTCAATATTAAATGACCAGTGTGAGCTCAGAAACAGAGGCACGCATTTATTCCTTAGTCTGTATGTGCGTGATGTGTAAATACACAGTGCCGCCATGGAATTGCACTGTTTAAATTTTTTTTTTCAAATAAAGCAGCACTTTACTTGTAACCCATGCACTTCTGGTATGAGCCACTGTTTTTTAATGAGTAGTCTAACCGTTTCTATTTAATATGGTCATTATTTGTAGGAAATGGTGGTCGAAAAGGCCTGTTATAATGTATGTTGTCAAAGTGAATGGATAAGCAATGCATTATATATTGCAGTATTGTTAACACTGCTAGTTGAGAGTCTGTAGGTTACATTTACATATCTGTAAAATCATAATAACTCCCATTTGGAAAGTGTATTTTTACCTGGCCAACCCAAAAAGTTTAGAGTAATGCATGTGCAAGCAGACCACCCCCATGAATGGTTATTGGCTGACCAAAGCACACACAACTGCTACTATGGGAAAGGAGCACAAGCAGGTATTGTTGTCTGTTTATTACAAGGCAGAGAGCAATAATAATTGGGAATTATTCAAAACGCAAGCTTGTATATATGGGTAGCATGTTCTTCTTCTAGTATTCATTCTACTGCAGGAGAAATAAAAAAAAGCACATGACCAGATTATATTTTTAAACCTAAAGAGGAAGCAGAAATGATTTAACTTTTCTGATCAACCAATCAGTTGATCAAAGTGATCATGTGCATATGCTCTTCTGCAGTAGAAGTATGAGGACTATATCTATCACAATTTGTGCGTTGCCACTTGCGCTTGACCAGTAAAATCAATAGTACTGTCTGTACTTGATCCATCAAAAGTTTTTGAAATAAAGCTAACCATATACGGCACGACTTTCACCTTTTCACCCCGGTTTTTCCGCCAATCCCGGAAGGCACTCGGCCAAAAATGGGGGGGCCCACCTGGTGAGATCGACCAGGATTCTCCCGCATGTCGGATCACATGTGATCTGACAGGCACATAGACTCCTGGCCGATCCCATTACTTGTCCCATTTAAAGTAATGTTTGGAACACAAAGGATGCCCGCTGATCAGCTGAGGGGCCAGCTGCAGCAGGATGACGTCATCACGCTGCAGTCGATCCCTCATCTATTGAGGGAGAATCGCCTCGTCTATGGCTACAAACTGGAAACAGACATGATCGATCTGATTGTAAAATGTATCTGTTTGCAAAAGTATCTGCCGTTTTTTTTGGTTTTGATTGATTTGTATGCAATCATATTTTAAAGCATTCGCACAGACCTTTATCTTCATTCATCAAATCGGATTTAAGAAGTCATTTTGGATTGACAGACAATATTTAAATTTAACTTTAACTTTAAACAAGTTCATTGGTTCAAAATCAATCTCTCTCATAGTCTCATATAATAATTCTGACGCAGTGATGTAATTTGTATTTTCTGCATTGAGCTGAGGGGTACTACCATGTAGTTAAGGTGTTCAACCAAAACCATTGACAGATTGAATGACAGACTGGCTTTTATTATATTTATTCATAGAGGTTTTCTGCTTTAGAATAGAACACCTTAGCAAATAGATTTGTATTTTTTTATGTTTACTTACATCTTTCTCTCCTCTTCAGTGCTCCAAACCAAAGTTACGGGTTTATTGTTCTGCCATCCATGAAATAAGAAAATGTAGCCGCCTGGAGATGCCAGATAATATTTACACTTTTGTGCTCAAGGTAGGAGTTTTTCAGAATTACGTTTTTTAAAACACCATATTTGTTGCTGTTGACCTCTAGGTCACACTGGCTTGCTCCTGAATGTTACATAGAGTTGATTTTCGAATACATATTGTTATGTTTTCTGTTATTGATATACGTTTTATATACATTTTATACTTTTGTTATCCAAGTGTATCTGTAAAAGCTGGTAATTTCATCTCTGGACATAATAATTACAATCATGCCTGGTTTTATTTATCTCTAAAGCAGGTGCTCCAAAAACTTCATCTAACTCTGAACTCTATCTCCACAGAATAACCTATTACATTCACCTCCATCACTCAAATGTGTATTTATTTCCAATCATCTATTTCAGGGGCGGGCAAACTAAGGCCCGGGGGCCGGATCCGACCCTTTAGCTTTCTTTTCCGGCCCTTTGTTACCAGGTTGAAAAAAAGCTCTCCTCAGCTTGTTTTCTGCAATGATTGCAAAAATTGCTGAAAGGTGTCCAAATGGTGCCTTGTGGATGATGCAGTGGCGTGATCATGACACTATGGGTGCATCCTTATGGCAGCAACAAGTCTCAAGGAAGTATCTCTGCTAATTGCATTGAATGACCATAAAAAGGTAACGTCCCTGTCACAAGCCGCCTATTGCACATCACCGCTATCATAAGTGATGCCGCCGATGCATGGCGGGCAGGTCAGCCATTACAGGCTCTTGGTCCAGCCCCTTTATCAAATTTAAGAAGCCAATGTGGCCCACGAGTCAAAAAGTTTGCCCACCCCTGATCTATTTGTTTATTCTTGTAACTCTGTGTATCAATGTGAGTCTTAGGCTTTGTTTCCATTATGTCTGTGGGATGCGTCGGGATCCTCGCTAAGCATATACGCTTAGCAGGGAGGTCGCGGCATATAATGGAAACAAGCCCTTAGAACCAGAATTGTTTAAAGCCTGAAGTATGGATCTAAGACATTCAGAAAGTTAGTCAGTAAAGGGTTGGGCTACAAAAAAAGATACCTAAATGCTTCCTGCTTGCAGTTTTCACTTCTCAAATGTCATTATGAAACTGAGTTTAAAGGGAACTGTTGTAGCCATATTAAAGAAACATTTAACATTTTCTCTACCAAATGGATATGTTGTCACATGTTTTCTTCAAGATCAAGTCAATCTTTATACTTAGGTGTCAATGGGTCTTAAGCCCCCCATACACCACATACAATTACCATGCAACTTCTGTACAACCAACTTTTCTTCTACCAAAACCATGTAATAGGAGGACCTTTCTACACCTTCCAATCACTATGTATTCTATCAGGGAGGCCCCTATACTACATAGTTGTTGGTAGGTCTCATGAAAGTTGTATGGAGGAATCGGAAGGTGTATGGGGGGCTTTAGAAAACTTTGCCAGTTATTAATTGGTAAGGACACTAAAGCCCCCCATACACCTTCAGATTCCTCCATACAACTTTCATGAGACTTACCAACAACTAGCGTATATGCCGGCATATAAGACGACTGGGCGTATAAGACGACCCCCCAACTTTTACAGTTCAAATATAGAGTTT
>CM070032.1:58994949-59017111 GCA_036250615.1 Ptychadena robeensis
TGGGGAGGATTTTAAGGTACTGAAAAGTCGTCTTATACGCCGGCATATACGGTATGTAGTATATTGACCAACCTGATAGAATACATAGTGATTGGAAGGTGCAGAAAGGTCCTCCTATTACATGGTTTTGGTAGAAGAAAAGTTGGTTGTACAGAAGTTGCATGGTAATTGTATGTGGTGTATGGGGGGCTTTACCCTTAGTTAGTGCTTACAAATAAGCTTGGGTGCTTCTCAAGCATTAGTTGTTGTTCCTAGTAAAATGTCAGCTAAATATAGGCGAGCTAGTATAGGTTGGTTTCTTAGGTATCGATTAATAACAAGTTGAAAACATGTATAAGACTAGAACAACAATGTTTTATGTGAACTCGTTCAATGTAATGTAATTTTATAGCAGCTAAAAATAAAGGATTGTCATCTTTGAGTATCTGCAATTGCTGTCTATGGTTAGAGATGGTTGAATTTTTATTTAGAAAATTCGACTTTGTGAGGTATTTGCAACGCCCCTGAACATGATGTCATCACCAAACTTGCTGTTGTAGAGAGTCCAGGGTATACTACAAAAAAGAAAGTATTGCTTTAACACACACAGTTTTTACATAAATTAAGTTCAAATTCAAGTCGTAATTTCAATTGTCGGACTAAATTTATGCAAAAACGACATGTGCTAGAGCTACTTTTTTTTAAGGCTCCCACAACCCTTCTTTACGTTTATTTCGGTGATGATATCACATTCAGGGGTTTTGCAATCAACTCACAAATTCAGCTAATTGAAAAAATTGACCATCTCTGTCTATGGTATAGTACATGTCTATGCAACTCCAAATCCTGGTATGTTGTGGTTATTATCAACTGCATAAAATACGTGGACTTTGAAGCTAGCAATTCTCTAGTTGGCACCAAACATTGCTGGAAATCAGTTTCTCAGTAACTGATCTGCAAATCACTCTTATTGCTGTGACATTTCATTAACTACAGTTCATATTTTTGTCAGCAACAAAAATGCTAATGATAGAGATCCTGTAACTGTTATAAATCTCTTGGACAAATTGTGGATGTGATATTGCTCTTCATAGTATTTATACCCTAGGTGCCCAACCTGCGGCCCGGGGCCGCATGCGGCCCTTTGGGTGTTCTTTGGCGGCCCCCCTTAGTTCTCTACTTGCAGCCCCTGAAATCTAACTGTTCATGCATAGGAACTCATTGCATCACATAACCTCTGAATCAAAATGTGCATCACCATACTACAGTGTTACCCAATGCTTAAAAATAATTTTTTATTTAAAAATGAAAAATAAGGTCTTCTAGCTCTGCCTGTTGTCATTTCCACATTATAAAATGCTTATACTAGTCAGTATAGATTGAAAAAGTTATGTGCGGCCCTTTAGTGGTGCCGAGGGCCGCACTTGTGGCCCTCCATATCAACTCAGTTGCCCACCACTGATTTATACGAACAATGGATAATTTGTCATTTCATAGTGATTGGAATTGCAATTGTATTGCTTAGAAATCTTTTGATCCATGTACTGTTGAAATGTTTTTTTAAGTTTTTTAATTATTTTATGTTTATCCTATTTTGCAGGATACTGCCTCTGAAGTTATTTTTGAAGTTACAGATGACCAGCAACTAAATATGTGGACATCAGAAATCAGAAAATGCATGAACCGTGGGTAGGCAATCTTCTTTTTATTGCAGAGTAACCAAAAAAAACCAAAAAGCTATCCTTCTACAGGGTGGGCCATTTATATGGATACACCTTAATAAAATGGGAATGGGGGAACTTTTCAAGATGGGTGGTGACCATGGCGACCATTTTGAATCCAACTTTTGTTTTTTCAAAAGGAAGAGGGTCATGTGACACATGAAACTTATTGGGAATTTCACAAGAAAAACAATGGTGTGCTTGGTTTTAATGTAACTTTATTCTTTATTCATGAGTTATTTACAAGTTTCTGTCCACTTATAAAATGTGTTCAATGTGATGCACATTGTGTTAGATTGTCAATGCAACCCTCTTCTCCCACTCTTCACACACTGATAGCAACAGGCTTCCAGTATCTGTATTTTCAGGTGCTTCACATCTCGTATCTTCACAGCATAGACAATTGCCTTCAGATGACCCCAAAGATAAAAGTCTGGGTTTCCATGATGCTTTGCTTAGAACAGTTTTAGGTAGTTATCACAGAATAAGTATTTACAATGGAGGATTTCCACTTTATGGTGGCAACACATAATGTTACATTTCCCTTTACTTTGATGCCTGGTTGGAGACAGTTGGAGAGAGTAAGCAGGGATGAAGAGAAAAGAATGTTAGGGGGAAAGGGATCTCATCAGAGAACACATTAATGATTTATATGGTCTGGGAGATGGTTAAAAGTGGGATGGAATGTTAAAAAAATCTGAGTGAAAAGCAAGAATCTCGCACCCTTAGCAGCAACTGATTGTTAGCTTGATTGCTGTTAGTATAGGTTACTTGTTATATGAAAAATTGTACATTGCTAAAACATTACTGAAAATACAGTAATGCATGGCAAGCTTCATATGGGCTTAAAAAAGTAGCTAGAAAACACCAGCTAGATAGGCGCAGTCTGAATGAAAAAAGCACCTGCTGTTCAGTAGCTGTACATGTGTGATTTGTGATATAGGTAATAATCACGGTTTCTGAAGCAGGAAGCACAGGAAGTGCATGTTGACCTGTAGGCTTTGCATATGTTACAGCCTCCAGCATTTTGCTGAAAGACTTTTCCTGTTATTGAAATACCAAGAACTCTGTTAGCAATTAATCACTATGTGATTTCCAGTGCTTGTCCTCCTGCAGTTCTGTGCTCGGTTCCTTGAATTTCCATGAATTACAAGTGTGCTTCCGGCACTTGAAGAGACTGCTGTAACCAAGTGTCAGCCCCCTTCCAGCTATACAATTCTGTAGTCCATTGCATGGTGTCACAGTTTTCTAGTCAGCACAAAGCTCTCCTCTTACATATAGTTCAAAGCCTGCGGCCCCAATAAAACACGTATTTTATTATGAGCAATCATTTATTCTAATATGAGCCAGCACTTATTTTAATACGAGCAATCAGCAAATTAACTAGATTTATTGTATATGTAAGAAACATGGCTGAAGACCATTGTAATCTTACTAGTCTTTCTGCATACTTTAGTATTGAGTAAAGAAATGTAACAAAGTTTATAAAAAAAGTAGGGTCATCTTATTTACCGTACATTGATTGGGTGTACCATGGCAAAGTTTGTTTAAGCAAAAATACCCCAAATTTATACCTTAGTCTTCTCCTTTCATTGACCATTATATTCCATCTCAAGACTCAGTAGCCTCAGAGGTCTTGTGTGTGTGTGTTAGGGATGTTGCTATAAGCTTTAAATATTAACACGATGCCAGGGCCCCCAAGAGCCCAACAGGAACTGTTGGCAGTAATAACCAACCTGGAGGAGAAAAGTGGAGAAGAAAGACCTTACATGGAGGTAAGTTAGTCAGGTACATAATCTGAAGGATAAATATTTGCCATTCCATAAATTGATTGTCATTGAATGTTAGAGAGCATATAGGTTTGCAATCTAAAGGAATTGTAATGCCTCTAGTTGATAGCTTGGGCAAAATACGGTTTGTGGTGACAGGTCTAATGAGGTTATTACATTTCCTCAGTGTTAAGTGAAGTTCATCTTTTTTATTACAGGACAGAAGAAACAGATGGAGACCCACTCCTGCCAGGTCACTCAGACTCCATGTCCCAGACACCCAGTGGTGGCAGCACGGACACCATCATCCAAGGTTAGTGCTCATGTGTATGTCATGTGGACCCTTTCACACTAGATACATTGTGTTGTGTATCGAGCACGTTGCCATAACACAACATGTTGCCACAAGTTCCTGGGAAACACTCATGCTGTGGTAATAAAATGCCTTAACCAACACACTGTGCTGCGCATTGATGCATAATGCAATACATGCAGGTGTTAATTGTGGAACATGGAAACCTGTCTACCATGGCTTAATGCAAATGTGCTGCAAATATTATTTGTTTATGTATATACGGTATGCAAACCTTTCTTCTGTTTTTTTTTTCTATCCATAAATCTTTATTGGGTTTATTCAATAATAATGTTTATGTACACTCAGAGGCAACTTTATTAGGCACACCTTGCTTGTACCGGGTTGGACCCTCTTTTGTCTTCAGAACAGCCTTCATCCTTCGTGGCATAGATTCAACAAGGTACTGGAAACATCTCAGAGACATTGGTCCATAGTGACATGATAGCATCACGCAGTTGCTGCAGATTTGTCGGCTGCACATCCATGATGCGAATCTCCCGTTCCACCACATGCCAAAGGTGCTCTGTTGGATTCAGATTTGGTCAGGGCTGTGGAGTCTGTCGATAAATTCTCCGACTCCTGCGTTTCTGATTCTTCCGACTCCACTGTATTTAATATGCTAATGTATTTTATCCATCCATTGAAGGAAAGGAAGGCAACATACGTTAACCACAGAACTACTGGCTAGGAAACCAACACTGTACTGTAATGGCCAATTAAAGCAGAGAAAGAAAGTTAGGCAGAAGATGCTGCGTCTTATTCCTTAAGCTAGGCACCACGCTGTCATTGATCGTGGTTCAATTGAACAGAAATCAATGTGCACCACATGGGCACATCAATTCCCGTTCAATGGGGACCCGTTCTCACAAGACTTGGTGCTCCACCACGGACGATTTTGCCGCCGACCGATGGGCGTGCGCGCTCGCCGATTGGGGGTGCCCACATGGGGCGACAGACAGAAAGGACATGTCCGATATTCTGTGGCCGATGCCGGCTGATGCTGTTAGTTTCAATGAAGAACAGCGTCATAATTGAAGCTAACGGCCAGCACACAAAGGGTGCCCACCGATGCTGTCAGCTCTGGAGAGCAGCGTGATGGCGTCAATACACTGCACTCTAGAGCTCATTTGAGCTGATCTGTCGGTCCCCACTCGGTACGTGTGTGGGGGCCTTTAGGCTAGGTTCACAGTGGGCGCTGTAATGTTATACACTGCATGCATTTATTCTTATAGCAGAGAAGTCGTTTGTTTTTTTTAATTCCCATTTAAATTCAGAAGAAGTCGGAGTCAGTTCATTTTTTGCCGACTCCGACTTCAGCTACCCAAAAATGTCTCCAACTCCGACTCCACAGCCCTGGATTTGGTGACTGTGGAGGCCGTTTGAGTACAGTGAACTCATTGTCATGTTCAAGAAACCAGACTGAGATGATTGAAGCTTTATTTTCTATATTATCCTGCTGGAAGTAGCCATCAGAAGATAGGTACACTGTGGTCATAAAGGGATGGACATGGTCAGCAGAAATACTCAGGTAGGCTGTGGTGATGCAACAATTATCAATTACTACTAAGGGGCCTAAAGTGTGCCAAGAAAATGTCCCCCACACCATTACACCACCAGCCTGAACCATTGATACAAGGCAGGATGGATCCATGCTTTCATGTTGTTGACACCAAATTCTGACCCTACCATCCAAACGTCGCAGCAGAAATTGAGACTCATCAGACCAGGCAACATTTTTCCAATCCTCTATTGCCCAATTTTGGTGAACCGGTGTGAATTGTAGCTTCCGTTTCCTGTTCTTAGCGGACAGGTGTGGTCTTCTGCTGCTGCAGCCCATCTACCTCAAGGTTTGATGTATTGTGCATTCAGAGATGCTCTTCTGCAAACCGTGGTTGTAACAAGTGGTTATTTGAGTAACTGTTGCCTTTCTATCAGCTCAAACCACTCTGGCCATTCTCCTCTGACCTCTGGCATCACCAAGGCATTTGCGCCCACAGAACTGCCGGTCACTGGAGGCTTTCCCTTTTTTGAACAATTCTCTGTAAACCCTAGAGTTGGTTGTGCGTGACAATCCCAGAAGATCAGCAGTTTCTGCTATACTCAGACCAGCCCATCTGTCACCAACAACAATGCCATGTCCAAAGTCACTTAAATCACATTTCTTCCCCATTCTGATGCTCGGTTTAAACTGCAGCAGTTTGTCTTGACCATGTCAACATGCCAAAAAGCATTGAGTTGCCACCATGTAATTGGCTGATTTGTGTCAATGAGCAGTTGGACAGGTGTGCCAAATAAAGTGGTCGATGAGTGTATATACGGTATGCAAACCTTTCTTCTGTTTTTTTCTATCCATAAATCTTTTTTGGGTTTATTCAATAATAAGTATACTAAGAAAAGAACAGTACAAAATCAAATGATAGTGATGAGTCTTTGGTTCCCAGTAGCCTTGACCACGCACTTTTCAGATAAAAGAAAACATCAGAATTGGAAACTTGAAGAGCATCCATAAAACAAAAAATATATAACATGCATAGCTTTCTAACAGCTTTGAGGGCTTGTTCACACTATCCGCGCTTCGCTACCGACAACGCAAGCACAGGGCTAGTGTGAAAAGTACACAGATTTCTTATGGAAACCTGTATAATTTGCAGCAACACTAGCCAGCTAGTGTGAACGAGCCCTGAAACAATAGGACCAGTGGTTTTTATTTTATCTTCATCTAAAATACTATACATTTATTACACATTTTATATTGAGTCTTTATTTATGCAACTAAAGAAAACATATATTAAGTAAAAAACTATAAGAATACAACAACATCCATCCAATAACATAAAGAAAAGATAGCTATTGTAGCCAATCATTGTTTGGCGGGTCTATAATTTCTTCTGTCTGGGCCTTCATCAGAGGTACACATTGTCAGAGAATTGTGGGAGAATAATGCTTTCAACATCTGGGAATACACACTGAGCAGGTGGATCACTGAGGTTCTTTATATCTGGATTTTTAGCAGAGCTAAATGCAGGAGGCATGCACAGAATAATTTTTCAAGTCAAGTTAAAAATGATTTGGGTAACTACATCCAAAAAGTTTATCTAGGGCAGTGGTGGTTAACCTATGGCACACATGCCAGAAGTGGCACTCAGAGTCCTCTTTGTGGGCATGAACACTGTCTTCCCAGTAGAGATGGTCGAATTTTTCGACTTGCTTACTTTGTGAGCTGATTGCAAAGCCCCTGAACATGGTATCATCGCCAAAATTGCTGGAGATGTAGAGAAGCGTTGTGGGAACATTTGAAAAAAAAAGTGTTGCTCTATCACATGTAGTTTTTGCATAAATTAAGTTAAAAAATAAAGTCGAAAAACCGTTTGTGTTAGAGACATACTTTCTTTTTTGGAGTATACCCCCAACCCTTCTCTACATCTCCAGAAAGTTTGGTGTTGATACCATGTTCAGGGGCTTTGCAATTAACTCGAAATCGGCGAAATGGTCGAATTTTTGAAAAAAAATTCGACCATCTCTACTTCCCAGCAGAGAAAGGCGAGAGCAACTGCGTGTCCCTACCAATACCAGCCAATCAGAGGGCTGGGGCAGGGACAAGCAGAAAGCTGAACCATGCATATAATTGTGACAAATTTGTAGGACAGGAAAAGTATGGTTTTGATGGGACTCTTATATAAACAAACATTTATATTTCCAAACTCAACTCGATTTGCAAAATTATGAAGAAAATTGTGAATTTGTAGTGTTCTCCAGAACTTTGGGGTGGGTGGGCTAAATTTAAGGGGACAGTTTTGGAATAGATGAGGACTGCTGAGTTCCTGAATACTTGGGCCCGGGAGTAACTACAAATCACATAATATCGCAATTCTCACGTTTCTTAACTCTTAAGTAATCTGCAACTAAAATTAGTTGTTTAAATTACTCCAGTATCAAGTCATCCTATAAGCAGCAGGTGTCTGCAAACAGAAATTTCGGACAGAGACAACATATTCACCATCAGTATTCCATATATATCTCAGTTTTATTGTTTGTACCTTGTTCATTTGTACACCCAAGATGAAGGATCCCTGGCACCAAGGGTCAGATTATGTAATTTGGACAGGGTAATTCCACAAACTTCACATGCAGTTCATGAAGAGACTATTCCACAGTGACTGGATTGTATACTCTTGGTGGATGTAAATACTTGAGGTCGCCACATGCACTGAGTGGCAGACAAGAACAGACATGCCTGATAATCTCTGGCCAATGCCATTAGTTTCAATGGAGACCGGAGTCTCCATTGAAACTAACAGCCGGCACACAAAGGGTGCCGGCCGATGCTGTGAGCGACAGAGTGCAGCATGATGACATTATCACGCTGCACTCCATCGCTGATCTGTCGGCCCCCCACTCGGTACGTGTGTGGGGGTCTTTAGGTGTATTCCTTAAGATTGTTTGTAGCCTATCCAAAGCACTTTTTTAACAATCATCAACTAAGTGTGTGTACTAAAAGTTATTTCAAATAAACACAATTAGTGAAAGCTTTGAGGGTAACATGGATAAAATCAATTCAGTTCCCAGTAAAAGTATTGTGTATAGCTAAACTAGTTACTAAGCTGATTCTAATTCCAAATCTGTGTTTGTGGTGTTTTCCTGAAAGGTATATTTTAAGTAGAGAGCACTTTGTAAGGTACTTTTTCTGTTTGAGGATAATATATGGTATTATATGATCCTTAGGTGCTGCTGTCTTTGTGCCTTCAGAACAATATTGTCATAAAACTGACCATTTTCTGGCCTCCTATCCATGGTTTCATGGGCCCATCTCTCGAGTCAAAGCAGCTCAGCTTGTTCAAGCTCAGGGATATGAAGGTCATGGGGTTTTCCTTCTACGGCAAAGTGAAACGCGAAGGGGAGAATATGTCCTCACATTTAATTTCCAAGGCAGAGCAAAGGTAAAGTGGCAGATTTTTTTATTTCAATATATATTTTTTTTTCACTGATGCCATTCTTTGTTAATGTACATTTAATAGCATAGTGGTATATGGATTATGCATTACAGAACAGTTAATATTATTATCCCTGCCTAATGCACGCTTCAGATTCAGGCCATTACATATTGTCACAGATTTAGTTTACGGATTCATTAAACCAGGCATGTACAAAGTGCAGCCCCTGTTTAAGTTTCCACTGGCCTTTTGCCACAGTCATGAAAATGAATGATATGCAGAGGCGATCCGAAATGGGGTGAGACCATTTCACTCTCAGACAAGGAGTGTCACCACACTTTCCAACCAGTGCCATTTTTGAATACATGGCTAAAATACTTGCTTCAAATGCAGCCAGTTGTGCCTTATGTGCTGGCTGCTTCATCATGTAGATTATCCCTACTATCAGGATGCATCATTAAGAACACTGATTTTCCATATTCAATAAATAGGGATATGGTCAGGAGACTTCTGGAGTTAGGAAAATGTGGCTGAACAGCTGGGAGGACTATTAAGGACCAGCATGCCTACCAGAAGCCTTTATTTATAGCAGTAAATGGCTAATATACTTGTCAATATTATTGTAAAGTAAGTGAAGGAAGAGATCTGTCCCATGATCAATTTGATGTTAATGGTAAAAGAACGTCAGGTGAAATGGTTGACACCCCACAAATTTTCACCTCATCAAATCTGGCACTGACATCCTTGCTTTAAATCTCCATAGCCAGCATACAAAGAGTGCCAGGTTTGATGAGGTGAAAATTTGTGGGGTGTCAACCATTTTACCTGACATTCTTTGAACCATTAACATTAAATGTAAATAAAATGTATCATGGGACAGATCTCTTCCTTCACTTACTTTACAATAATATTGACAAGTATATAAGCCATTTACTGCAATGTAAGAGCTAGCAGGAGCTATAACATGGAAACTGCTGTTGGGTTCGATGGTAGTTTTAAGACTTTTGCATGCTTACACATAAAATACAAAATAGGTGCTTAGACTGGAGCAGCGTTGCAATTTTATGATACCTTTTTATGGTCCACTGAGCAGTCAGGTGACACATGTCATTCCATTAATTAATAGGTTTTAGACTAGCCTATCATTATTGCTGTTTTTTTTTTAATTGTTTAGTAAAAATATGTTATGTATAATGTATTTATTGTGGCTGGTTTTACTATAATCAACCCATAACCCCAAAGCATTATGAATTATTTACTTGTTTGGAAGTGTTTTAGAACTTTGGAAATGTTTTAAAAATGTATAGTCAGACTTGTTTTGGGTGTTGAATGGATAAGCCAAAACCCCTCCATTTGTCATAATTTTTCATCCGTTCTAATTTCTAAGACGAAACAGAAATTGTCATTTCCCTCTTATTTGTCACCCCCACTGGTGTCTTTGTTGGAATATTAATATTGGAAAATGTTGGATCTCTTTTTGGATCAGAGACAATAGTCATTGGCGACTAATTATGTTCTTCAGGAATACAGACAGCTATTTAGAACTTTCCCTATTCTTCTTTAAAAAAAAATATCCCCTCTGAAGGGACCAGGTCGCATTGGTTGCATTGTGGGCAGCTGGCCGACCATTGGATCACCCAATATGACACCAGGGTTAGATATGTGAAACAGGCTAATCTGTTCCGCCAGGGTAACAAATCAGGGAGGTTGCTGGCTAATTTGGTGCGCACCTATACTTCCTCTACACATATCACCACACTTAAAACGAAGGCGGGAGATGTGGTCTCTGAGGGGGACGTTATAGCGGCGGAATTGCAAGTTATATCCATGTTATACTCTCCTCAGTCCCCAGATCTGGTTAGGGTGTCGGAGTTCTTGGCGTCTGCGCAGTTACCCTCGCTCACGGACGAGGATGTCACGGTCCTCAATGCTCCGATTGGGGAGGAGGAGATTCAATCAGTTATCAAACATTTGGCCAACCACAAGGCTCCGGGACCTGACGGTTCTACAAGGTGTTGGGGCCCTTGGGAACGGCTACCTTGAAGACTCTGTACGACGGGATCCTTTCCACAAAACAAACAATAATAATGAAGCCTTTGTAAAATTGCTGCTCAAACCTGGAAGAGACCCGCTGCTCCCTGGTTCGCATCACCCCATATCGCTCCTCAATTTAGATATCAAAATTGTGTCCAAGATCTACGCTAACCGCCTGGCCAGTTTACTGCCATCTCTAATATCGAGTGTCTAGACGGGCTGCGTGCCTGGGAGGTCTGGAGTGACCAACACTACTGATGGCTATGGAGTATTATCGGCTCCACCCCCAGTGTCTTTCATCCCAAGCCCTACTGTCCCTTGATGCTGAAAAGGCATTAGACAATGTGAACTGGTCATGAATGGAGTTAGTTCTGGCTAAGATGGGCTTTGGGGGTTTCTTCTTACACTACGTGCAGGCTATGTATTCTACTCCCGCGCCCACGCCCATTAGCCTACATAGGGGAACGAGACAGGGATGTCCCCTGTCTCCCATGCTTTTTAATTTATCTCTGGAACCCCTGGCTCGCTATCTCATGCAACATAGGGTGTTTACGGGTTGGAGGGTGGGCACGCAAACGGTTTTCCTGGCCATGTTCGCGGACGATGTCCTGCTTTTTCTAAATAACCCCAGGGAAGATGTGCCATGCCTACTGGCAACGCTGGAAGAAATTGGCTCATTCTCTGGCCTCAAATCAACCATGATAAAAGTGAGTTAATGTTCCTGAGTGACTTCCTGTTTGATGAGGATAGGACCTGGTGTGATACATGCCCCTTTGCCATTCAACCTCGGGCAATAAAATACTTAGGGATCATGATTCCTAAACAGGTTCCCATGTTATACCAAGTTAATTTTTGCCCAGTCATAGAAAAGATCTTAAAAGAATTAAAACATTGGCAGGGTCTACCCGTGTCTGTGATGGGACGCTGCCACCTAATTAGAATGGTCAGCTTTGCAAGGCTACTCTATCCGCTTCAACACCTACCTCTCTTGCTCACGCACAACGATGTGAACAAACTCAATTCCTCCTTTATCACTTTTATCTGCAGAGGAAGGAAAGCAAAAATTTCTCTGGCTAAATTGCAGTGTTCCGTCACAGACATGGGGGTGAATCTCCCGGATGTGACATATCAAGGACTGGATTCATGACACCTCGCATTTTACTGACGCGCAACTGGAATCCCAATTATCAGCTCCATGGTCTCTAATTGGCATTCTGCACACCCCCTTCCGACTCCTCCCTCCTCATATCAAGCGACATAAACTCCTTAGGGATTCAATTATGACCTGGAAAGCTGTACACAAGTACTATGGGTTGCCGGGTGTGTTGTCACCTCACATGGCCCTCTGCTCCTCACCATGCTTCCCGCAAGGGTGGCAATTGGCTGGATTCACTGTCTGGGGCAAGAAGGGTGTGCATACCGTGAAGGACTTGCAAGGGGCTGATCTAAAGCTTATCTCATTCTCAGCTGTGTCGGAGAAATTTGGACTGCCACGCACCCATTTTCTACATTATGCTCCATTGCAATCTTACCTCCGTAGTGTGCTGGGGAACCAACTTAAATTTCCCGCCCATAAGCACTTTGACAAATTATTGACGCCAAAGTCGATGGTTCTCTCCGTGTCCTCCTTGTATGGGGATTTACGTAGATTTAAGGGGGGATACTCTAAGGTGACGGGATCTTATGTCAGGCGATGGGCCCAGGTGTTGGACGCCACCGAGGAGGACACGTTTGATATTCTCCAACGGGGGTGGGCCACGGTACGCAAACATGTATGTAATGAACTGTGGAGGGAGACGCAACTCAAAATCGTGCATTGGGCATATGGCGCATTTAACATAAGGACGCTATCCCCATCGGTGGGCACGACTGCAAGGCTTGTCAGTTGCCCCAAGTGCGGTGTGGATCTGCCAGACTGTCAGCCCTCTGTGTGTCCTGGGGGGAGTGCGGCGCCCTCGGGGTCCCCAGTATAGGGGGCGTCCCCGGCTGTGCATCAGCCTCTCCCCCAGTGTCAGTACTTTGCACTCCACGTTGTGATGGGGGTACCCTGCCATGGGGCACCCCGGTCAGCTGTGGCTCTGCACGCACCACGTGCAGATCATGGCGCCCCCGGTCGCGTCTGCCATTGCCGCCGCTGCTGCTAGACTGCGCGAACAAGATGCACATATTTAAAGAACATACCCCCTCCTGCATCACTTCCTGCAATGGGAGGGTTGTCAATCACACTGGGCCATATAGCCCAGCTCAGCACAGAGTAGGTGCTGTTGATTGCGTTAAAAGTGACCGTGTTTAGATGAGATTCCTTCCCTGTATTCTGATCGATCTCCCGTGTACGACCCCGCTTGTCTCCTCGTTTACCCGACCTCGGAATCCCGACTAGCAGTTACCGGTTAACCTCATCTCGTTTGCTGCCTGCCGCCCACCTTTCCTTGTCCTGCTATCTACTTTCTCTCCCTTTGTGACCTCGGATTTGGACTGATTACTCTCTCCTCTGGAGACCTCTACACGGGGTAATATACTCACAACGCTTCCACACCCGGGGTGCCGACCAGAGGAGACCTTCCTACTGCCGCAGAAACACCACCGGTCCCCCTCCTGGACATCGCCATCTCCCATAGGGCTCTGGGTAGAAGACCAGGTTCTACGGAAGATTCCATCCCTCTGTGGTCGGTTCCACTCAGCCACCTAGAACCCCGCGTAGAAGCTGACACAGACCTATTGCATTTGTGGTGGCAGTGCCCAGACATCTCTCACTTTTGGGGGACGGTCACGGACTATATGGGGGAGGAACGGGCTAGGACGGCGCACATACTCTCACACCTCCTCCATTCCTCTGATGACGGGGAGTCAGAGTCCACGCATGGGAGCATATATGTCTTTTAGGGGCGAAACGGGCTATTATGGCTCAGTGGTTGTCGCCTTCTCCTCCCTTCGCTGACACAGGTACGCCAGACACTTCAGTCCTACATGTAATTTGATAAGTTTTATGCGGAGCAGGATAAAGAGCAATGGACCAGGACTTTCTTTAAATTGTGGAAAAAGTTCTTGTTGAAAGAGTTTGACGATGCCCAACTTATTGACTTGATGGCTGCCTTCCGCCTGACAGAATGGTACGCCTTGGAAGACCTGAAAGACACTTTGGGGAGACTGACCGTCCCGGCCAGCTGGGGACCCTTCACAGACGTGACGACCGGCAGACCATTGTGATGCACCACATTCTGACTTTGTAGGCCACCGTTCCATCCTTTCACTTGACATCAGAGAAAGCCAGAGCTTGACTCCACTCGACTGGTATCAACGGACGGGAGAGACAGGGAATTACTTCGGTATTATGGGGCAGTGCAACTGTTGTTGTTGTTATTGGTTAAGGTTAATGTTAATGTTACACCGGTATGGTGTTCTGCTTCTGTATATACAGTATGTCCCAGGATGGATTATGTACTGTATATGCAGCGGTGGCTTTTGTACTGTTTTCTATGTACTTTGTCTACTGTACATCCAGTTGTTGTAACAAATTATTAAAAAAACTCAATAAAGAAAGTTTAAAAAAAAATATATATATATAAATGTATTTGAAGGTGTACTGTTCATGGTCAGTATGAAGCACCTCATAGGTGAATAGTAAATGATTGTCATACCTTCCTCTCCTTTTCAGCACTTGCGCCTTACGCTGACCGAAAGGGGTCAGTGCCGGGTCCAGCACCTACGCTTCTTGTCTGTCGTAGAAATGCTTCACTATTTCCGCCTTCATCCAATTCCACTAGAATGTGGAGCCGCAGGAGATGTGAAGCTGTCAGGTTTCGTGGTGTCTTCTGCTCATTCACAAGGTAAAAAGTGCATCTTTGTTATTGGAGCTAGACTGTTTACCCAACACACATTGTACAGTACATACTGTTCACATGACTCTAACTACTCCACATTTAGCATAATGGTCACATTGTTTCCACAAGCCTCTCCCAGCAATATCATATTCTTTCTGGCTGCGATAATTCTGAAGCATCTTTTTTTATTGGAAATGCATGCATTTTCTACTTATTTTTATTAGTTCTATTATTAAGATTTCTAAAACCCATATTCAATGCCTAATAATGAATATTAAAAAAAACTCTGTAATTCTGCAAGGTAGCAACTTGTATATAACTCACTTCTGATGCCTCTTTATGTTACATTACATGTGAGCGGCTAGTCAGCTCTCTGGGGGTTAATAAGTTCCCTATAAAGATTTCTTGTAATGCTTCATGTGCCAACCTTCACGTCCATCTTCACCACAAAGTTAACTCCCATTATTAGGTTTTGCACCTTATGCTGAAAATATTTTTGACCATGATCAAAGACTGGGGCTGAGCAATGTTTCTAGATGTATTGTTATCATGCCCCAATAGCTGTACTGTTTACCTCATACATTGACACAGTTTGTTGCTAGGAAATAGTTTCTTCCTCTTTCTAATAAAGATTTACTCTACCTCAAATGACCCAATATGTTGAAATGATCCTTTCTTCGCCAGCTGCACATTGACAATTTTAATGTTAATCTAGCAACAATGCAATCTCTGAATACCATTGGGAAAAGATTTCCACAAAATGTTGTTTCATAAATACAGCTGAGACAATACATGCTTCCTAGTTAACCCTTTCCTCTTTCCTTCCCACAGACCAGAACCCCACAGTCAGCACATTACTGTTCCCATTGCCAATCCAGAGGTCAGGTTCAGATCGTAGCGTCTCGCATTCCCCTCAGGCCAACCTGCGGCAACATCCCTTCACAGATGACTTTCATTCCAGCTCTTACTCTGAACAGATTTTCCATTTGGTCCCCCCTCCAGAAGAATTGGCCCGGAACTTTTTACTGAGTGAGTCTGGGAGGGCCCAAACAAGCAGTCAGAGGGAATCTGACTATGAAATGGATTCTTCTTCACGGGGCCACATACGAGCAATAGACAATCCTTACACACCTCTATGACAATGTGGTAGTGTGCTGTACATGCTGAACTGACACGTTTATTTTTCTACAGACATAAAAGCCTTAACACATGCAAACAAGCCAAGAGTTTAACCTGTTTCTGTTTTATTATTATGATGTTGCAAGGATGAGTGCAAGTGTACATCCCCTCTGGGTGTTAATGTATTTGGCCTGTTAAAGGGCCCTTCTTTCTCCTGCACACCAGGCCTCCGAGGACCTGGGGAGCAGTGAAGGGTTAAGTTGTTAACAATTTATCAGCTTGTTTTCCTGTTACTGTTTACAGAAAAGTAGTTACTTATAGGGGTGGTACTCCAATCTATAGAATATAGGCAATGGTGACATCATTTTGTGTTACTTACATACAATTATGGCCAGGTTTTTCCAACCTGTTCCTGGGACTACAATATCATCAGTTTGGCAGTGCTTTTACTGTTATAACACAACAGATAGCTAAAGCACCATCCTTGGTATGTCTATCTATAGCCTGCTATGTTTTTATCAGGCGCTGTATAATACAATGCTGCATAGCACTTCCTACCACCATAGGTTTATTTCTTGTCAGGGAATAGAAGAAATGCAGCCACAATGTTGTTTAAGTAGCAACTGAAAAAAATATATTTTTAGAATACTATTTGAAACATAACTCTGGGAATAATATGATATTTAAATGTGCCTTGGCTGGCTACTCTGGGGTTGGTGCTCTGAAATAATCACATAGCAGGGCTGCATTGGGCTGCGATTACAGGGGATACATGCTGACAGAACCCATGCAGCAGCCAACAGGACACTTACACCACCTTAGCTGGCCTCTAACTTGAGTTGTTTTCTTGCACAGCCTGGTCTCAAGGATTACTTGAGTACTCAAGGATCTATAACTTGTAAGCTTCCTTGACTGCAAAAGAGGTAAAATGTACTTCTCAACAATTTACAGGACAAACATATATTGTATTTTGTCAACGAGTCCCCATGAGTATAGGTCAATACCAGTGTATTCATTGTGCAACTTGGTGTTGTAGACACTTGTTAGTACACTCAATGTGTATACATACCTCTTCTGTACTGTACCTCTACTGTAGTAGACACACAGCAAAACTCAGATCAGCAGCACGTGCAATACATTGGCAAAACTGATGATAAAGGGGGAATTCAACACACTGGAATGTGCAGGCCCTACAAATTTAAAATGGGTCACCACCAAATGTTATCAATAGAAGGTACTGAATACTAACCATGTGCTAATTTGTGTCTGCAGCACCATGCACAGGGCATGACATCAGACAATATGGTGTCTGGAGAATTGCTTAAATATGGACTCTAAAGGCTGTATTATCATTCAGGAATTCTGCATGAGCTTCCAGTATAGACAGTAACATTATGAGCTACACATAAGGTTAGGCTTTCTACACACTGCTAGTCATGAATGACTCCTCGACCACATCATACCTGTGCTCAGTACATGCCGGTTGACTCATTAGGTTTGGCACTAGTCAGTGATGTTCTTTCTGCATTAGAATTGACACCTACTATCAGTATAGTATATTCATAATCGGCATAATACTGTTACAGAACCAGGTCCTGATGGAAAGAGACTTTATCCATCTATGTCAAATCTTCAAGGCACATGCCTGCTGACTTGTCTCTAGCAGTCTAACCTTGGGGTACAAACAGGTAATAGATAGGACAATCTCTCGAGTTTTTATGACGTTGACATAAGTATCATGCCTCTGCATTGTTTTAAATGCAGCAAATATTTTTCACAGTAGATTTCTTACACAAAACAATTTTATTTCTATCCATGTGACAAATGTACAGAAACGAATGTATGCTGCGAATATAGTATATAATGTAGAGTTTGCATATTGTAAAAAAAACACCTCAAATGATGAATGTGTCGTTTATTATACATGCAACAGGGAAAACTGTGTGTATAAAAATTAAATACCGCACTGTTTAAAACCTCCAATATCTAACTTCATAGCAAGAGTATATGAGTATGTTTGAATCACAGACACAGTGCTCAGCCAGTCCTTGGTCACACCTGTCCTATTCACAATATCCACAAACTTTATGGCAAATGGCTACACTAATATATAATGCTGTATCATCTATGTTCACCCCATAGATTCTACAACGCAGAGCTTCACCAAGATGGTGTGCACTGTGTTGTACAATCATCCATAAATTTTGCGATCGAACAGAAATTTGGTCCTGCATGGATGCTCCAAAAGAGTTCACATATTTGTTCTTGGTGGCTATCAGAAGGATTTAAGCTGGGCATACACAGGTAGATTCCCATGCATTTGACTGGCGATTAATCACAGCCTGGTGACATCACCACGCTGTGACTGATCACGGGTCAATCGAACGGTTATCAATGTGCACCACATGGGCACATCGATTTCTGTTCGATGGGGACCCGGTTTCCCAGTGGTCCCCTGTGGTCTCTGCTTCTCCCCAGCCAGTGACCAGCTTGGCAGAAACAGAGAGAAAGAGAGAGTCGGTGAACCTGCACGCCCCCCCCTCTCCTCACACAGAGACGTGCTGGCCCCACCCCCTTCACACTCCCAGCAGCCCGGCCATTATTTTGAATGGAGACCCACAGTCCCTATTCAAAGTAATGGATTTCAACCAAGGTTTTCCAACATCTTGGAACCCTGTTTGGTCAAGTCAAGGAACCGTGGATGGCTCAAATCTTGTAACAGATTATCTGTTTCTTCATCGAGCCGTGTATGTTAATGATATGTTAAATTTTGACATTAATATGCATATGTAAATTGCTATAACTTTGTATAGAAATGCAAACCCAGTTTAAGGGAACAAACATTTGTTAGTTTGCAATGAAGAGAACTGCTGAATGACCAGTAAACTGAAATCTAGTAAGGAGGATTCATTCTGAGAGTATGGCAGAGAGAAATTTCTAGAAATCGATTTTTGCTCTCTATCATCTCAAAATTCATAAGGTCTGCTTGCTGCATTTTATTTTTTTAAATTCTTGTTGGTTTTGGCTGTAAAATGGCAATCGGAAGAGGAAGTAACCGCACACATTTCTGCGAGATTTTCTTGGCAGGCCACAGTATAACATCCAGCTGTGCTAATGAAAATAGATCATTTCAAACACTAATAGTCAGTCATCTCACATACATGTTTAAGCAACAGACTCGTCTGCATTAAGTAGTCCAGAATGTGACTCCTCTTTTCATTTTCTTAACCTCTTCATCTCTGCAGCTTCCTCACGAGTCACATTTGGGCATCTGATCAAGCTCTTTACACCTACAGCATGTTAAGGCTTTTAATGGGTCTTCTATTAAGCTCTGTTTGTATTCACATTGCCTTTGTGACATAACCCCATGCATTAGTTTATTAGTTTACTATCAGTTTAACAGTTTTTCACATTTTTATATGTTTTCGATCCACATTGTGTCTGTGAGCTCATGCTTCCTGTAACATGCCTTGTTGTGTGCTTTTCATATATTTTGCATGTGTTGTGCATTGGTTTGGTTTATATAAACCAGCTAATGAAATAAGAGGACTAAGCAGAGGTTGTATAGGGAGGTGCTACTTGTCATGCACTGAAACACACTACAAGGAATGGCTACACTACAAGGCATGGTTACATTTCACGCCATTGACATTATTGTTAGTTTAAATGTGCATAGATAGACAAAAAAAAAACACATCTTTCAACAAAGCACTACAAAGCACCACGCCACAACTCATAGGGGTAAACTAGCCTATTGCATATATTTTTTCTCCTTATTCTTAGGAGAAAAAATATAGGAGTTTGTTTACATGAAATACAATACATGAACAGGGCTAAAATGCTAAACACACAATATTGTTTTATTATCCTTGTAAAGTTTATTATGGTTTACAGCAGAGGTCCAAAATTATGATTTGGACATAGCATAACAGGTTTTAGGCTTTGTTTACATTGCGTTGGGACCCTTCAGTAGTAGTAGATGTAAGGTTGAACGTAGTGTTCAACCTTACACCGGCGGATCGGCTCGGCGCAATGAAGACAGAGTCTCCGCCGAGCAGGTAAGTCTATCTGTCTATCTGTTACGTTGGGTTACGAGGTCCCAACGTAACAGATAGACTTACCTGCTCGGCGGAGACTCTGTCTTCATTGCACCGAGCCGATCCGCCGGTGTCAGGCTGAACATAGTCGAGTACGTTCAGCCTTTACACCGGCGGATGTGTAAACAGATGATCGGCAGGCAAAGTCTGTGGGATACGTCGGGACCCCTGCTAAGCGTATATGCTTAGCGTAGGGGTCCCGACGTATAATGGAAACAAGCCCTTAGTGTTGGCCTGAATAAAAAGGACAGAAACAGCCAGTCAAGTAATCCATTTACTCAGCCAGTCCAATATAGTGTAAAAACAAGTAATAGCATTAATGATTGTAGCATTCTTTACACATCATAGAGACAAAAGAAATTGAGGAAGCCGTGTCAGTACCAATCCTACCAAGTGTGTTTCAAAGAACAGCAGTGGAAAATGCTTTGAAACAGCACTGTTTGTACAGCAGGAAAACTATCCATACATTTGTCTTGCAAATGTGTCTAAACCTGCATTCTGGTTAGTGTCAGCCTGAAGATGCAGTCCATGTATCAGCTGCATAATGGAAAACATCCTGTTTTACCCAGGTCTATTTTATCTTATAAGGAAGAAAGTATCTAGATTACCCAATGCTGAAAATATGAGATGTTTGCATTATATACATGTGTGTATATATAATATGTAGGCAAAGCTACTGGGACAGTGTAAAACTAAGAACACCATGCACTATTAATGAAGATATTTATATAGAAGCTAAATGTGTTATCATATACCTTCAGCTTAGACTGAGTTCTCTGTGTAGAACACTGTGTGCCCAAAAAACTGGTGTATATATATATATATATATATATATATATATATATATATATATATATATATATATATATATATACACACTGTTGTCAGTTGATGGCTATCAAGAAGTTTTCATTAGGAGAATACATATGTAGACCATGGCTTTCTTGCCCAGGATGCCCAAAGCATCCCATAGCCCTCACCACATACACATCTTAGTAAATCTTATTTTGCAACATTTGATCTAATGATCTGAATACTAACAAAATAACTATTATATTTTTCCAACACTGAACAGTATAATGCAGTAGCTTGGTAGTGTTCAACAATCTAGGTTTCTTCTGAGGCTCCATCCACACCCATTTGCTTGTTTAAAAGCATGGTGGGAATTGCAAACTAGGGTCTTGTTTAACTAGTGCACATTATATTTAATAGGCACGTTCATGTAAAAAGTGTTTATGTAACTTTTCTGTTTATTTACATTGATCAGTGCTGCACATCCATAAAATCCCGTTCACAGGCTGAACGAACGTACATGACTACGTTCAGCCTTACATCGGCAGATCGGCTCGGCACAATGAAGACAGAGTGTCCGCCGTGCAGGTAAGTCTATCTGCTATGTCGGGGACCCCCGCTTAGCGTATATGCTTAGCGGAGGGGTCCCAACGTAATGGAAACATAGCCTAAGGAAGCAGCATTAGGGTTTTGGATATTGCACCAATCTTACTTACTATTGCAGGTATTATAATTAGTGATGGGCGAACATCGGCCAGGTCAGTCCGCGAACGGGTGGATCGGACTTTTGAAGACCGGGCTTCATGCCCGGTCTTCTAGTGAAAAGATTCTTCCTCTGGCACGATCTCGTTGCTCCTGATCCTGCCGGAGGAAGAATAGAGATCTTCTTCTTGCCGGCAAACGGGGCAGGTCGAACACCCGTACTGCTCGCCGGCGAGAAGGAGGGCGAACATCCATGTTCCCCGCCGAACTGTCCGCCCTGCGTGCAGTTTGGCCATCACTGATTATAATACAAACTGGAATTTATTTGATAGAGGACAGACCTAAAGTACTAATAGTGACATACAGAACCAGCTGGAATTCACTTTACTGACACCAAGTCTGTAAAAATTTTATTTATTCAGATTGAAAACAGTGACTTTACTTAAAAAACCTCTTTATTCAGTAAGGCTGTTTCAATTTACTTTTACTTGCTTACTATGTTCAGTGTGTATATAGGTTTTTCAAACTGGCCAGACATAATATAAATTTTCACATTTGCTAAATAAAGCCACATGAACATAAATGATTTTTGCTCATGCAGTAAGCATTAAACATTGGCAAGTTATAGTATACTCCAAAATTAGGCTGACTTCATTCAACTCAAATCAATAGGATTCACATTTGTACTAATGTATGACCATTTGTAAAACATACTATCAATCAACCCTCAGCACTCTTACATATTAAATAATAGTAGTTATTTGTGACCTCGCAGTCTGTGTTGCTAAATACAGGGAGTGCAGAATTATTAGGCAAGTGGTATTTTTGAGGAATAATTTTAT
>CM070032.1:59017211-59041617 GCA_036250615.1 Ptychadena robeensis
TGGCATCTTGGCAGCTGCACGCTTGACTTTTCTCAGTTCATGGGCAGTTATTTTGTTGTTTGCCTTTGTTGTTCCACGTGCTTCTTGCGACCCTGTTGACTATTTTGAATGAAACTCTTGATTGTTCGATGATCACGCTTCAGAAGCTTTGCAATTTTAAGAGTGCTGCATCCCTCTGCAAGATATCTCACTATTTTTGACTTTTCTAAGCCTGTCAAGTCCTTCTTTTGACCCATTTTGCCAAAGGAAAGGAAGTTTCCTAATAATTATGCACACCTAATATAGGGTGTTAATGTCATTAGACCACACCCCTTCTCATTACAGAGATGCACATCACCTAATATGCTTAATTGGTAGTAGGCTTTCGAGCCTATACAGCCTGGAGTAAGACAACATGCATAAAGAGGATGATGTGGTCAAAATACTCATTTGCCTAATAATTCTGCACTCCCTGTAATGCAGAATAACAAGAGTGGTGAAGTAAATCTCCTCAAATGGCTGGGTTCGGGCACAGCGTGGGAGCTCACCTGGTCTGGCTGCCGCGTCCATCTTCCTCCTCGCCGGCCTCTTCCGGGTCCTCGAGTGACGTGGGACCCAGTCTTAAGCTAGCCATACACAGTCGGATTCCATGGCCGATCGATCACTTATCCGATCGATTCCGGCGATCTCAGCGGGAATCAGAGGTCCGATCAATCGGCCAATTAAGAGTATCCGATCGCTGCATACCACCTTGTCCCGCGGATTCCTGGACGATTCCGTGTCTGATCGCTTACTCCACAAATGGCAACTCCCCCTGATGTGTGCAGAATAGGATCAGAAAGACCAACATGTTGGTTCTCTGTCGGATCCGATTCTGGGCCCCTGATCAATCGGACGCGATCGATCGGACAAGGCGGGCTGCACGCGATTCCGGCACAATCGTTTGGCGTGCACGCGCCCGGAATCGATCGTGCCGGAATCTGGTGGGAATCCGACCCATGTATGGGGGCCTTTAAAGAAAAAATTCAATTACTTTGGACTGGATCAGATAAATGTCTTTCTATAATCCAGTTCAAAAGTAGATCCAACTAGCAGAAACGCTCTCGCTGAGAGTTACATCTATCTCCGGCTGCACCCGAGTGTCTCCGTAAATATCCGATGTCTGCGATGGTCCTGATGACGTCACGCGCCGGGCGGGAGATGTAAGGTACAGAAAAAAAATGTTCTTAGATTTTTATTTTTTTACATTTGTTTTTTATTTTGATTGGATTGGATAAATGTTTTATAATGTTTTATCCAATCCAAATCCAAAGAAAAGAAAACAAGTGTAAACTTATAAAAAAAATAAAAAAAAAATTTCTGTACCTCTAAAGCCGGCCATAGCGCTTCAATCTGTGGCCGATTTTGCTAATGATCACCATGCGCATTCGGGGTGATCGCTTGGTGATCAATCGCAAAATGAACGCGCCCACCTGGAGCAACCGTTCGTACTCGCACAAAACTTTGATCAGCCAGAGAACAAACGTTTTTCTCTGGTCGATCGCCAGTACTTTGAATGGGGACAAGGGTCCCCATCCAAATTATTGGTTGTCAAATTGCAAATGGTGTATTTCGAAAAATTGACCATGGCATGATGATGTCATCATGCTGCGGCCGATTGTTCGATAAACGCCCGCCAAGCATAGCGTCTATGGCTGGTTTAACCTCCCTAGCGTTACGCCCGAAGCAAGTACTGGCGCAGTCTGATCGTGAATCAAACTGCGCCCGTGCCGGAATCAGGCGCAGCCGCTGGCTCTCTGTGTGCCTGCAGCATTTCTACAGAGCTGCAGGCACACAGAGCCTTTCCGCCCCCATCGGTGTCATCGGTGACACCGATGGGGACGGAAAGGCAAAACACTGTATCACTTTTGGTCCAGAAATCTGCAGCTCAGTGACCTGCCAGGGAGGTTAAAGCTCCAGTTGTTGTTTACGTATTGCTGTCTATGACCAGCTGCTTTTTATTCCATTACACGTTAACGCTAGGCATACATGGTTTGATTAAGTTTACATCGATCGACCTTAAATCGTATACTGCACACATGGTTTGATCAATAAAAATTGTACAACGATCAATTTAAAATCGTAGCATTTTATTTGTTATTCAGGTCGATTGTATTCGATGAACATATTTATATATGATGCTTTCCTGTGTTTTTTATCAAAACCATCGATAGTTGTATTACGATCGAACCCTCTATGTGCTACTACTTTCGATTATGATCAATCTTCGATTCGATTTTAGATCTTGATCTTTTCATTGTGCCGTACCGTGTATGCCTAGCTTAAAGCAGGGTGCAGACGGCTCGATATTGGAGCTGTCCGATGTACCCTGCAGCAGTGTGATGACGTCAGATATCGGAGGAGCTTTGCCTGGAGACCCGCGGTCTCTTGGCAAAGCATCGGACATCGTCCGTATTTACGGTCATGTCCGATATGGCTGTTTCTGAGTGGGATTGATTTGTCCCGCTCGAAAACAGCGATGGCCACATATTGTATGGGCAAGATAGTCGTGAGCGCACACGGCGCTCGAAGCGGCCATGGATTTGGCCCATATCTGCAGGTCTGTACCCTGCTTTAGTGTTGCTGAAGTCTGCAGCAGCAAGCATGACCTCTGGCAGGATTACAGAGTTCTTTTTTATATCCCAATAGAGATGGGCCGAACTGTTCGCCGGAGAACAGTTCGGCCGCGAACACGGCATGTTCGCCGTTCGCCTCGCCGGCGGACAGTACGGGTGTTCGACCCGTACTGTTCGCCGGCCAGAAGAAGGTCTAAATTCTTCCTCCGGCAGGATCACAACCTGTGTAATCCTGCCGGAGGAAGAATCTTTTCACTACAGAAGCCGGTCTTGTAGTGAGAAGACCGGCGGAAAAACCGGATGTGACGTCAGTGACGTCACATCCTGCGGCCGTAACCAGGAACTATGCGTTCCAGGTTGCGGTCCACGGACCGGATGTGACATCACTGACGTCACATCCGGTTTCTCCGTTTCAAATTCCCCGCCTAGAGGCGGGGAATTTGAATATGTCCGCGAACAGAGCGGACGGCGAACATCTTTGAAGTTCGACCCGCCCTGTTCGCGGACACCCCAGGGAGGGTTCGCGCCATCACTATATCCCAACAACAACATGGAGACTCTTCAATCTAAACCTAGTATACAGTATACTGGCCTCTATGTCTTACTACTTAAATGAGGAATACGATATGTCTTCTTCTCATACATACACTCATTGAACAGGCCTGTACCCCGAAACTAGCCTGACTTGTGCACTTACTTGTTCTAAAACGACAATGAATGAGATGTTACTATTATTAAAGTATTATTTATAGTCATTTTGCATATGTTCCAAACTCAGACCTTTAACACGTGATGTTTGTTAAGAATCGTTTTGGCAAACACTGAATTTGAAGATAAAGTAAAAAGATTTTCATTGATATATTATCAGCTGGAACTGGGCAGAGTGTAAAACACTAGACAGCACTGGGACTTATGAAAGATTGACAGGCATACTCATTCAATAAAATATTCAGAATACAAAGGTGGCAAAGAAGAGCGTTTACATACTGCACGGAATACTAAACTGAACTCTGGAACAGTATAAGAGACTACATGAAAGAGGAATGAATTCTGGAACAGTATAAGAGACTGCATGAAAGAGGAATGAATTCTGGAACAGTATAAGAGACTGCATGAAAGAGGAATGAATTCTGGACAGTATAAGAGACTGTTTGAAAGAGGAATGAATTCTGGGACAGTATAAGGGACTGCATGAAAGAGGAATGAATTCTGGGACGGTGTAATAGACTGCATGAAAGAGGAATGAATTATGGAACAGTATAAGAGACTATGAAAGAGGAATGAATTCTGGAACAGTATAAGAGACTGCGTGAAAGAGAAATGAACTCTGGAACAGTATAAGAGACTGCATGAAAGAGGAATGAATTCTGGGACAGTATAAGAGACTACATGAAAGAGGAATGAATTCTGGAACAGTATAAGAGACTGCATGAAAGAGGAATGAATTCTGGAACAGTATAAGAGACTGCATGAAAGAGGAATGAGTTTTGGAACAGTATAAGAGACTGCATGAAAGAGGAATGAATTATGGAACAGTATAAGAGACTACATGAAAGAGGGATGAATTCTTCACCCACCATATTGTTCGCCTTATAAGACGCACCCCTCCCCCAAAAATTGTGGCAAATGCGCAACCAGTAATGTATTCGGCTGCCGGCGGTTGCGCGCTGTGCTTCCCTAGCTGAGCATTGAGCTTGGCTGTGGAGACAGAGGCTTGAGCTGACAATCAAATCTCCGGCTGTTCATCGACAGAGATCTGTGCTGTGTATGGCAGAGCAGGGGACACCCTCACACTGTGCCACATAGTTTATAATCCCTTTTCATGTGACAACACTAAAGATACAATGCTGATACAATGTAAAGTAGTCAGTGTGCAGCTTGTGTAACAGGTAACGCTGCTGTCCCCTCAAAATATCTTAACACACAGACATTAATGTCTACCTCTGGTAACAAAAAGTGAAAATTGGAAATCCCTAGAATTTGCACAAAGTTTCAATATATTGTGTGGTCACCATTATTTTCTAGCACAGCCTTGGGGTTCACTACAGCTTCACAGGTGGTCACTGGAATCCACTCCTCCGTGAGCTAGTGGTTGCCACCACACATGTTGGACACCATCTGAACCAAGTAAGTTTATCTTGGTCTCATTACAAGACATGACATTTCAGTTCTGAGTGGAACCTGTCCTGTTATACCACTGTATGTCAGTCTTGGCCACCGCGCTGCAGCTCACTTTTGTTTAGACATCAATTGCTGTGTGTCAATTTCAAGGGCACAGCAAATTTACACTGTTACACAAGCTGTACAACGACTGCTTTACATTGTATCAAAGTGTCATATCTTCAGTGTTGTCCCATGAAAAGATATTGTGAACTAATTACCACAATGCGAATATGGGACAAGCCAAGACCGCTCAGCTCAAACGGGCATTACATGGACACATGACACATATAACACTGACAACACAAGCAGGGACATGGGTCACACGGAAGTCATAAGACAACAAAAATACAATTGTGTAAAAGGACAAGGTTACTGGACCATAGGACTGGCACTGTGACCAAAATATGTTACATACACAGGTGAGCTGCACCTTAAATGTATAAATAAGTCACTGCATTAATTAACCTCCTGGGCGCTATGCCCGAACTCAGTTCGGGCGCAGTTTGATCACTGATCAAAGTGCGCCCGTGCCGGGATCTGGCACAAACGGCGCCTCTCCGTGTGCCTGCATCTCTGTAGAAGAGCCGAAGACACACAGAGCCTTTCCGGACCCTTGTCTTCGGCGTCATCTGTGACGCCGAAGGGGGCGGAGCCATAGACCTACATAAATGGAGGGGGCACCGCTCTCCTCCCCACACACCACCGGCGTCTATTTGACACCAGCAGTGTGTAGAGGGCTGGGCAGAGAGCCAGCAATCACGCTATTGCGGGGGGAAACGGCTTTTCGTGCCATTAAAAATTGCGCGAAAAGCTTGTAACGCCCAGAGGGTTAAGACTTTCTACACTATGGTGAATAAGTAAAACAATAGTCATTCTGCAGATTTTCTGTCCATATTGTTATGTACTGTACCCATAACTTATTTTTTATAAATAGTGTCTTGCTAGAATGTACAGATCAGATTTTAAATGACTTAACTTGCTTTCTCTGCAAATTATTTTTGGTATCTGTATAGAAAATAAAATATATATAATACATATGTTGTACTTGTTGCACACAATAATATGAGACAATACTTTTGGCCAAACAACATGCAGTTTTAGGCAGGAACGAAAGAAATATGTTTCAGCTAGATGAGGTATGTGGATATTCCCATGTTATAACCCAACAAATCTCACATTTCCTGTTGTAGGGGGGGGGGGTTCATTTACTTCTCCAGTGTCCCTATGGAAAGAGCCACCCAGGCTGGCCAGCATCACTGATGTCACTTCCGGTCTCGGGAGATTAAAGTCCCCTCCCTCCTATTTTGTTCCTGCCTTACTAAGGAGGGAGGCATTTGGCTGGGAAAGCCAAATAAAAAACGTGACTTTCCCTGCCAAAACACAAGGGTTGACTGGTATGGAATTACCTGTCTGCAGCAGCGGCTGTTCTCATGTTCTGAAGTGTTGTTTGTTGTGTCTGCAGCAGCGGCTGTTCTTGTGTTCTTTTTTGTGTCTGCAGCAGCGGCTGTTCTCATGTTCTGAAGTGTTGTTTGTTGTGTCTGCAGCAGCGGCTGTTCTCATGTTCTGAAGTGTTGTTTGTTGTGTCTGCAGCAGCGGCTGTTCTCATGTTCTGAAGTGTTGTTTGTTGTGTCTGCAGCAGCGGCTGTTCTCATGTTCTGAAGTGTTCTTTGTTGTGTCTGCAGCAGCGGCTGTTCTCGTGTTCTGAAGTGTTCTTTGTTGTTTCTGCAGCAGAGGCTGTTTTCGTCTTCTTCTGTCCTACAGAACTAGAACAGCCGCTGCTGCAGACAAGGTGTATCTGCTGTCTTTACTGTGTCCCCCCTCCATCAGCCCCCCTGTGTAAAGTGCATTCCTTTGGGGAGCCCATGGAGTCAAGAACACAGAGGAGAAAATGCTGGCACACAGGGTGCCCAGATGATTTTTCGGCCGATTGACTGCGCGTGATGATGTCATCACAGTTCAAAATTGAACTGTGTATGGGGAGCTTTACCCATAGATCATTTTCTGTACTTCCTGAATATGTCCATAACCTAAAAACACATGCAGCCACATATCTAATGTGTAGTAAATGACAACACATCGTTTGTCTTGGTATGCTTGAAAAGTGTACTGCAGCTTAAAAAAAATACAGAACAATCACCACAACTGCAAGTTCGGGCTCCGAAGGACAAATGTATGGTTGCATTTTTATAGAATACCAATAGATATGAAAGTAGGTTCCGTCACTGTTGCTATCATGCTGAACCTTCCTGTCACCTGGCCGTTAGGCCCCAGACTTCCTTTTATTGAGTTGCTGGACCAAAACAAAGATCATGGTATTCCTGGTCTTCATAAAGTATGAGCATGAGAGTCAGCCAACTAGAACTAAGAGTTCAGCAAAAGCAGACTGTTTGTTGGACAACATGTTTCTAAGATAACTAAGGAAGCTGCAAACAATGGCTTTGTGTTCTGCAAACACTAGTTTCTTGGTTACCATGCTGACCGCCTATAACAAGGGCAAATGTCATATCATCTCTAGAAAACAATAGGAGGGATCTGGTTGAGGACCCAGACCACTACAATTCATGACAGTAGAGTTTAAACATGGAACACACTTGCATAACAAGAAATACCACATTACCCAAGTAGGTGCGTGGCCAACACCCCAAATACAATATCAAAAAGATTAATGGAGGGAGAGACCAAGGGCTCAGTCTATCCCTCCATTGAGATTTTCCTTTACCTAAGCAATGGCAAGGGTACTTTCAAGAGGCCACCCTATTTCTTTTACTACATTACCCCGGTCTCTCCCTCCATTAATCTTTTTGATGGAACACACTTGGTTATGCTTGATTGCTGTTCAACTTTCAAAAGTCTTATCCCATTTCAGATATTTCGTATTAATATCCTCTGCAGTTGATATACAACATTGTATGACACTTTTGTGTCTTCTGGTTTATTATGACCTCATTGAAATAATCTTTGGATTAGTAATATGTACCATTCCCCAATAAAGTTATAGTATAATGGACACTAAGCAAAGTTTTAGGTGACATAGTTGATGATAACAGTGCCTTGCTTTTAATTCCCCCCACACCTCCTGTCACTACTTACATATCCCACCTGGTACATAAATATTAATCTAACCGCCCCCTCCGCTCCTCTAGTGACCTTCTAATGACATCCCCAATCATAACATCCTCATATGCACAGCTTCAAGACTTCTCTAGGGCCGCTCCTACTCTCTGGAACTCTCTCCCTCGTCCCATTAGACATGCTTCTACTACTTAAAAATGCTCTGAAAACCTGCCTTTTCAATCTGGCCTACCCATATTCTCATTCCCAATTTCATCACCCTGCCAGTCCCCCCCCCCCCCCCCCCCCCCCCCCCCCTCCCATCTATGGTATATTCTGTCCCCTAAGTAAAGATCGTTGAACTGTTTTCAGAAAATTTGACTTTATGAGTTATTTGCAAAGCCCCTGAGCATGATATCATCACCAAACTTGCTGGAAATGTAGAGATGGGTCAAGGGTATACTACAAATAAAGAAAGTATTACTTTGACACAAATAGTTTTTGCATAAATAAAATTCATATTTAAGTAAAAATTTCAACTTTGACAACTTGTAGGTGAAAAACTACAAATGCTAGAGCAACACTTTTTTTTTTCAAATGTTCCCACAATCCTTCATCTCCAGCCATTTTGGTGAGGATAGCAGGGTGCATGGGCTTTGCAATTAACTCACAAAGTCAACAAGTCGAAAAATATGCTATATAAAAAAAAAGGTAATAATAATATTGGTTTCTTGTGTCGCTTAGCATGTCCATACAGGCATGGTTTGCAACTTAACCAGTGAGACATGGAGTGTTTTGCTTTTTATAACTGCAGTAAATAGTTTGCATGTCTCTTGTAACAACTAGCCGACCCTCTATAATGGCACAAAAGCAGTGGCAGCACTACTATTCTTGGGTTGTTCATGACATGTCCTTTTCTGCTGGTAGAAAATGCTTAGATCCAAGCACTAGTGGTATATATAAAGGACGAGTCTCTGGACAGGATCTCAGTCATGTCTGCAGAATAAAACCTATATATAGTTGGCATTACTCTGTTCATTGGATGTGATCGCCATCTAGTGGCCAAACACCATTGTTACACTCTTCCGTTCAGTTTGTATTTTGAGACTAGTAAATCACAAGCCCTCTATCATTCCTATACTCCCAAGAAAATCCTAGGCATTCCAGACTCCAGATTCGGAAGAGAATGAAACATCTGCAGTAGCTGGCTATCCTCATCAGCAAGTCTTAGAAGATGCTTAAGCGTCTTTGCAGCAGCATTGCTTGTAACAACCTGCATCTATTACTGTTTGGTACCATTTTTGGATTTATTACGCAGTTGGAATGCATCTGCACATCCTGTATCACACTTTCACTATGTATTATCTATTCTCTTCTAGTTTTACTCATGCTTGCTCTTTTCAATAAACTGCAGAAGTGTACAAAGTCTGGTTGTTATAAGACAGGAGCTGCATGTTAAGCTGCACGTTGAGCTGCACTCATAGTACAAGGTAATGTGTAGTGAGGACAGAGCAGTGACATAGCAGCTATCCAGCAAGTGGACTAGAAGATGCAGTCACCACAAATCTGCTACCCTGTTTGGTGTTTTGTCCTAAGGGATTGTTTTCCATAATTTTACTATATAACATGTACATGTTACAGCCACTAGGGGAAGGTCACATTTTGTTGATGTTATAGGACCTGAGAAGCCAAGAACACAGTGGAGACATAGCCAAAGTCAGCAACAAATCTCAAAGCTGAAAACGAGATCTCTAACTAAATGAATGCTTCTCTTGGTTTTCCACATGCAAGGTACCCAAGTCTACAAATTATCCTACAGATCAGAAGGTATGATTACACACCCCCTTATCACTTAAAGCGACATCCTTTAAAGCAAAGGCCATGGAGACTTACTAAACCTTCCCGAAAGAGAACAATATTTGCTGCTCACTGCTAAACACACTAAAGCCAGTCTAAAATGTAATAGCACAGAACTTAGAATCGGGGGAGAAGTAAACTGCTACTACATAAGAGGTCATACCACCATGTAATCAGGTCATTGGTAAGTCCTGTTCCAAAAGCTGTTTGTTCCGTTTTCTCAACAGGAATCTTAGACAAAACCACTAACCTCCATTCTAGACGGCAAGCAACATGTCTCTAACCAGCTGGACCCTTTCCGATATCCTCAGCTACTTATATATATGAAATCTGCAGATGTAATTGCATATCTCTTCACCAATACCAAAAGTGTGTATAAATATTCAAACAACCAGGGCTGTGTTGTAATTATATTATGATTGGCAAACATGATAGAACCTTTCATTCTATCTTATTACAAGTTGTAATTTCAAGGCTTATAGAATGTCACAACTTTCATGGCAGGATATTCACACTAGACCTTTCTTCCAAATGATCAGTGGAGTCTTTCTAGATAACATCAGCAACTTTCCTCATCCCAAAAACTAGAATAGTTCCAGGCACTTTAGAACCAGACATGTATTTACAGTAGTAGAGTAAATATAAAAGTCTTGCAAACACTTTCAGATGCAGGTGGAAGAAAGCATGCATCTATATTTCACAACCAAGACATCTTGAGGTAGGGGCTTGGGTTTTGAGAGAGAACTGCTGGTAGAGAAAGAATAACTGGATTTAAAGTACCACATAACTTCCCCAGATGTATTGTCTTCTTTAACATTTCTATTTCAGACTTATGTAAAATGGTATTGGACCATTTACAATGGAACCTGAAATCTGAGCATTGAGTCCTTGATGTTGGCCTTTGAGGTTAAAGCCCAGGCGATTCTTCTGATTTCCTTGTGTTTTCATTCAGGGTTTTTTTATGTGTTTCAGGGCCATTTCACACAATATGCATTGCGTTTTAAAAATGAGTGCGTTTTTTTGCTGCACTCGTTTTTACATAGACAACCAATGTTACTATTCACACTGCGTGCCTTTTTTAAAATGCCCTGCTGTATGCATTTTTCATTGATTTGTTAAAAAACGCAAATGCAAAATGCGAACGCAGGTGTAATGTGAAAAACACATGCATTTTTGTATATATGCAGACATACATGCCTTTAAAAAAATGCATATAGTGTGCAAGCGCCCTTAAACCTGTTTACAGGTTTACGAAAAATCACTGTAAATTCTATATTTGGTTAAGGATTTCTCCTTTTCCTACATGAAGAAGGGAGATCCATAGAAAGGAGTTCATTACATAGGGTCTGTTTATAAAGCCTCTATAGCCATCCAAAGAGGAATATTAGGAACAAAAGCCAATTATTGGATTAGTTGAAGAATTATAAGCAAGCTGGGAAATCTCTACCAAATGGTATACATTTTTTGTGTAGGTGTAGATGTAAGTAGAATTTTTTGCTACAAAGTTAAACTTTTGGACAATTCAGGTTTTTTTGATGTGGTCTAATTGGTAGCACTGTACACAGGTAAAGAAGCTTGTCTACAGAAATGTGTTTGCTGTAATGCATTCCAGCCATAAAACTTGATATTTCCTTTTAAATTTAGAAAGTAGACAAAGATGGCAGATGAGTGTCTGCTTACTGTTGGCATAGACAGACTCATAAAAAGCAGTAAAATATTCAGTTATTATAGATGAGCGGATGCCTATTGAGGCAGGAAGGTATGCTGTAACTTAAAGAGAGAGTTATAAGTAAAGCCATAAACCTTTAATAACTTGCAGGTCTGAAAAGAAATAGCTAGGGTAGAGAAATGAAGGCACTGATAAAATATGTGAGTATCCAAGCTTCTATTTCAAGACAGCAATTCCTAGAAGTTTAATTATACAAAATCAAATAGCAACAGGGAGAATAGACATCATCACGTGGCAATATCAAACATGGGAGAGCGGAAGTTTTGGTACTGAATTAAAGGTTTATGGTTAGTAAAAGGTGAACACTAATTTCCAAAAATGGGGTTCAAAGCCTCAAGGTGCCCATTCACGGTCAGATTCTCCCTCGATAGATGAGGGACGACTGCAGCGTGAGATCTCATTTATGACACAAATCGGCAGCTAGATTATACCATTTTCGGCAAGAGGCAAAAAAATCCTTTAGAAACACTCCTATACCTGAAGCCGGCAGGATGCACTTACCATCAGTTGCAGCTCCTATCTTCAATTTCTACAGCCACAAAAAAATTGTCCTAGCTAAGGCCTGGTGGTCTGGGGTCCACACTAGCCAAGGTGTAAATCTCATTCTCACCAACTAGACAATGTACGTTATATTGAATGACACCTGGACCCCATGGCTAGAACATTACTGCTCCTCCGGCTTGGATGACCGCCTCTTTACCTAGTGATGTTCATCTTGGCAATGTACTTCGACAGTGCGTTGCGGGCGTGGTTTGTCCGAATTTTCCCCTTCCTACCATTTTCTACCCCTGTTCTGGGGCCATATTATCATTATTAGCAATTGTAAACTCTTTTTTTTCCTCTCTTGCTTTGTACTTATTGTACTATTGGTTTGTACTTGTTAAACTGCGTTGGACCACGTTGGTCCAGGTTTGTACTCTGGGGATTTCCCCCTATTGTTCTTATATATCTAAAAATAAATGAAAATGTTATGTTAAAAAAAATCTTAAATATTTGGGATAATGAAGATATAGCACTATGTTCAAGGTCTCCACATATTTTCAAAGTGCAGATATTCACAATAAAAATTTGTGATTAGAATATGTGTGATTGACACTGATCCCAATGCATGAAAACACCCCAGGGAACAAAGTTCAGTGAACAGCCCCTCCATAGTTTATAGCGCTATCCTGTGATTACAGAGTCCATTATGGCCCAGAAATGGTGGGACTGTGTGTGAGATCAAAAGCAGCAATGTGGAGCAGTAAGACCTGAAATCTAGTGTGGCTGTAGTGTGACAGAACTGGTGAAATACTTCATTTTGGGGTCTGGGAAGCTTAAAAGTCGTCTCAGGCCACTCATTCACATGCACACACAGAGATATAGCCACTTAAGTCCCCCATACACCACATACAATTACCATGCAATTTCTGTACAACCAACTTTTCTTCTACCAAAACCATGTAATAGGAGGACCTTTCTACACCTTCCAATCACTATGTATTCTATCAGGGAGGCCACTATACTACATAGTTGTTGGTAGGTCTGATGGAAATTGTATGCAGGAATATAAAGGTGTATAGGGGGCTTTAGGGCTCTGTCCTTTTTTAATTTTTCCTGCTATGTTCCTACTTAGGCGATTAATCACCTGCGCTGGCAGTTAATCACCTGAGGTGGCGATTTTTAATCCTATCAAAGGGGACAAGCCAATTGAAAGTAGTGTAGGCATTTGGCAGACGATTCTGCGGGTGATTGAAAAACGTCAGCGCAGGGAACATAGCCTAACCTTTAACAGGAATATTTAGAGACACAAAAGATGCACAAACCAAGGTGTTCTGGCCAACATCCCAAATACATATGTATATCTGGAGATAGAGGGGGGATCGAGTAGAGCCCCACAACTAATCTAAATTCCCCCTGTGAACAAACGCAGGGGCAAGGGGACTTTAACGGCCATCGGTATCAGATAAACAAGGTAAATACAGTTCAAATTTCAAATTGATGACAATTTAATGAACATGATTGATAAAAACATAGGACATTTCAATGTTGGTAGATGTTTCAAATTAATTACTTAACTAGGTGTTGGAAACATTCGTACGTACAGGGTAAAAGAGTATACGAGTACAAGCATAAATAAAATAGGTAAATGCATCAGGATAAAGGTCCTGCATCGGCAGGATTAGCCCCAACGCGCGTTTCGATAAACTTCCTCAGGGGGTATATCTTTATCCAGGTTTAATACGCATCAACACCCAGGAACCAATCACTGTAAACCATGGCGGCCAAAAAGCCCCTACAAGGGGCAAACATGGGCGAAGAGCGGGAGGCCAAGAACAGACCCGGCATCGAACCGAGCCAGGGCAAAACTGCATCTGTAGAGCTTTCAATGAGTATCGACTTTCAACACTGTATATGGTATATAGGTAAAGAGAAACTTCTCGTAGTAGGTAGATAACGAAGCAGTGAGGTAAGTAGTATGTGAGGTCACATGGGCGTCAGATGTGAGTATCGGTGTCCAAACTCCTAGTGCCCAATGTTAACAGGAATATTCATGTGTTAAAGAATAAAGTTGGAGATTAAAAACAACCTAGCAGGCTAAATGATCCGGGACCGTGTTAACTTCATGGAACCTTACTATAAAAAAAAATGTACGATGGCGCAGATTTGGTTTCCAGTCTATTACATTTGCACGCACAAAATATCAGATGTGCATTACAGTTCATAGAAACTTTAATCATGAGTTGGGTTTCTGTAGATGTTGTTAGGTTTTACTGATTTTCTCAGGAACATTTTTGATTTTAAACATCTTGCATAAGATCCACTTGTGGGATCATGGGTCATGGGGCTTGCTTACTGTACCTTTGATAGCGCTTCGGGCATTCCCTTCCTAGTCTTGTGAGACGTAACTTTCCTCCTCTATGGGGTTGCCAGCATCATGTAACCAGTCATCCTTTAAATAAATAAAAAATGTGGACAATGCAGAGCTCGTATGCGCGCACAGATACTCCATTATGCGTCGCTATTTATTTACTTGGCAACATAACAGAGATTTTACAGAGAAAAGCTGCCAAATCTTACAAGCCTGGAAGGTAAAAGGAGGAGGAAGAGAACTTTGCCAGAACCGACACCAAAACATATTACACTATAACTTCCATTCCATCCTTGTATTTTATACATGTCAATGCCGATCATTAAACTGAGGAAGCTTTGTGGTAATTATATATTGCTTTTGGTTTACCAGACATCTATGTCCGTATCTTACAAGCTATTCGGTATGCTCTTCATTCATAATATAGTGATGGGTACATAAGAAGCATCTCAATGTAGAGACAAGTCTGCAAGAAGGGGTGCTAACTGACAACTCATAGAGCTTGGACATCATCTATACCAGTGGTGGGCATCTGAGTTGATATGGAGGGCCACAAATGCAGCCTTTGGAATCACTAAAGGGCCGCACATAACATTTTCAATCTATACCGACTTGTATAAGCATTTTGATGTAAGAAGGCATAGCTAGAAGACATTATTTTTAATTGTTAAATAACAAAACTTGATTAAAATGATACTTCAAGCATTAGGGAACACTAGGATGGTAATGCACATTTTGTTAAATATATCATCAAACACTTTGAGGATATCTATGGGGCACCTTTTGATTCAAGGGTTATGTGTGCCTATTCTGTTCCTCTCCTCCTCTTCCCACCGTAAGAAGGTTCCAGACAAAGATTTACAGAGGAGTATCGGTGGACAGGTGAGTTCCTATTCCCTATGCATTAAGAGTTAGGTTAGGGGCCACAAGTGTAGGACTGAGGGGGGCGGCTGAAGAACACCCAAAGGGTCGCATGCGTTCCCCGGGCCGCAGATTGGGCACCTAGGATCTACACACTTCTTCTGAGAGATAATCAATATGGCCTAATGAACGGATTATTTTCTTTTTAGTAAAAATATATTTTTTCCAAGAATGTTTCTTTCTCACTCCTCTGCTCACAGTCTAATTTGTATAAAAAACTATTATATTATCTTGTATTTATATAGGGCCCACATATTACGCAGTGCTTTACAGAGCATATATAGTCACAATCTAAAGCCCCTACCGTAGTCATGTATATGTAACTAACACAGTCATAGGTCACATGTAACTAACATGGGAGAATCTTTATTTGGGGAAGCCAATTAACCTAGTGCATGTCTTTGGAGTGTGGGAGGAAACCTGAGCAAACCCACAGGGAGAACATACAAACTCCTTGCAGATAGTGCCCAGGCCTGGATTTAAACCTAGGACTCTAGGGCTGCATGGTCACAGTGCTAACCACCTGAGTCACCATGCTGCCCATGGGTCTTGGAAGGTCTCTTATACACCATTCTTATATGTAAGAGGTATCTTACCCTTCAAGAACACCCACTACAACTTATGACTTGCCTCTCTCTGAGACAGTGTCCAACTCTAGAAGTTGATTATGAGTAGGCACATAACTAATGGAGAGACATTACTGCTCCTATGGTGCAGTCTATGGCGCTTTATTGTGCAGATAGGAGCAGAAGAAAGTAGTGAGGAACACATGGAAGGATGATCAATCCAATGACAATGTTTTTAATTTAAGAACTGTTCTGCTAAAGTAAATGGGAAAAGGTTCTGCTCGCCAAACCGTCCTCTGACTTCTAAATGACATAATACATTCAATGCCAAATAATGTTAGGCCACCCCTATACACATTTATATCACTCCATACAATTTCCAGTAGATCTACCAACCACTGTGTAGTACAATGACCTCCCTGATAGAATACATAGTGATTGGAAAGTTCTTCATATTACATGGTTTTGGTAAAACAAAAGTTGATTGTACAGAGATAGCATGGTAAGATTGTAATGTGTATGGGGGGCTTAAAAAAAAAAAATGATGGAATGTAAAAGAAACGTTGCTTTTTTGGCATAGGTACATGTTCACATTAACAGTGTTGTTTGGTATGGGCCAAAATTTAGTCAGAAGGAATAATTTAGGTTGTATTATTGGTATACTAAAACAAAAGTTGATATACACCTCCACAGGACTCAGGTTGAGCTTAGTGCTCATATCTAGCTTGATACCTTGTCTGTACCTGGTGTTATTAAAAAGTGGAAGCATTTATGAAAAACAGAAACTCCATCATGCAAAGCCACGCAGCAGTATCAACAAGTACTGAGATGCATAGTCTGTAAAAGTCCTCAACACTCTGTTGACACAATAACCACGGAATTCCTGACTTCCTTTACACCCAGCATCCATTCCAGATCTCACGAATGTTCTTCTGAAAAAAAAGAGCAAAAAAGGTCATATACACGCTCCAACACCATTCACGGAATAGTGGAAGCAGTATTGAGAATTATGGATGTCGAATGCATTTTAAATTCATGATCTAGTGTACCAATACTTTGTTCATAAAGTGTACATTAGAACCAAAAGTATATTAGAAGTTGACATTTAAAGGGTAATTAAATAAATATACTGCTAACAAAGAGAAGAGGGTATACCAACAACCAAGGTTTACACAGTACCCACATCCCCAAAAATGTTGTGTCACCCTGCTAATACAGAGATCTCAGTCTCTACTATTAGCCACTAACATGTAACTCTCACAGTACAACACCGTTTGAACCCCCAGATCTCAGTATATATCTCAGTAGTGCAACTTTTCTCTCGACAGATTTTACCCTACAAGTCCAATCTTTTTTTTTAAGTAGCAATTTACGTTCCCAATTTGACGCCCTAACTGCAACTTTTATCGTTATTAAGGTTTCCCTGCGGTTATCCAAGTGACATAAATTGTATAACATTTAACAATATAAACCGCCAAAGAATGTTGTGTGAAGCTGTAATCTCAACTCAATCTGCAATATCAGCTTCAGCCACCGGATGTCAATAGAGAGCACTTGCCATCAGAGCACAACACAAGCACAGCTTCCTTCTCATCAGAGAGGAGGGGGAGAGCTCCGTGCTTCTCTCATCCTGTATTCTGCAGATGCGCTTAGGAAGCAAAATTAAGGTATGCAGAGCTACTTTTTAGACCATTTTGCGTACCAGCGTACTGCTTATATGCACCCCTGTTTATAAGGGTGTTGGAGATCTGGGGGACGAAAGTCAGAGTAGGCATATGTAAGAGTCAATCTGACAAGAGAAAAGCACTGTTTCAACCCTCAGATCTCATACCTCAGTAGTCAAGCAGTGTTGTACTGTGAGAGTTACATGTTACCCAAAGCCAGCTGGTGACCGTTCTCCGCGTTCCTGCAACATTTCTCCATAGCTGCATACTCACGGAGCTTTTGCGGCTCCGTGTCTTTGGCTCACAGCCCATGCAGTCCATCAATACTAGTCATGAACAAGAACGGATGCACTGCACCCGATTATTGACAGATATAGCATTGTTTATGTACAGTAGCCCATTTTGCAGTTTGTGTAAAATGTAAAGAAGTTAATTCCAAAGTATCTTATTCTATTTCACGCGTCACAAGCTCAGAAATTTAAACAGCCAATACAGCAGGACATAGCTAAAGCCTTAGAATACTATGTGCAGGCTTTGGCGTGAGCTTGGACTTATCCAGGATGAACCAGCAGCTATCAAAGCATCAGAGAAGACCTGTGAAGATACTTTCTTATAGGAATATACAGTAACATAAATAATTGCAAAGTACAATGCACAGTGAATACAAGTGTCAGAAACTGTCTGAGCACTATTTACCCAAAACATTTAGCAACGTTTTTTCCACTTTAGCTCCTGCATATACCACTCTGCAGCACTGAAGGTTAATATAGCCTTAATAGTTGGTCCCATATATTCCTAATGCTGTCCCAACACTTCCTGATTACTTACAACCTGTCTCCACAAAAGTGTTAGAAACAAACTGTGGTACTCATGAACGTTCTAACTCTTGTTGTTGTGTGCCTTGCTGTTGAATCACTCTACACCTTCTATCCCACTTACATTTCCAACCTGGTACACAAATACACCCCTAACCACCCCTCCAGTGACCTACTAATGACATCACCTCATTAGACATTCTCCTACTTTAAACCACCTTAAAAAAAAAACAAGACAACCCACCTCTTCAGTCTGGCCTACCCATCTACTCATTTCTATCGCCACCACCATGCCAGTCCCATCACCCTACCTATTGTATACCCCCCCCCCCCAACCTATTAGACTGTAAGCCAGATCAGGCAGGGTCCTCCCCTCCTTATATAAATATAACCCGTTCAACAATCTCAGATTTAACTCAAAATAAAAAAACTCCAGATGTGGTAATCCCGCTGGTTACAGCTAGATTACATCAATAGAAAACATTACCTCAAATAACCTATTAGTAGCAATCTCAGTCAGGCATTCCTATAAACATAGGTGACTTTGCTGGCATGTGAGAAAATGTATTGCATTAAATATCACAGAATAATGGTTTACATTTAAAATTCAAACATCCTGGGGTTGCTGCAATGGAAAGATATGTTACCCATCATAACATTATGTTACTAGGTTCTATACTAAATATAGGTGGTCAGAGTAAACCGTACATAAACACAATTTAGCAAACACCCTGTTAGAGCAGTACGGTAATTCCTCTACAGAGCGGTTCAGTTGGATTTGTACTGGGCCAGCTGTCACACAAAACAGACACCTGGTACATGTAAAGATCAGAGAAATTGGAGCTTAGAAATATGGCCCGCCAATACTCCAAGCATTTATTGACAAGCTGCTCAGATCTTCAATTGAATGAGCCTATGAAAAACGAAGACCCTAGATGACAACTCTAAAGATTAAACATATAGTGCAGGTAATGAAATATTGGTGCTTAGAAGAGCGAGAGACACACCGTTCAAGCATGTGAATGTCTCCAATATGGAACTTTTTGTGCAGACTAGAAATGGTTGACACTATGTTACAGAAATGATGAGAGGGAGTCCTCCAAAGATATAGACTAAATGAGCCAGAGTTAGCATAGGGCAGGAAAATTGCTCCTTGAAAGACGAACAAGCGGAAATAAAAAATTTAAGTAAAAACTACTAAACGAACACATCTTATTGTAACCTCAGATGATTTCAAACACACTTTGTTATATAAAGTAGCTTTAAAGTAAAGAAGCTACTTTACATAACAGCTGAACACAGATGTGGAATTCCTTCTACAAAGTAAACCAAACATTCATTAGAAAGTTCTTTTGTTGTCTGTTGCTGAAGTTCTCATAAATGTGTTGTAGGTTGCTTTGCTTTCACTCTTCTGCGCAGTTTATACAGAGTCAGCAAAATGGAATGAGGAAGTCCAGATGTTGTGCTGAGCACTCGATTTCAACTTTACAGTCTTGTTCTCATACGAATGTAGTTTGGATTAGCGTTTTTGGGTTAATATGCTGTAGTAGTAGGATGCTCCCTGACCAACGAAGAGCACAAAAAGTATACTGCACACAAAGAACAGAGTGCCTCTCGCGGTGTACAACTCACGCACCCTGGATTCAGGATCATCACATATTAAGCGGTGTTAAAACGTTTGGTTCTGTGAGTGGCCACGTTGCAGACTCTCAGAAACGTGTCTTCTGATGCTGTTGTGGCTTTAGGTCTGACAGAGCTCTTTCTGTGAAATTTCCGTCAGTTACTGGCGAAGGACATGACTCCATTCTTCACAATCTCTTCGTAGCAAAAACAACTTAACTGTAATGATATTGTATATATAGTTTTTCTAACCATTTATACCAATATAAATACCGAGTTCCAATAATGTTCAAATAATGCTCACAAGGTTAGAATACCACAGTGTGTTCCAAACACTCTCCTTTGGCACACAAAGGGGGTTTGTAAGTAATCAGGAAAAGTTTGGACCATTGTACAAACTGGTAACACCAACATTCAAGGATAATAAACCTCCATTGTGGTAGAACAGCTTACATTGTTTTCTGGGGAAAAGGGTCCTTTTTGTAAAAATGTACCATTTCAAGGCATTCCTTCCACCTAAACAGCTCAACATTGGATGTTCTAAAACCTTAATGTTAAGTGGGTTCACTCAGGGACAGAATTTAGTAACCCTCACATTCTAGTAGTGCCTACAGAGAAGTTGGATAATGGCAAACAAAATCTCATCACCTTGTCCCTATGTCTGGAGATGACAGAACTGAATCTTGTTGCTACAGGAGAGATATGTACACTTGACACAACATACCTGACCAGAAGAAGCTGAAAGCCAACTGTGTAAAGCTGGCCATACACCTTAAGATCTCTGACAGACGGTAAAGTTGAAATCGAGTGCGATTAAACACAGGTAGACTTGATTGTTTCATGGTTTAGGTAAAACAAAAAGGAGGTGTATGGGGGCCCATAGTAATAGGAAACTTGGGAAGGGGGGGGGGGGGTTGATCTGCAATCACATTCCTTCTGTTGAATCCTCTCAGAAAGAACCCAAAGCTTTCAGAATTCTTAAGAACAAAAAAGGTAACCCATATAAATGCCAAGCCTAAATCGCTGAAGAAATATCGATCATTAGCAACAAACATGGCAGAAATGACCAAACCCACATACGCCGGATAAACAGCACAACACAAGTAGTCAGTTTTTAAAACTTTTTTAATTTTTTATGGTTTTTTTTTTCGTTTTTATTTTATATTATCTACAAAGTAAAAGTTCTTCCTTAACTTAAAAGTTACACTGTTGCTGCGAGGCAACAGCCACATCAAACCTGATTCATAAATAATAATCCATCAGTTTGATGATAAGAATCTGTACTGAATTGGTTTCAAGTTTAGACATAAAAAGGGATTTTAGAGTCTTGATTTTTTGTTGTTGTTTTTAGAGGTGAAGATAGCAGCAAGAATCACTCGTGTTATTTCCTTCGCTAGCTGATGAGTTCATAACTTAGAAGGGCCATTAAAAAATAAATAACTTCCAGTTATCAGCAAGCAAATTTGGGGATTTTGGAGGACTGATGCAGTAAAGCCTGCAAAATCCTACATGCCTGTATGCAGTTCAAATCTTCCCCACTGCAAGATGATCAGTTAGCATTCCTAATGGAGGTTAGCAGAAATTAAAAATTGTTTAAATTTATTTTTAGACAGAAATTGGGAAATTCTAGATGCTGGGACTTCCGCTGGTAGGAAGCAGAAAGTGGGAGAATTTTTGGCCTACAAAAGGGTTCCAGCCTTTTCACAGAAGTTCCAGATTCACAGCTGTTGTTGATGATGTGCTTGCACTAAAAGAGAGAACACAAATGTCCATTACAATACACGAAGCATCCAACACCACTTCAATACCTTACACTAACCAAATAAATCCATTATACCACGGTGTACAATGAATAAATTCTAAGACTGAACACACAGGAACAAACTCAAACCCATTTATAATCTATAAAAACACAACACAAAACCTAAGCCATCATGGAAGAGCATTGTGCAGCGGCCTTGCTTGCTGCTCACCTGAAGGATGTGTCATATAAGGAAAGTGTGCAGTTGTAGAAACGGGAATGGGCTGTAAACCACTCTGTGCAAGAGCAGCTTGGGGACCACCGGGTGGTTGTGCCGTCATTAGCATCATAGGATGAGCTGTTGGATGGGAAGGGACCATTCCTGATTGTACATGAGCCTAAATGGGGAGGAAGAAAATAAATGCATGGAAAGAATAAAACCACATGTAGAGTAATTTGGGGGAGGGGGGCACTGGTGTAAAAAAAGAAAGAAAAAAATTAATATATTTACCTGCTGCACATGAGCCATGTGAGCTTGGTTGGTATAAGCAGGTTGGACATGGGAGGGATGGATGGTGAACACAGTCTGCTGAGTGGGGTAGCTGCTTTGGGGGGACTGTGCATTGGAGCCAGGGGTCATTGAAGGTGGTGTAGGAGCAAGTCCAGTATGGTAAATTGCAGACTGCTGCTGCTGGTTAGCTAGGTGTAAAGCTTGGGCAGCTTGGTGCTGATGATGCTGTAAACAAAAATAAAAAAGTCATCCTAAGGTATACACTAGGTAACCTAATAATAATTTAGGTAATACTAGGTAAAGATATGTAAATAAGCATAAGAAAACTTAATGAGGGGAAAACATTTGACAGTTTTAAATGGAATGAGTAAGTTTTATATTCTGCACTGCAGATTCAGATCTCCGTTTTTATTCTACACATGTAGGGACTTTCAGAAACTCCCCCTGAAATTTAATATAAGCCATTAAAAACTAAAATGATAAATTTTGGTGAAGATTTAATTTACTTGCTTCTTCCCTTGTTCAAACCACCCACAAAAAAAGTTTCTACTCTTTAATGCTATGGGCTGCGAGCAGGCCCTTGGTATGTTTATTTTAAATGCAGGGCTATGGGTGTTGTACTATATGGCATTGTCAGACCGGTCACATTTAATGCAGGAAGACTGCAGAAGCAGGAATAAAGTAAGAATTAAGGGCTCTTGCCAATATCCATCAACAAATCATTTGCATGTGTAGTGGGACACTTATCCTGGAGTTAGGCTTTTAAAGAAATATACAGTGTTTAACCAGGATAGACAAGGAAAATGACCCTGCATTTGGTTTAGTTCCTGTCTGCAAAAGTGCACGGTCATCAGGATAAAGATAACAAAATAAATATATAGACTTTTGAATATGTGTACAGAACATGAACAGTCTCCACAGGGTTAAAAGCTAGAATCCATAAAGTACATTGGTGCCAACATACATGGGAAGAAGATACAAAACACATACCTGAACTGGGCTTGGTGCTGGGTGATTACCCCCATGCTGAGATTGTTGCTGTCCAGTAGGGGTTGCTGAAGGCTGAGGATGAGGGGGGTGAGCATGTAGAGCACTGGGGTGGGCATACTGCTGAGCTAGTGAATTAGTAGAAACTAAGACAAGGGAAAAAAAACAGGAATTTGTGAGGCCTCGAACAGAAGCACAATCTAAAGACTAGGAGTCCATTAAAAATAACCATATATTGCCACCTTTTTCTTTCAATAGCAAGAGAAAGCCCAGACTGTGCATCCTCTTTATCCTACAATTAAACGAAACGTATTTGCCACAAACAAGTCTTAAATCATTAAGTACCGTATATTCCGGCGTATAAGACGACTTTTTAACCCATAAAAATCTTCACATAGGTCTTCTGTACGCGGTACTCGGCCACGGAAGAGTTCCGTGCAGCCACATCCCCACTGTATGATGGACCGTATGACAAGCAAGGGCGTGCTGTGTATGGAACTATGCCTCTCTCAGAGGCACAGCCGCTTGGATTGATTAGCTCTGCTTTTCTCCAAGACTCTGCTTTCCGTGTATCTAGCAGACATTGAGCTTTGGATACGACACGAGCACTGAGACTTGAAGACAGGAAGAGCTGACTGCTCTATGTTACGACACGCAGAGCTGGGGATGGGGGCGGGGATGTCCTGTTTCGCCTCTGCCACTCAAGAAGAGTCTGCTTGATCGTACAGCCCTACCCGCCCCCATCCCCAGCTCTCCGTTTCTGTAGCATAGAGCAGTCAGCTTCTCTGTCTTCAAGTCCAGTGCTCTGTGTATCCAAAGCTCACTTGTTTGTAAGCACACGGAAAGCAGAGTCTTGGAGAAAAGCAGAGCTAATCAATCCACCAGTCTGTGCCTCTGAGAGAGGCATAGTTCCGACAGCACCGCCCTTACTGTCATACATTGGGGATGTGCTGTCCCGAAGAGGCAAGTTGGGGTTTCATACGCCCAGTCGGCTTATACAAAACCGGAAAATATGGTACTTGTTTATACTCAATACGCGCATTGTAATACTAGACTATATCCACAATTTCCAAAATTCAAATAATTCCCATTCAATAAGTTAAACTTTATATTTTTATGATTCATTCACACGGGGATATATTCGATACGTTTTTTCTTAAATTTCAAGTCAGTGCTTTCAAGGAGGCTTCACACACTCCTACTATACTCTAAGGTTGAGCTAAACTAAATGTTACACAACCAAACAATACCAATCTACATTAACTCCTCTGAAACTTGTGTACTGTGCAAACACTCACACGGCAAGCAAACAACTGGGCTTGGCTACAGATTGTTT
>CM070032.1:59055146-59067376 GCA_036250615.1 Ptychadena robeensis
AAGTACATCCCTCATGTCACAATAGCAAATCCACGGCACTGGGCAGGCACAATGTCATACAACCACAGATGCACTTAGGACCGATGTCAAGCGTCCTTTTGCGCGGCGAAAATCATTTTGGAAAAATTAACCTCTCCTGCCATCATATTTTATTATTATTTTGTAGTGCAGGGATTGTCCTAATTATCGGCAGTGCAGAGTGACCTACCACGTGGTAGGTCTGCTTTAATGGCCTACAGTGTATTTCTCCCAGCACATACCTCTGACAAAAAAAAGTCATAACTTTATTCATTTTATATACACTGTACCTTCACAAGATGGGGTAACTGCTCTATTTGAAGCTGGGCTTGCAGGTGTTGGCGATCCAGTGGGAAGAGGCACAGTTACTGATTCAGACACCATAGAACCAGCCTGAGGGGAGTTTAGAGGTGGTACTGTAGAACCACTACCCATGGCACTTTGTCTTGGAGAACGGGGCCGGTGAGTCTTTGGAGAAAGTCTTTGCACTGCAAAAAAAAAAAAAAACTGTTTCAGAATGGGCTCAAGATATACAGAGTAATATCATACAAGAGTTGCTGGCTCATGTGGATCTAAAAAAATGTATTCGTTCATTGTGAATAGAATATAGTCTTTAATTGCCTTACATAAATACAGTCCAGTAGTAAATTATGAGACCAACATGTAGGATCCACAGAAAAAAATTATAAAAAATAAGATGTCAATCTCACCCCCGCTTACAACAGATGACCATGTGCCACCCGAGGAGTTGTTTCGAGCTACAGGTGGAGCAGACACTTCTCCAGGTTCATTACGAGACACAAACTCAAGGCCTCCACAAATCGTGCTCCTACCATTAGAAACTCTGTGAGGTCGAGGATGTCGCTGAGCCTTGGGAGACATCCTTGGTGGTCCTGGAAATAAAACGCCAATAATGTAGTATTTACCACACATAACCAAAAGGATGAATTTGGAAAATGAAAAAAACATATCCATGAAAAGTATACAATTTTAAAATAACATAGCATAGCAAAATGATTGTGGAAGACAAAAAAAAAATCAGTTTGAAATATTGCAGTTAAATCCACAACAAAAGCTGTGTTAGTACAGTACACACCAGTCACAAATTGTGGGTACAAAGATCTAAAACAAAAGTGAATACAAATTTAAAAATAAAAAACACACACACATATATATATATATATATATATATATATATATATATATATATATATATATATATATATATATATATATATATATATATATATATATATATATATATATATATATATATATATATATATAGGATTCAGAGGTGCCAAAAGGAAAATAAATAGGATATGAAACTCCACATGCACACAGCTTAAAAACTAATTCCTGATGTTTTAAAAAACAAACAATATACAGTGTCAGGAATTTCATCCAAGGGAAATCCCCCCATATGGCGCCTTGACAGTAACACACCGTGTCCAAATCAACGGCTCAGCAATAGCAAAAAAATTTTTTAAAAAGGGAAAAAGTAAAGAAAAGTTGCACTCCTCCACAAAGTTATACATTTTAATCATGGCTCTTTGCCAATAGATGCTTTAAAAGGTTATCAATCATGAAACTATGCCAGCCTTACTTTTCAGTTACAGAGCAACAGAACAAACAAGCTTCATGATCTCTAAAGCTGAGAACACACGGCTCGATATAGGAGCCGTACAAAGTTCCCAGGAGCAGCTGATGACGTCATTGCGCTGCTGCCCGATATCGGAGGAGTTATGGGTGTCGACAGCTCTGACCATCATTTCAATGGGGACCTGGGGTCCCCACACAAAGCAATGGACATTGACCTTGGTTTACAGTCATGACCGATATCCCTGTTTTCAGGCGAGATTGATCCTGCTCAAAAGCAGGGATGGGCACATTAGATATGGGCCAGATATGTGGCTGTGAATGCTCACGCCGCTCAAAGCGGCCATTGATCTGGCCCATATCTATAGGTGTGTTCCCAGCTTAAACTGTTATGCCATTCAATCTTTAAATTGACATACAGTGTTTCACCGTAAATAAGACAGTGTCTTATATTCATTAGGAATACGGCACTGGGGTATCAGGATTACCATTTTAGTAACCCTTTTGATCCTACGGTGTCATTTTGATTGCCCCATCTGATCCCCCCTTTCCAGAATTACAGTACCGCATTTGGGGGTGCCCTATTTTCAGGGGGATGCCTTATATTTCAGCTTGAGGCACAAATGTAAGGGTGCCTTATTTTCGGGAAAACAGGGTACTTGCAAATCGTTTTTTTTTTTAATGAAAGACCAGATCCCATTAGATCAGACATTTTGCCAATGCAAAAATCATACAGTAATGAAGTCCATACACCTGCATTTTAAAAAACAAATGTGTTTCAACAATAGATCGGAAGTTTTTGTTCATCCTACAAGGGCCGTGTCAGAATCCACTTACACAAACCAAGGCTCAGTGCGTGCAAAGTTGTCAGGTTTGGTAGCCGAACACAAGGTACTGAAAATCCACATTCTAGCCATATGTTAACTGCTCTACTGGTTTTGAATACTGCCCTTGTTCTGAAAAAGATGGATGCTGGCCTCCTCCCTGGCATTAACAAGCTTTTCGACCCATTTTTTTTTGGGGGGGGGGGGAATACTGTTTTTTCCCCATCATAAAAGTAAACAGAAGCATGTGATATCCCTAGCATAAACAGCAATAAATACTTGTTTCCAACTCTTTACAAGAAGTTTACGAGGTTAAACCCCCCTTCTAGCCTGAAACACCCCCAAAAAGTCCGGGCCACTGTTTAACCTTAGCGTTCATGCCGAGCCCAGCTGTGTGAAGAACAAACTCTGGATGAGCTGGGCTCCCATGAAAACCGCATATCCCCTTCCAGCCGCAGCATTTGCGGGGTTCTGCGGCGGTACCCATTGCGCCACGGTGACGCGAAACAGGACAGGGTGGGCAGTGCCATAGACCTCCATGTTAATGGAGGGGCCTCTGCTTTCCAGCCCTCACAGCCAGTGTCATGAATGACACCAGCTCTGTGGAGAGGGTAGGGGGGGAGGGAGGAAATGGCAGGCAGTGTATCTTGTACACTGCCTGCCATTGCCCATAGCACACTGTTAAAAACGGTGCGGTACAGGCAGTGCGCTAGGGAGGTCAAACACCAATTTTTTGCAGGATTCTGCAATTGAATCTTTACTATGAAAAGCTTTTACAAGACTTAACATTTAATTTGGCGTTCTGCCTGAACTCAGTAGGTGCAGTTTGTTCTTAAATCAAAAACTGTGCCCGAGCCGGCATCCGGCAAACACGCCTGTGCTATGCTAGATCTTCCTGACCCTTTTTACCTAAAAATGACTTAATCGCTACAGAATGCAAAACTTTGTGAAATTACAGCCCAGGGTGTTTTGGCAGTAATTCTTTTGTTGGGTGTCAAGACCTTCCTCCACCAACTTGCATGGGTCTGTCACAATATGTGTCAACTATAGACAAAGTATAGCTATATACCACAAATCTCATGACTGACAAGAGCCGATACTGGAAAACTGAATTGGCAGGACAAGACAGATTAACACTACACTGGTACCTGTGCAAAGTTAAAAACAATATTAATAAAAAGTAACACAACTGGAACCTGGGTGACTTGGATATAACTGCAACAAATGAAGCAAATATCAAGTAAATAAAACAGTTTTATATGCACAAAGTTAGGGACAAAGTACAGCACATGAATAGTCATGCCAACATATGAAGCAAAAAGCTACTGAAGAAACATGTGACAGACTGTTTAAACAAAAAATAATCCAAAACTCAAACTCTATAAAGAACAACATTATCAGTTAGGTGAAGCATCAGTAGCAATACGCAGAGTAAATAGAAAAGCCTGCTAGTAATACTTTAACACGCAGCAATAGACAGGCATATGAATAGGCATATGCACTATGCTGTACTAAATTAGTATTACATGCACAAAAAAAGAAAAATGTGTTATCTGTAAAAATCTGTTCCCTTTGCATGGTCACAGAGAAAGGGAAGTGTGTTGGCATAATAGGTTAAATAAGTAAAAAAATATAAAAAAATATGATCCTGAAAGAATAAAAGGTTAGTTACTTTTAAGTTGGCAAAATCAAAGTACATGATGACATTATCTGAGCAACAAAAGTAAGAAACACAAGCTGATCATGCACTTCAAGATACACCATGTGCTTGCACAGAAGATTTGTTATTGCAGTCCAAATAAGCAGCCTTAATCCAATTATATAGATTACATTTACAAGACTGACCATAGCAGCACCACAGAAGCTGTAGATGTGATTATTAAGGTCTTAGGAATGCCATAAGCATAGATGCAGGATGTCAAAGGATTTTACAAAACAAACAAAAAACAGAGGCGTTGTACCTTCTGAAGACATGCGTTTAGGCATAGTAGAGACAGGAGCTGGAGAACCATGAGCAGAGGGGTGAGACGGTGGCCTTGATGGCCGCGAAGGGGGCCTGGAGGGCGGCCTTGTAGGGGTGGCTGCCCGAGGTGGAAGAGAGTTGGGACCTGACTGGTAGCGAGAAGGTGGGCGGGAGGAAGGAGATGGACAAGGCGATGGCCAGGGAACACCTGACAGAACAAATGAGATGAAGGAAAGTATAAAAAAACCAAAAAATATGGGAATGAAAAGGAAAGTGGGAAAAAATAGAAAACATAGGTGAACAGAAAAAAAGTAAAATATAACAGAGGGGAAATGGTTTTTGGCACCATCTGTCATTTTTTAAGGAAAAAAGAGATGGAATATACAAGAGTCCATATCATATACAGTACAAATTGCACTAGTGTACACCGCGTTTTACGCAATTCCATGTGAGATATTTGACCTTTTTTGGTAAAATTTATTTTAAAAAAAAACCTCCTTGGTAGCAACACATTTAATAAACAAAAAGTCAATTAGAGGAATCCTAAATATTGGGGAAGTAGTTAACTTACCTCCATTAACAACTCTTTGCTCAGTTCCAGAACTTGGACTGTATTCTGAAGAATGTGATCCTGTTCTTGATGGTATGGGTCCAGATCCAGACTGACCCATCCTTGGTGAATTTTGCCTTACACCATGGTTACTCCATGGCATGCCATCTTTACTTCGCTGCCCTGGAGGAACATATTTATTTTCCCTTTAAAGGAAAGTATGCAGAGGGGAGATCAGTTACGAAATCCTTTAAAAACTTTGAACAACACGTCAGAAAAACATTTGTAAAATTCTTCACTGTACCTAGAAGTCATAGAATGTCCATCACGTTCACACATGCCACGTTGAACAGCAGTATATTTTTCCTCCTCGGATCGGTCATCATTTTCCAAGGCAACACGGGCTTTGTATTGAGAGCTCGACTCAATCTCTTCAGCTATCAGAGCTGCTCGTGCTTCCCTCTTTAAATATTCTTCAGAATTGTCCCTTTCTAAAGGAACGCTGTAAAATAAAACATCATTAACACCCCTAATTACATCAGTTACTCAAATAGCACAAATAAACTACCGAGCCAGATTACTTTATATGGCCATTGATATTTAGAAAAATAAAAGTATCCATGGGTGCAGCATGTTGTCACCTTCCAGCGGGTGAACACCCGTCCGGAAAGGGACATCCTTGGGGATTTCCTCCCCTCCACCCACTTGCATTCCTCCATCTGGCATGGGCGTCCTCCACCTGTGCATTAGCTGTGCTTTACTGGGGATTGTGGCCAATGTCTAAACATGTAAATTTTATACCATGTACCTTTTAACCTTGTATAGTTGCAATGTCCCTATTGTATTTGCCATTTCATTTGTAATTAAAAGCAATAATACTTTGGTAGCGAGGGATCAATTAAAGCTTGAAAACCTACAACCAACAAGCAGCACACAGCATTTAAGTTTATTCTTCTACAAGTAATTTTTTTAGATTTTGCAACCAAACACAACAGGTTCTTTTATACTAATTTGATGTTGTGTATAACATTTTTCAAGTGGGACGGATATTAAAAATTTCTGTGTTACCATTATAAACAATAACATTACACAGAAAAATAAAGAAAAAAGGTGAATATTTATATAGTTTGACCCTTTTCATCTAGCAATAGTGCTTTAAAAAAAAAATGTCAGTACATAGCATCTCTCCCAATTTACCACTAACAATGAGTCTATTCCATTTATTTAATCTGGTGTTGTTACTGGGACAGTAACAAAACAAAAATAAAATCTCTGTATTGAGGAGTACTTCATATAAAAATATTGTTGAGTACAGCTTTTAAAAATAGATTGATAAAGCTGGGAATATCTACTTACGTATACGAGGAAAGACTGCTGTCATAGGTAGATACTACACCATAATTTTCTTCATTGTAGCGAAACATTTCATTAGGATCCCAACCATTAGACTGTAACCAAAAACAGTTAAAATAAAGTCATGACTTTCATGATATTCATATATTATAAATTAGGAAAGAGACAACAACTAACAGCATAACTGTAAACACAAAGGGGAAGACCCTTGCATCCCTAAATAGACTATTAAAATGAAGTTTTACTACATGTGGTCATTCTGTGAAAATTGTCATGAATATTGTACATAAGCGCATAAAGGTCCCCATACACTTTACAATCTTACTATCGTACTATCAACTTTTGTTCTGCACAAACTATGTAATATGAGAACCTTTCTAAACATTCCAATCACTATGTCTTCTATCAGGGAGGACCCGGCACTACATAGTTGTTGGTAGATCTAATGGGGGGGCTTATTGCTTTAAAAAATGTAATGGAGATATAAAAAGAAGAGTGCAGAAAATTATATCTGGCTCAGCGCATACATCAAATGCTTTAAAATTAAAACCAAATAAAAAAAAATACCCAATAAATAAAGCTACATAAATTATATTCACACAAACATCATGATATGGTAATGTTTTTCATATTAAGGTATTGGGCCTATATACTGCATACAAACGGTCAGTTTGAATACATCAAAATATTTAAAAAGATCATGCTGCCCTGTGCCGAAATGCCTTCGAAATGGGTGCCACAAGATCATGACCCCTTTTTCTATACAAAAGCAACTAGGCAGAATAATTGTGAATTGTTGTCCAATCATACTGGCAACAATATATCTTTTCCAAGGGGGCAGAAGTTAGACAAATTAATGCAATGTGCAGCAGCTCTCAGCAACAGTAGTTGCACAACTAAAGCTGGGCATAGACGTGTCGTTTTGCTTTCTCGGCAGATCAACTGCTAATGCAGAGAATCGGCCGGGCACCCTTTGTGTCCCCGCCATTACTTTGGATGGGTATTGAAAGGCAAGAAATACTATAAAAGAAACAACCTAATATTCCTGTAAATGTAGAACACAAATTTGATACATATTTCTTCAACTCTGATTTTAAATCGTATTGTATCCTGGAGATTATTGACTGTACATTGAGACCAATACTTAAGGAAATGTACTTACTACATCTGTATCTAAAGATTCCAGCTCATCATTATTAGTAGATGCATTGCTACTAAGGAGGCTGTCACCCCCATCCCATGGTTCCAGATCTTTCTCTTTATGTTCACCATTTACTTTAGAAGCTATACCAGAATCTGTGAAGCCATCTGTGGGGAGGGAAAAAAGGGAAAGAAGATACATGTCAGACTTCCAGAAAATAAAATCTAGAAACCAGCAGAGCTCTTAACCAAGCATACTAAATTGCAAGTTATGCAAAAAAACAACATGCAGAATACAGTTTAACCAACTAAACGCTGCATCTGCTGTGCACAACCTCTTTCACAGGTGTCAGGAAACTATGGCTCGCGAGCCAGATGTGGCTCTTGACAGCTGCATCAAGCTCGCTGCCAGTTTGGGGCAGTTTTGTGGCTTTCTGGGCCAAATACCGATTTCAAATGGGGGGGAATTTAGCAGGGAGAGGGCGGTTACTCTCCCTGCCAATGTCCCACCACGCTCATTATCAGCACAAATGGGGTGGGACATTGGCAGGGAGATTAACGGCCTCTCCCTGCTAAACCAACCGTGAACGAAGTCCGATACCAGAAGTGAGGTCATTTCCAGCTCCCATAGACTTTTAAACATTTTAAATATATGGCATTTATGGTTTTCGGAGCTAAAAAGGTTCCCAACCCCTGCTCTATCATGTTCACATCCAATTATCAGCATTTAATGAAGCATTTGTACACACCATTCACAGACTAAAACCTACCACCAATTTTAGTCATTTGTGAAGAATTTATGCAAAAATAAAACTAAAATTAACAAAAATAAACAAAAGCAAAAAAACTAGAATTAACAAAAATACAACAACACATGAGAATAATAATAAGAGTATTGGAAATAAATTATGAAAGCTTCATCTGTTAAACAATGCTGTAACAATTTCAGTAAATATGAATTTCTATACAACTTAGAGGATAAATATACAAAAAGTGCAAATATCTTTGTATACCATAATGATCACACATTAAACCATTATTGGAAGAGCAAGATATTTTAACTAACTAATGTATGTGATTGATCGTGGGACGATTGCACTGGAATCTACGCGTGTGTGGCCAGTTTTAGAATGCTTTTCATTTTTCACTTGTCCATCTGGTACACCCCCCCCCCTACCACCTTACTTCACCAAGATTTGTAGAAATGGAGAACACCTCAACCAGAAAAGGAACCCCACCTGCTTGAGCGGTCTGTTAGGGTCCCCATACACCTTTAGATTTCTCTGTCAGATTTCCTTTAGATCTCCTTTTGTTTTACCAAAACCATGTAATATGAGGGACTTTCCAAACCATCAAATCTACCTGTGTAGAATCGCAGAGGACCCTATACTACATAGTTGTTGGTACATCTAAAGGATATCTGACAGATCTAAAGCTGGACATACATGGATAGATTTAAAAATTGATTAGAGTACAATTGAGCAGCGTGCACACACACACAGAGCTATTAGGAAATCTACCCGTGTATGCCTTCCTTCGAGCGGAAGCCACAGATCCTGCTCAAAGAAATTTGATTGAACATGTTGGAAAATGGATTGATGTCCATTACTTCGGAGGGAGACCCTGAGTCTAAATCCGAAGTAACAGAAGGAGGAAAGGTGCAGCTGCACAGACTACAGACTGATAAGCTTCTGGTAGTGGGAAGGGTTTTGTCACTGCTCTGTGTACGAGGAGAGGGGGGACCATGCAGGCTGCGGGCTCTTTCCTCTATGAAGCGGTCAGCCAGTGTTGTGGCATTTTTTTTTCTTACAACACCGGGTCCCCATCGAACAGCAATTGATGTGCAATTTGGTACACAGTGATTTTCATTTGATTGACGCAATCAATCACATGCTGTGATTGATCGCGGGACGATTGCACTGGAATCTATGTGTGTGCGGCCAGCTTTAGAATGCTTTTCATTTTTCACTTGTCCATCTGTGTTCTTTTGCTTACACCTCACTTGGAACAGTAGTATAAGTTTTAATAATGTAAGCTAAAGGTACATGTAGTCTAGACAGGGCTGTGTGATGATACTACAAACTGTTGAAACCATCGACCAAGTTACAGTTAGTTTGATCAACTAAAAAACGATTGACTCAAGTCAAATCGTACAGACACACCTGTGTTTTGGAATTTTGATCATAAATAAAACTGAAAATAAATCAATCATGTTTAACTTGATCACACTGTGTGGTAATAAAACAATGTTAGACTGGCACAAGATCCCAGAATTGCACAACATGATTGAATACAAGATTGTGCAAAAAAAAAAGACCCGTGTATGGCTAGCTTTACTTGGTGACTATATCAAGTAAAAGCTTGTGATATCTCTGATGAAGTGGTTTTACTGTACTTCTAGTAAAAGTGATGATATCTTGCATTTTAAATGACAGAGGTTAACGTTTAGAATAAAAGAATTAATGTACAAACATTAGAAAAGTAAAATATAAACATTTTGTATTATGGTAATTAAATTACTACATACCAATTTTAACAATTTTGCTACTCTGGGAATTACCTCTTCTGGCAAAATTTACATCCATGTCTTTAAATTGCACCATTACAAAATCAGAAGATTTGAATAATATACTATCCACAATGTCTTCACGCTTTGGCCCACCAACTGAGTCTTGATTTTTCTTGTGAGCGGCATCGAGCACTAAATCACACTGTAATACAAGAAGCCAGAATTTAAAATGTAATTAAAACTGCAGTCTTTCAAGATGTACATAAACATGAAGATCAGAGTACAAGTTATGGTTAAACATCAAATTTGTGACATACACATTTATTTGAGAACCTCACTTACCTTAGGGCTATAGGTTTTAAAAACACCTTCATACACACTTCCATTTTTTACATGTACCTCACACTTTGATCCCTAAAAGGGAAGATAAAAATAAGCCATTTTAGATCAACCAAGACAGTGTAAACTTATCACTCAAGAGTAGCAAGTCAATGTACGCATGTAAATTTTAACATTTTAGGATGAGCGGTTTGCAAAGACTGTAAGGGAAGTATAAAGTCCTACTAATAGTACCCTTGCCATCCCCATCCCGTACACTTAAACCACCCTTGGGACACTAAGGTGGTTACTGAAAGAGCACAACTCTTATCACTTTATATGAGGCGATCAGCAACCTGTGTGGACCACTGAGACCTTACACTATAACCTACTTGTAAAATACCAAAACCCATCATTTAACATTGTAAATAAAAAGGTTTCCGAGAGAGGCCGTTAGGAGTTATGTCAAAAAAAAAAAGCCAACTAGGGTGCGTCCAAAGAATTAAAATATTTGTCAAAACCCACCTCCCCGGGCATATAAAATATGTAAACACTAAGAAAAATGTTATGCAGCAGAAAATAAAACCATACTTTCAACAAATCACAGTAAATACTACAACTTACAACTACTGAAGTAAGAATGTGGACCATTCTCATGTTTGCATAGATTCCATCAAAAGATATCTATTAAAAAAATAAACAAACAAAAAAGACCACACAAATCAAAAAGGTAAAACAGCAGTATCTTATGGCATTTGCTGTAGAAAACACAGTGCTGATCTTCACTCTCATGGACATTCAATTACATGTATACACTTAACAAGCAGTAAATGAGCTTTCATTACAGAAGGATGCCAACTCTGCAAGCAAACTCCCATTAAGCAGTTACTCATCATACATCTAACCTCCTATATAAACCAAGAAGCTAAAGTAGGGTGTATTAAATAATAATAAAAATATAAAAATACTGACACCCATATTGCATTTATGTCAGAAAACAAACCACATATCTTAGAAAGTTGTTGCATTACAAATGCTTTGACGTTATAAGGGCACATGTTTATACCACATTTAGAAAGGGAGAAAAAAATGGAGCAAATAATTGCCTGAGGATTTGAAAACCAAAGTAATAGAAAAGCACGGACAATCCCAAGTTTATCGCCAGATGTCCCTGTGTCCACTGCATGCAGAACTGTTAATAACTTTCACTGGGCTACTGGGTTTGCCATGTTGCTTTACCTTGTGCAAGATATTATAAAATCTTAAGACTACCAAAGAATACTGAGGTATAATGTAAGGCTCGGTGTCAAAAAGCTGGGACTCTCCTCGGTTCTCTCCTCTGCTTTATTTGCATTCTCCCAGTGCCAACAAAATAAACAAATATGGCAAAGCCAAAGCATTTGAAACCAACAATAGTCTGGGATGTGTTTTTTTCTGACAAATTAAGGGATGCAAGTATTTTTAGACATAACCAAGTCATTGAAAATATCAATTCAACTATAAACACATGGCCTAAAAATAAGAAAATTGTATTAGGGAGTGAAAAAAAAAAACTGGCCTGCCTGGCCCAAGACGACATAAAAGATCAAAAGGAGTGATTTGTTCCTTCTTAACTAGAAAGAACAGAGCTTAACCAACAAGAGCTTAGCATTGGGAAACACAAGAAATAATTTTACCCATGCAAGCTCCAAGCAAACAATAGTATTACATATTATATACACACACAAAAATTGTACACAGCTAATGCAGTTCAGACAATACTTTAATATTAATCACATGATTAACTTACAGATTGGGGAGGTCCTTTTCCACTGCTTCGCCCTCTGGAAAAAAAAGAAATAAACTATTTAAAAAGTGAATTGTGGAAATAACCTATCTATTTTAAATGTAGTTATGAGCAGGGCTGTGGAGTCGGTCAATAAATTCCCCGACTCCGACTCCTCAGTTTCAGATTCT
>CM070032.1:59067476-59078425 GCA_036250615.1 Ptychadena robeensis
ATGATTCATGATTTCCCTGGAATCCCATAGTCATGTGTAAAGTTGAAGCTAAAGCCCCCCGTAGACGGGCAGACTCCCGGCCATAGTTGTAACAGACCAACCTGTGTGCTCGCTACCGCCGAGCACATCAAGGTTGGTCTGCCGCAACTATGTGGGAGCCCACCTTGAATTATGTAGAAAAAAAGCCGGCAGGTCGGATCGCACACGGATCCGACATGCCGGTTCTTTTTCTGCCTGACTGACAGGCAGAACAGCTGCAGGCTGTTAACTCAGAGGGGGAGTCTCCTCCCCCTCCGAGTTAATTGGCTAGAGTCTGACGGCAGTCCTGTATGTCAGTGGAACACACAGGATTTTTGTCTGACATTTAGCAGACTGCTCACAGCGTGGTGACATCACCACGCTGTAATCAGTCTGCTAAAGGTCTGCCATAGATCGAGGTGTCTATGGCAAGCTTAACAATCTAAGTATTTGTCGCCTCAGCTGAATGACAGCGGTTTTCCAAATGCTTTACGGTTCAGTCTTGAACTATTGGCGATCCATTCCCTTCCCTTATACAAGCGTCTCTAGTCCGGCAACAAACATTTACTTCATTATCAGCGAGAGTTACCGACTCCAACTCCACAGCCCTGAATTTAGCTTCTACTTAATTTCTTAACTCTCCGCAACTATTTTAGCACATACAACATTGTTTTACATTGTAATAAAAATGAATTGCAAATGAAAGTGTAGATTTACCTATTCAAATCAATGGAAACATTAAAACATACATTATGGTAATCAGAATTACATTCATGATGCATGCTAAATACAAAGTAAATTGAATCGCACATCAATACCATGGTCACATTCCTTTTTTAGGTTTCCACTTAAACAGAAGATACATGGGGGATAACACATATAGGTGTAAGCTGACTCTAAAATAGGCTTTTAACAGCTTACAGAACATCCGTTGCACATCTACATTTGAAAGCTGCCATAATTCTGCTTCTATGTATGTAAAAGTACAAGGAAGTGCATTATGTACCCCTGTATTGAGAAATGGCAACCTTTACATACATTTAAGAATTTGAAAAAGTTTACTTGGCAAGAAAATAAATATTGCTGGTCTACTGGCTGTCACATCTCAAACTACTTCAAAATACAGACCTAGACCTGTAGATCAGTTCTTGTGAGTTTATGAGTTATATATTCAGTTATATATTCAGGTCAGCAACAATATTAAACCCAGCTTCACCAGATAACTAACTTTCCCATACCTAACTGTACATCATCATATAACATAATACATTTTCAATTGCTGCCCATGGCTAGAACACTGATCAAAACCTTTTCTTCAATAATAGAGGGTCACAGGGATAGGTTTGTTTATTGTTGACCCCATCATAAACTCATGACCCTTGCAATCACTCTTGCAGGTCCATTCAACCAACTGTAGGTAAAGATGGACACCTATGGGAGCTGCAGTTTATAATTGACCTTTCAGTGATCCCCCACCAGTATGTGTTCAGAAAAGACAACTTATTACAAATTAAACCCAATGAAAATCAAAGAAAACTACCAACTGTCAGACACATTTTATAATAACAAGACTGACAGTAGTTACATTAGATGGCAGAAGTGCTGCCACTGGATGGTGGTTCCAGAAAAGTATATCACCAGATACAGCTATTTCCACCATCTGTTTTGTTATCCCAAAAGACAGTTAAAAGATTCCCCTTACCTGCAAAAGGTTTAAAGTATAGAGGAAAAACTCTCCAACACTAACTGACATTTCCCTGATTACTCTGCTACACATCCCACCTCACTTCCTGTCTGCTGAAAGGTTGTCACATCAGGATAGGAAGTGAGGGGACATTTCTCTAATGAAGTCTAAGATTGGAGTAAAAAGAACTAAGGTTTTCGACATACACTTTAAAGTAGAAAGTTGTAATGACAACACACAGAAGCACACAGTGCAGCACTAGTAATAAGCAATTGCCTATGTACTGCCACCAGTAAGGATTTCCTATATAATGTCTCGTCTTCTACACATGTTATGTTCATGTCATACTGCCCAACATTGGTTTCAGCTCTATGCCCACAATTAAATCCACTTTCACAAAAACACAACTCACAACCCAAAAAGTCACTGGACATTTTAACAACACAGACCCGAAAACTCTTAAACTTGACATCCTATGCATGTGAATGTACAATTCCAGAAGTAGCTGATCACCAATACACCACATAGACAGCCATTGACCCATGCAATGGTAACAAAGCGGACAAGGCACTCTAGCGTGAATAAGCAGTACATGTCTATATACAATGCACACACACGGATCGATCCTGCAGTGCTGCACACATGTACCGTTCATAGTAGTGATCCCTGGCTGTCATACATGTGCTCCATGTGACCTGCTCCCATCACAGATACAATCCTTGTCCACAGACAATCCCGGGACCGCCATGAACGCTGCGGCACTGCCAGGCATGGGAATGTCACTGCGTTCCTGGGAATCGGCCTGTGTGCACGCTACCGCCAGTAAGGTCACCCAGCCCCGGGGGTAGTAGTACAAGGAGACAGACGTGCCATCCCGTTACACCGATTTAGGAGACGAGCGTTCTTACCGGGGAGGGGGCTGGGATTGGACCATTTCAGGAAGCAACACCTAGAATAATGCGCAGCCGGCAAATACGCCCTGTCTGCCATTGGTGAGCACTGCGGATTAACCCGTGCGCCGCCGGCGGCCGCCTCTGTCACATGTGCAGCATGCAATGCCTTCACTGTGCCCGATCACCCCCCCCCCCCCCCCCCCCCCCCCCCCCCGGCCTGACACGGCCCTCTGTGTCCTTTACAGTGACATGAACGTACCGCCACTAGAAGCCCGTCTCCGGGCTCTCACACAACACACACACCCGCCATTTAAACCCCCACTGCTTGTGTGACATGCCGGGCAGCCAGTGTATGCGGCAGACAAGGAAAGCCCTTCACTGACACTCCCAGGGACATGGCCGGTCACTGCAACCAGCATGTCACCCTGGAATAGAAATACTGAGGGTTAACAGGTGACCCGACCAGGGTGACAGGGTAAGGGCACACAGTACAGGAATCCACACACACATGTCTGGAATGTAGGACCGTCCCCTGAAGGGAGGACAGATGGCACCTCTGGCCTGGGGTGGACACTGAACGACAGGCCGTATCTGCGGAGACTGTGTCAGGCCTCCCCGCTGGGCCCGAGATGAAGGTGAGGCCTGGAGATAGCCCCGCGGCCTACTGCCTCGACCCTCCGCCTCCCACACCCGCAACGCCCTTTAATAACATGGCTTCTTCCCCCCGCAGACATCACCCACCTGCCCATGTTCTGCCTGCCTCCTCCTCCACCTCCGGGTGCCGGCACACTGCTCCCGCCGGGCTTCCTATTATTACCGCTCTGCTTCATAGACATAATGTCGGTCCCATAAACCACCAGCGGGGTTCGCAGCAGCTGACAAGCCCGATAGATAGCGCGGAAAGCGGCGGCTTGTCCTCTTCCTTCTCCGGGCTTTGCTTAGTATAGCAGTCTATAGAAACGTCCGTAACACAATGCACTCCGAGAGCGCGGGCCTAGCGGCGACGTGAGGGCTGTGGCTGGAGGCCTCGCCGGCTGCTGTGAAGAGAGAGCGGAGAGAAGGAAGCCTCCACGGTTGCCACAGGCAAGCAAGACCAAAACAGTCTGAGAAGGAGAACGGGCCCGCGGAGGAATACAGTCCAGCTGCCGTCACTATATCCGCCGACACCGCGTCCGCAGCCTTGGAGCCGACAAGCTCCGCCAAAGTAGAACATAAAACAATCCCGCGACACTTCCGACCGAAACTAAGTGTCGGTCAGCCAGCGGGTGCAACTATAGGTGAAAGGGGAGGTGTCAAAGCAGGAACTATTTACAGGAAGTCGGAAGGATACCTGAGCGGAGGGAGGAGGCGAGCAGGCTGAGAGCACGTGAGCCGGTTTGTGCTGCTGTGGAAGTAGCTCAATGTGATCGGTGCGGGGCGGGCGGCAGTGTGTGCGCTGCAGGTCCCGCCAGGTGTATAGATATATATAATGATATTATAGCTGTGTGTACAGATGACTTCATTGTACAATCATGCGGAGTGTCATACTAGACGTCGCACAACTAGTGCTCTGCAGTGTGTACATAGTTACACCGCGTATATATACAATCCTCTGTGAAATAAACTAACTTCACAGTAAAGTCAATTAAAAACCATTTAGAGACACTTTTCCAGTGACTTGGATTGTCCTTGGAATGGTGACATGTCTTTTATGGGGTCAGATCCAGGGGCGTTTGAGGTCATCAGTGGTTACAAGATCACTGTGTAGGTCACCCTTTAACTACTACCAAGTACTCCGAGGTCATCACCACCATGCCATTGTGTGCAGACAGATACAAGATATAAACTAGATTAGGTACAGATGGAAGCCATACTGGGCACAATTCACACATTCAGTACCTCGTCCCATGCACAAGCTTTTATTGCGTGTTTTATATCCCTGTCCCAGCTGGTGAAAGGAAAACTGTGCCATGATATTATATGAAAGATAAAATACTAATGTATGTGAAGCCAAAATGTTACATTTGTAATAGAATATTTTGAGCGACTAATACTCAACCACCATCTCCAGGACTGGAAATGGAAATTGATACGTATAAAAGAAAGGGTATTCATTTCCTTTTTCTCCCAACAGTTTTGTCTTGGTTATACTTGTATCTATTAACGCAGGTGTATAAAATCTAGCACCCAGTCATGCAGCCCGCATTTACAAACATTTTTGGAACAACCAGTCAGTCTAAAGAGCTTAATGAATTTAGGCCTGGTACTGGCATAATATCTATGTAATGTCATTAAGTGGGCTATACATGCAGTGATCCCTGTGCGATCCTCGAATGGCCAGTTGCGTGCGAGTATGGCTGGGTTAAGTAAACTCTTATGGTATTACAGCAAAGTTGAATTATTTAGGAACAAATGAAAATCAGTAAAGGAGTCACAGATCATATATAGTCACAGAGTAGTCAGTCAGCGCTGGGGGTGGTGTATACTGCATAAAAGTCAAAGGAATGAATCGGCCAGGAATCGAAGACGGAATATGATAGATTCCGGAATCGCATAGGAAATCTAGCCCAGCTTAAGGTGGGTTTACATGTGTAGATTTTTTTCTTCAATCAACTGCCAATTCGATTTTTTGTTCGATGTTCATTTATCGAATATAACATTCGATTTTTTTTTTTTGTTCATTCATCGTCGATATCGAATGAAAATACATTTAAAATTACAACGACAGATACAAATTTACCAACATGTTCGATGAGCTTTCAAACTATTTTTTGTACGAGATCGACCAAAATGTATCCTTTAATTAAATTGGCCATTCTGAATTTTTGTTCAATCAACCAAAAAAACATTTGCTCTTCGTTGATCGAACGGAAAAAATCTACATGTGTAAACACACCTTTAAGCAATCAAGTCTACCTGTGTTTAATCGCAGAGGACCCTATACTACATAGTTGTTGGTAGATCTAAAGGATATCTGACAGAGATCTAAAGGTGTATGGCCAGCTTTAGACCTTGCTAGATTGAATAGGCACTATGTAAGCAGAGTACATATATTATACAGCAATCTGAGTTTACTCAGTCATACCCTTAAGCTCGACATACATGGTTCGATTTTAGCATTCGATCAACCTTAAAGGATTCAAGTTTAGATAGATCGGATTTAAATCGTATACTGCACACATGGTTTTATCTGTGAAAATTGTTCAATACATTGATCGGAATATGATAGGACATGTTGGAAAATTTCCATAGATTGTACAACAATCAAACTAAAATTGTAGCATTGTGTGTGTTGGTCGGGGCGATTGTAAACATTTTTATATTTGACTTTTTCCCGTGTTTTGTGATGGAAACTAAAATCTATGATACGCGATTGGATTCGCTTACGGTCGGTGTCAGATCAAAATATCGCAAATCGATCGTACTAGAATCGAACTGTGTATGCCTAGCTTTAGGACCCCCATACACCTTTAAATTTCTCTGTCAGATTTCCTTTATATATCCTTTTGTTTTACCAAAACCATGTAATATGAGGGACTTTCTAAACAATCAAGTCTACCTGTGTTCAATCACAGAGGACCCTATACTACATATTGGTGGTAGATCTAAAAGATATCTGAAGAGTTCTAAAGGTGTATGGGCAGCTTTAGACCATGCTAGATTGAGTAGGCACCATACATACATACATACATACATACATACATACATACATAAATTATACAGCAATCTGAGTTTCCTCAACCATACCCATACGGTTTCAGTGTGATGTGCAATGTCTATCAACATGTTTTGCCCAGGACATGAGCATCAAGAAAAACACCTCTTGTTTTAACTGTAAAGGTATATTCAAAGTTTGGTATAAGTATTCAGAATGGGAAATTAACAAGACCAAATGAAAAAAGAAAAAGTTTCCTGTAACATTAGTCCATATATAAATAAATACAATTGTACTTTATTCCCTACTAAGAGGTACACCACATGGATATGTCCCAGGGTATTGCCGTGTACTAGAATGTTGTCACAAGTTCCCTGGAACGGCCTGACACCCAAGATATTTGTTGAGCTTTAGGGTCCATTTACACTGGCGTTTTTTAACCGCCAGGTAAGCGACCCTTTAACGTAACTGACCGGGTGACGCCACATCTCTATGGGGTCCTTAATATGACGACCTGCGAACGCCGGCACTATTTCCCAGACGATCGCAGGGAGTTGTTTCTTCTGCGGCTGCGAGAGCGCACTGTTGGTTCCCGAGCTGAAAGCAGCTCAAGAACGACAATCTAAACTTAGCCTTACAGTTCTCACCTGGTAGATATATGTGAGTGTCAAATAGATATTTTTTGAGAAAGGCCCTTTTCTGTTCTGTGCCATAGGTACAAAGCAAGCTCAACAAAGAGGGTGAGTCCTGACCTCAACCCTAGGGAACACCTTTGGAATGAACTAGAACGCAACAGAGATTTCATAGCAGACCTACTTATCCATCCAAAATGCCTGACCTTGCACATTCTCTTTCAAATCATGGAAAGATTGGGAAATGTTCCATTAAGGACGTTCATTCCAGGGACAACTAGGGAGGTAGTTCCCATCACATTAAAAATGTATACTCTGACTTCCTGTTGAATATACAACTCAGTAAATGATAGGAAATAAAAGACACAGTAAAACAAACAGCGATTTTAACCATCCCCTACACAAGGGGTGTGAAATTGCTTTGCATGTTAACATATCTGAACAAACCCACTAGATGTATTAGGGACTTGTTAGCATGTGTAAACATTTTGCCTCAACCCTGGATGGATAGGCGTGAACCTTGTCTAAATGCCTCTGGTGCAGATTTTCCTTCACTTCCTATATAAGCAATAGCCAGCATATCCAAATAGCATAAAAGCAGCATTAACTGTAATTTTGTAGGTAACATTGTTTTAGGGATGCTAGCAACCTTTAAAAGAAGGCCGTAATATGGAACAATGTGATAACCAGCACCAGTTATCATGCACAATGGGGGCCACCGTACTTTTCCCACGTTGATTCTGGTGACCCACATTATAAATAACATATTCGGTAAAAACTAAATATATATAAAGAATGTATGAGGTAACGGCAAAATTCAATGAACATAAAGGATGCTTTGAGTCTTTATGGAATACAGTAATACTCCATTTGTTTTGCAGTTGTGATGTGCTGCAATGTATAGGATTGTCACAGTGCCAGTTTTGTATCACCAGGTACATATTGGCCTGTGGGAGAAATTTGCATTGCAGTTAAAATTTTACTTCCTGTGTGGTGAAACTGGCCAGCAGAATTTACAGAGCTCTGGATAGCAGTAAAAGGCCTAGAGGACTTTACATCCTTCTCCGTGGTATCCTAAACTGTGTAAAGCTGGGAATAGACAGTAAGATTTACCGTCAATTCCCCTTCCGATTTTCTGCACTAGGAGCGGCGTGTTGACGTCATCACGCCCGCCAGCTAGTGCTGAGAATCGGACGGCACTCTTTATGTGCAGCTCATTACTTTAGCTGGGGGCAGCCGTCCCCAGCCGAACTAATGGGATCGGGTTAAAATCTACCGTCCTGCCGGATAACTGTGCGATCCGGCAGGACGGCTGATTTTAGCCCAATCCTCGTTGGTTGCTGCATCCAATTCCTGCACGACCCGATCCCTAAGGGATGCGGGAGCGCGCACAACATTGGACCGGAGGTCGGATTGTGCAGGAATCGGAACGTCTATGCCCAGCTTAAGAGGCATACTTTTTATAGCCACAATTAAGTAGAGAGTAAAAGTTGTGTGGCTGGCTTTACGCTCTTGTCAGACGTAGTTTTGCAGATATGTTGGAGTCACCACACTCCTGCCCTTACCAATTAAAAGGATAAAGAGTTCCAACCCAGTACCCAGACTTGAAGATGTCGAGAACGGGTGAGTGCAACACTGGAGGGGATCACTTTGCAAGGTACATGCCAGAATCTTTCTATACACACTGCTCATCTGTGGGTCCATTTTTATTTTGGATATATTATAGGGTGTAGTAATTTGAATTTAATGTTAAACTACACTTTTATTTTTTTGTTAGTTTTGGACAGAGCAGCAAAAGACAAACTGATGGCAGGTCATCATGGTTGGCCTAGTCCCAATAAGAAACTTTTTTTTTTCACCAGGGCATTCCAACATATTCTGTTATCACTGGAGCAGCAATAGAAGTGAAATGATTTTATGTGCTTGTAGGCCTGGAACTGAGCCAGAGGGCCTGTAGTAATGTAGCCATTGATGTGTTCACAGATGGCACATTTGTGCATAACAGCCTCATTGACTACAATGCATTACTTTTTCTAGAAGATGCTCAAGAAGATTATGATTATGTGCAGACCCATAGCCAAAAAATAATGTATATAATCTGTGGCCTTTGCTCATTTTTGGAAGAGATTTGAGAATCCATACCCTGGTAATTGTTACCAAATTCCTTGCCTAGGTACATTTTACTAAATACTGCTTACCCCAACAATTATGACCTAAAGCATCCCTATATAAAGACATTGTGATAAATATTTACTTAGATGTGTTATTGTAAATAGCTTTCATTTTAACATAATTCTATACACAATGAATATTTGCAATGATGACTGCATATGCTAATTCCCAGAGTTCCCTTTGTCCCTCATAATCATAGTGTAGAATGGTACCATATGTTCTTCTGCACACAGTATATGCTGCAAAGTACAGATAACAGTCTCAGAGCACAGATGTAAGCAAATCCCATGTCACAGGGGAGTCTGACAATTCTGGCACTACACTTTGAGTAAATATGAGCTAAGTATTTCATTTTAAATGATTTATTTTTAATTCACAAACCACCCAAAAGTTGGGAAATCAACAGATGACAAATATATAAAGCCCCCCATACAACTTAAGCTGGGTACACACATGTAGATATGGGCCAGATCGATGGCCAATTCGAGCGCCGTGCACGCTCAAGGCCATCTATCTGGCCCATATGATATGCGGCCATTCGCTCGAAAACAGGGATATGGGACATGACCGTTAATGCAAAGCATCGGCTGAGCTGGAGAGAGAGCAGAGCTGTCTTCCCAGCTGACGTCATCACGCTGCTGTTGGAACTCAACTTTTCTTCTACCAAAACCATGTAATATGAGGACCTTTCTTAACCTTCCAATCACTATGTATTCTATCAGGGAGGACCCGGCACTACATGGCTGTTGGTAGATCTAAAGGAAATTGTATGGAGTGATCTAAAGGTGTGTGGGGGGCTTTAGTCGTAATAAGGAATGGCACTAACTGCATGCATACAGTCATGGGAAAAAGAAAGTATACCCTTTTTCAGTTCTAACACTTTATGGATCAGGACTTGAACATGTTTGGGTCCTTAGCAAGTTGTAAAATTGTCCAATCTTACCTTTGATATAAAACAACAGACACCAAACCCCACAGTGATATTTTTTACTTACAAATATTCAAATATTAAAGTTCAGTTAATTTTGGTTTGTGTGTATTTGTTTGTGCACAACTCTATTATGATCCTGTCACAGCCTTTCACTAGGTTTGAAGTCTGGGCTTTGATTAAACCATTGCAACAATATATAAACCGTTCTGTTGGAGATTTGCTGGTATGTCTGGGATCATGTTGCACAGATGGCCTCACAATTGACTGTGCTGTGGAGATGAGGTCAAGGTCAACTGAATCACTGCAAGGTTCCAATGTCATGTGGCTGCAAGTTAAGCCAGCCATACATGGTTCGATTTTAGCGTTCAATCGATGTTTTTCGATGAAAATTTTGATCGATTGAAAGAAAATCGTTTTTCTGCCCACATAGTACAATCGACGATTATTGATCGATTTTTGTCGGACAGGTTGGAAAACTTTGGTAGATTCTACAGTCATCAAACTACATTTGTTAAAGGAATTAAATCTACGATTTTTGATTACTTTAATGAAATTTTCAATCGAAATTGAACAATAATCGTACACCCCATGTGGTGTGCATCGATAAAATTAAAATCGATTTACGATTTTTTTTTATCGAACTACAAAATTTAATCTTACGTCGATTGAACACTAAAATTGAACCGTGTGTGGCTAGCTTTATTGTCAGGTGGTGTTGTCCTGATATTGCTGTGTTTGGTTGTCCCCAAATTTGGTGCTGTAGATTTTAGACAAATATCTCCACTTGTCCAAGTCTCTTCTGTTTAAGTCTCCTTCTGGCTTGTTCAGATGCATATTTGCATAAGGTTTTTTTTTGTAGTATTGTCATTAACTATTGTACTATTGTTGACAACCACTTGTGTCAACAAGCCATTAAACACCACATACAGAACATTGCTAGACACTTTCACTTCCATCTGTGCAATATCTCAATATATATATATAT
>CM070032.1:59085867-59107271 GCA_036250615.1 Ptychadena robeensis
GCCAGGAACTTGGAGTTTTGGCTTTCTCAGTTGCAGACGCACCTTGAGGCTGGCACTCCGTGAGATCAATTGTTGGAGTGCATGCCTATTTTGTTCAAAGCTGCGGATTTCCTGGTGGATGCCTCGTGGAATCCTTGAGACTGGCGGCAAGGACTGGTGCCTTGGCGGTGACGTCTAGGAGAGCTCTCTGGCCTAAGACCTGGCAGGGTGACTCAGCCTCAAAATCCAGGCTGTGTAGCCTACCGTTCTCGGGTGACCTTCTGTTTGGTCCGGAGCTGGAGGGCATTCTTGACCGCACGGCGGATAAAAAGAAGGCCTTCCCGGTGCGGAGTTCCAAACTTCCTAGGAAGCGGCCCTTTCGTGGTCAGAAATTTACTGATCAGAATAACAGGGATAGGGAGCCGCCCCGTAAGCGTCCTTGGCAGGGGTCCAAACCGAGGGACAAACGGAACCTCCTGTTTAACCCTACCCAGGGGGGGAAACAGAGCTGACCTGGGGGATAGGGTGGGAGCAAGGCTGCGCCAGTTTTCTCCGGCCTGGCAGCGGTTGGCTCCCAATCCTTTTGTCCTCAGGATCATCGATCTGGGGTACAAGCTGGAGTTTTCGACCCCTCCCCCCACACATTTCTTTTTGACCACCCCTCCCAGGGATCCTGTACAGGCAAAGGCTCTGCTGTCCAGCATTTGGGGATTAGTGGATCAGGGGGGTGTTGGTCCCAGTTCCTCGGGCGTCCCAGGGTTTGGGTTACTACTCCCACGTGTTTGTAGTGGGGAAACCCTGCGGGAAGTTCAGACTCATCCTGAATCTGAAGACATTGAACAGGTTCATTCTGTACAAAAGATTCAGGATGGAAACAATTTTTACAACCCGCAACCTTTTGTTTCCGGGGTGTTTCATGGCGTCCGTGGATCTGCAGGACGCCTATTTACATATACCGATCCATGCCAGTCATCAGCAGTACCTGCGTCTGGCGGTGCTGTGGCAGGGAAAGGTGTTGCATTTTCAGTTTGTCGCTCTTCCTTTCGGGGTCTCATCCGCCCCCGAATTTTCACAAAGGTGCTGGGGGAGGCTCTGGCCCCGCTACGGCTGAGGCAGATCAGTGTGGTCCCTTATTTGGACGATCTTATTTTCTTGGAAGAAACGGAAGATCTTCTGGCAGCCCATCTGGCGGTGGCCTTGGACTTCCTAAGGTCCTTGGGGTGGTTGATCAATCACCAAAAATCAAATCTTCGGCCATCCCAGTCGATAACTTTTCTGGGTTATGGGGTGTATTCGGTAGTGCAAAAGTTGTTTTTACCGGAAGAAAAGAAACAAAAGCTTCTGTCGGCAGTGGTGTCTCTCCACCACTGTCGATTGGTCTCCATCAGACGCGGTAATAGGGCTGACGGTGGCAGCCATTCCAGCGGTGGAATGGGCGAAGGCCCATATGAGGGAGTTGCAGGCCCGGGTTCTACATTGTTGGGACGGTCGAACCGGCTCTTTGGACGCCACGTTCACTCTCTCCACAAAGGTCCTCAGGTCCCTGTGGTGGTGGAGAAGGGAGGCAGTTCTGGCCCAGGGGCTTCGCTGGACCCTGCAAGATCCCATAAAGTTAGTGACAGATGCCAGTTCGTGGGGGTGGGGAGCCCACTTGGCGGACAATCTGGCTCAGGGGACCTGGAATGGTTGGGAAGCAGCCAGGTCCTCCAACTACAGGGAACTCCTGGCCATTTGGTGCGCGCTGCAAAAGTTCCAGTCCTGCGTAAAGGGCATTTATATGGACAACGCCACCTCGGTGGCTTACATCAACTGGCAAGGGAGCACCCGATCTCAGTCCCTGAGGAGGTTGGCAGGGGACATCTGCAGGTGGTCCGAGGCTTGGGATACATCCCTGACGGCGATACATCTCAAGGGCACCCTGAATTGCACAGTGGACTATCTGAGTCGACACGAACTGCGAGAATCGGAGTGGTGTCTGAATCAACAAGACTTCGAGCAGTTGGTACAGAAGTGGGGGTGACCAGAGATAGATCTGTTCGCCTCCATGGGGAATGGGAAGGCCCCTCTCTTCTGTTCCATCACCAGGGGAGACCGGGCTTGGGCGATGGATGCCTTAGGTCAGCCGTGGCACTTCGGCCTGGCTTATGCGTTTCCTCCCATTTGTTTTCTACCAGTAGGGCTTTGCAAGATCAGGGAGGAGAGGACCGTTCTCATTCTTGTGGCTCCGTTCTGGCCGAAGCGGGCGTGGTTCTCCCAGATTCTGGCCAGGGCCATAGATTCCCCCTTTACTCTGCCGGACAGGGAGGATCTGCTGTCGCAGGGCCCAGTGGTATCCCGACAGGAGAAATCCTGGCTTCTGACAGCCTGGTTGCTGAAGAGCGATGGCTCTTAGCTAAGGGCTTCTCCCCTCAGGTAGTAGCTACACTGTTGGCCAGCCGTAAAAGAACGACCAGGCTGATCTATGGGAAAGTCTGGAAGCGTTTCCTTTCATCTTGTGGCTCCCAGGCAGTCACGTCCTCCACGTCCTCCGTTTTGGAATTCCTTCAGAAGAGTGTGAAAATGGGCCTATCCTTAAGTACGCTAAAGGTCCAGGTTGCGGCCCTCAGTTACTTCCTGGAGTGTAGGTTGGTGTTGCGGCCCATGGTCTCCAGGTTCCTGCATGGGGTGGCTAGATCCACTCCAGTGGTCCCTAAGATCGTGCCTCAGTGGGACCTGTGCATGGTTCTCAATGCACTGATAAAACCGCCTTTCAATGCTCCGGGGGAACTCCGTTGCCTTACTTGGAAGATGTTTTTTCTGGTAGCCATCACCTCAGCTAGATGTGTCAGTGAGCTGCAGGCCCTGTCGGTTAGGGAGCCCTATTTACAGGTCTTTCCAGACAGGCTGGTACTTAGGACTGATCCAGGGTTTCTCCCCAAAGTTTCCTCACAATTTCACAGAACTCAGGAAATAGTACTGCCCTCTTTCTGTTCAAACCCTTCCAATGACAGGGAGAGGAGTTTTCACTGCTTGGATGTGAGGGATGCTGTGCTGGCGTACATAGAAGCAACCCGACAGGTGCGCAAGGTCGATTCGCTATTTATCTTGCATTCTGGAGCCAGGCGGGGTAGGGCAGCCACCAAGGCCACTATAGCTAGATGGATCAGGCATGCGATAGTGGAGTCCTACAAGATCGAGAAGTTGCCTTGTCCGCTTCTGGTTTCGGCACATTCGACTAGAGCCTGGGCTACTTCTTGGGCAGAGAAGACAGGAGCGTCGCCAGAACAAATCTGCAAAGTGGCAACCTGGTCTTCTTTCCATACCTTCCTGCGCCATTATAGGATGGACCTCCTGTCGGTGCAGGATCAATCGTTTGGGAGAAGGGTACTGCAGTGGCAGTGGTGGCTGTCCTGGAAAAGACGCCTTGGGGAAAACTAGAGTTAGACTTACCGGCAACTCCGTTTCCAGGAGTCTTTTCCAGGACAGCCAACTTCCCTCCCTACGGTTACTAACGTGTTTCTGCTTAGTATTTTTCAGTTTCATCCCGCTCTTGCGTACTCGAACACAGACTGAGGCAGAGGAGAATGGCGGGAGATTTAAAGATTGACTGGGTGTTTGTGTTTCCTCCCTCCGGGGGTGGATCCCCATCTCTCATTGGTGGCTGTCCTGGAAAAGACTCCTGGAAACGGAGTTACCGGTAAGTCTAACTCTAGGTTTTTACTAATTAAACCCCCCATACACCTTACAATCTTTCCATACAATTTCTGTACAATCAAATTTTATTCTACCAAAACCCTGTAATATGGGAACCTTTCTAATCCTTCCAATCACTATGTATTCTATCAGGGAGGCCACTATACTTTACAGTTGTTGGTAGATCTAATGGAGATTGTATGGATCGATCTTAAGGTGTAAGGGGGGCTTAACAGTGACTCAAAGAATGCAAACTCACCTATTCATATCTAATAACAATAAGGAAAGGAAAGAGTGAACAAGACCTTATTAGTATTAAATAAGGATAATGGGTTAAAGAAACATTTGCCCTTTTGATGAAAGCAATGATAATCTCAGATAAAAGGAAAGGTCTACAGATATCACTAGATAAAACAAACATGCTATACAAGGATGGACTGCAGTTTGCCACCACGGGTTTGTAGCAAACTAATGCCTGCCATACACGCACCGGATTTTCCGCCAAACGACAGCCGTGTGCGCTCGCGGTCGGCGGCAAAATTGGCCAATCGGGGGTGCCCACATGGGGCGACAGATATCTGTCACCCCACAGCTCGGCCGGCCAGAGAACGAACATGCCCGATAATCTCTGGCCCATGCCGTTAACTTCAATGAAGACCGGCATCTTCGTTGAAGCTAACGGCCGGCACACAAAGGGTGCTGGCGTCATCACGCTGCTTTCTAGAGCTGATCGGACCTGCTTTGTCGCCCCCCGCTCGGTGCGTGTGTGGGGGCCTTTAAGGTAGTCAGATTGTAGCGTGATGATGGCAGTCGATCGGCCGAAAATGATGCATAATTTTACCCCAGGGAACTCTTTATTTTTTAAATGCTACTCGCTGGCTGTTTAAGTGGCAGTAAACCCATCTTCTTTTTACTATACAGATGTAAAGCCTATACCAAAATAATCCATCCCTAAACCACCATGTTCTGATCAGTATAAATAACTTTATGAGAAGTTTTTGTTTATAGACAAATATATTAAGATAACATTTTTGAATTGAAGCTTAGAAATGTAATGATGTCCCACATTTCTCCCCGACACCCTTGCAATTTAGGAAACAGTAACAATTTCAAGCATTCTACAATTTACTCACCAATTCATCACAATTTAAAATGTTTACCACGAATATATAAAACATATTTTCTTTTTACTTACAGTGTCCAGCTTTCCTTAAAATAGGAGATAAGAAACCTGTTAAGGTAGCCATACACGGGTTGATTTCCCACTCGATTTTTAACCAATCGATCACTGCACGCAATGACGAGATCGATCGGCAATCAATCAGGTTCTGCCCACCCTGAACGATTGACCAAACAAAATCGGAAAACGGCATTGACTAAAAATCGGATAAGACATTGAACCGACATGTGTTTTATTTTTTCAGTTGATCGTTTGGCAATTGAATTACAAGGGTGGACCCATAGCCCCATGCATCAGCCTTTCTGATCGATGGATTTGTAGAATCGGCTATTTTGGAGATGATGTCCAAATTGACCACAAATCGTATTCCCAAGGTGGTGTTTCATCGATTCCCGATCGCCTGGAATGATCGTATCGGGAATCAATCAGTGACAAATTGACCTGTGTACGGCTACCTTACAGCAGGATACAGACGGCTCGAGCCGTCCGATGTTCCCGGCAGCAGCGTGATGATATCGGAGGAGCTGGGGAGACGCTTTGCCTGGAGACCCGCAACGGGCGTATTTAACCTCCCTAGCGCACTGCTGACGTCCAGATTTCTGTACCAAAAGCGCAGCACCATAGACTTCAATGGGTAAAATTTTTCTTTATGTTGTAGGCCGTAACTTCCCAAATTAGTCCGTACAGGGTCTAATAGACATCCTGAATTAATGTTGAAACAAACATTCTGTAAAAAAAAAAAAATATCATCCGCCCAAATAAAGTCTCTGGTGCCCCAGATGTGCCCATTTAACAGTTAACCCTCTCTAACCTGGTGTGATGAATCACAACCAGGGACCGAGAGGGGTTACTGCAAATGGGCACATCTGAGGCCCAGAGACTTTATATTTAGGTATGTTTTAGTACAAAGGTGCACCTTGAATCATCATCAGTCCTTGGAGGGGGGGGGGGAGAAGAGAGGTAGCTGGCACCTCGGGGGACAAACCATGACAAGCGCAGAACTGTGAGTATGGTTGTTTTCAACGGGATTGATTTGGTCCCGGCTCTAAAACAGCGATGGCCACATATTGTGTATGGGCGAGATAGATCGCCGTAGAAGCGTGCACGGCGCTCGAACGCCCATCGTCCCGGCCCATATCTTCTCTGTCTGGACCCTCGTTAGTCTATTTTTTTTTATACTGCTAAATTAACTGAAAAACCTTCCGGTAATAGAATGAATGTAACAATGGCCTCAGAAAAAGGAAACTACTCTATTGATCCAAGTGAGCCATTTTGGATTTGATTTAGTGATGCAAACGTGGCTTGTCAATTAGTTTTTTTAATTCTATGGCATAACTCGCATTTGTTGTTTCAAATCTACTATGCTAATTTTTAACTATTTGTTTGTTAAATACCTTTGTGGTCCTTGTGTTATTTTTACTCTTCTTTTCGGTAACCCATGTTTGTATCCGTTTATCACTGAAGAGTGGTAAAACCACTACCGCACGACATTGGGAAACCCTGTAGAGTACCCCCCCCCCCCCCCTCCACTAAGCTGCTATACACCCCTCAGTGACACTACAAGCATCAGCTGGGGCAGCAAAAGAGAGGAGGCTCTCTTATGAGACTATTAGGTTCTGGGCAACTGTGTGCACTAAGTTGCTGAGGGTCACCATCAATGACGATCTACATGTTTATTGAATATCAATATACATCAGCGGGATGGGTAAAAGCGGCGCCCAAAAAGAATTCCACTGGCAAACCATATGCAAGAGCAACACATTCCAAAAGAGAAGAGAAGCTGGGCTTTAACTGGTTCTGCAACATATTTTCATAAACTCTTGTGTAGTTGGTACCTTAAAGCTTCACTCCACTCCACACAATTTAGATCTTAGCATAACACATTGTACTACATCTATCACTGTGCGGATTTATAAAGGTCCCCATACATAGGTAAATTTTTCATTCAATTCCTGAACAATCAATCAACGTGTGCGTTCACTGCGATCAATTGTTCGGGAATAAAACGCAGCCACCCTTTCATCCTATTTAAAGAAAGCTTGATCAAGCAAGGAACCAACATGTTGGTAAATCTCTTTGATTGCAATTACTTTGGATGGGGACAGAGAGTTCCCATCCAAAATATCGAACGAGATCGATTGCACAAAGTGGTGTGCATCGAGCGGGTATCGACCCATGTACTTAACACATAGCTCCAGGGTCGGGACAAGGTCCACCAACAACAGAGGCTGAGCTGCCCAAGTGCGCCCTTCTCCCAGTCCAATTTACATATGAATGTCCCGCGCCCCCGGGGGCGCGAGACATTCATATGCAAATTGAGCTGGGAGAGGGGTGACATCGGCCAGCTTAGAGCTGATCTGAGCTTAGCTGGACGGCTCCATCTCGTCAAATGCAATACTGAGAAGAAAGTGCAGGATGAGATGGAGCCGTCAGAAGTTTAACCCCCTGAGCAGTGCCCAGACCTGAGCAGCGCCCAGAGGCTGGAGCCTCTTCAGCCTCTGTGTCGGCCCGGCCCTGCATAGCTCAATCCTTCAAAAGAACCAAAGAGATTGTTTGCCTTTGCCAGGCTAGCCCAGTGGTGGCCAAAGTGGTCAGCAAAACTAAAGGGCCGCACATAACATTTTTAATCTATACTGACTTTTAGAAGCAATTTTTATGAAGAAATTACAGCATCTATAACTGGAAAACTTTTTTTAAATGACACTTCAAGCTTTAGGTAACACTGTAATGTGGTAATGCACATTGTGTCATATAAATCGCCAAAGGTTATGTGTAATAACCGCAATATGTACTATACCTGAGCATAGGCACTTACCTGTCCTCTGATCCCCCACCAACACTACAGGAGGAGAGGCGAGGGAAGTTTATCTCCTCTTATCCTCTTCCCACTCTAAGAAGAGGACCTGTCAGGGGGGGGATTGTCAGAAAGTAAAGTTCCTATGCATTGAAAGATAGGTTTTGGGGGCCACAGGTGAAGGACTAAGGGGGCCACAGGTTGGGCACCTGGGGGCTAGCCACTTTATCCATATCACAGAATATCCTTTTCCTTACCTATCTGCATCCCAGCATTTACCTTCTCACCCACTTTACTTCTGCAATAACCTACCCTGTTTCACCAAAAATAAGACATCCTCCGAAAATAAGGCACCCTTACATTTTTGCCTTACTCTGAAATATAAGGCATCCCCCCAAAAATCAAGCACCCCCGAAGATATGGCACTGTAACACTGGACAGGGGGATCAGAGAGGGCAATCAAAATGACACCGGAAAATCAGAAGGGGTTACTACAATGATAATCCCCCCTCTGAGTCTCCTGTGCCATTTTGATTCCCCCCTCTGATCCCCCCTGTGTCATTTTAAGTGATCTCCCCACCCTGATACCCCAGTGCTGTATTCTTCTTCATGGAAAAATAAGACATCCCCCAAAGTTAAAAAATGTATATAAGACAGTGTCTTATTTTTGGGGAAACACGTTCTGAACCATACATGAGTTAATTTCCTCCCCTGTACCAACATGATTTAGTTTGCATCTAACTCAAGATTTAAACTTTTTCTATTTTGCAAATGGTTTAGGTAAATGGTGGAGGTGGATCACAGAAACTGGTGAAGGAATAAGTTATATTGCATCATACAGTATGTGTCCCCAGCACACCCACATTACTTACCAGGATCCATGCCAGTAGTAAGACGCCTTCTTAGTAAACATAGCTGTTCTTTCTAGCTGTTCATCTAATACAATAGCACAAAGTGTTGCTGCAACAACAACTTTACCCTCTAAAGGCCCCCATACACCTTACAATCTTACCATACAATTTCTGTACAATCAAATTTTGTTCTACCTAAACCATGTAATATGAGGACCTTTCTTAACCTTCCAATCACTATGTATTCTATCAGGGAGGACCCGGCACTACATAGTTGGAGATCTAAAGGGTATTGTATGGATCGATCTTAAGGTGTATGGGGGGCTTACATCAGTATGCTCTCATCAACCCTTCTTTTATACGACTTCCACAACCATTATCAAGCCATCCGATGTACCCTGCTGTCAGATATCGGAGAAGCTCCTCCTATGTCTCCACGTCGCTATCTGGTCCGTCTGCACCCCCTGAGCTAAGCGCATTCCTTGACGGACCTGAACCACATTACCAGCCTGCAGCACCTGCTGTTCCCAAGGTGTTCTGCCAATCCGCCGGCCAAAGTTTGACGTACTGCACTATGTTGACCTTCTGGCCATCTGACCGACGGAGCCGATAGTGCCGTGGAGACATAGACTAAATCACATTTTACCATTATTACTGCCATTTTATTATTAAAAAGAACAGAATCTTCAGCCTGAATATAAGTATCGAGATTCAGCTGTGCAGCTTTATAGCTGAAACTGGCCGTACATTTTTAAATTACTGTGTTTTCCCAAAAGTAAGACCTAGCAGCATTTCCTCCTGTGCTTCTAATTTAGGCCCTCCATCTAAAAATAAGACCTACCAAGAGAAAAAGCTGCTGTATTACACTAATTTTCTAGGCTGCTGCCAACTGTCAGCAGCCCAAAAGCGCCCGCTCCCTGTGTTCAGGTACACACAGTGTGCAGGACTGGGGAATGCTGCCCCCAGAAAAATAATAAGTAAAAAAAAGGCCTGAAGCCAGAGTGGACCTTCTCGGAGCCGAGGTAAGACGGCAGTGACACCTTGTGGTCATTCTGTATATTACATCAAATTAATTTTAAATGAAACACACTGTACTGTTTTAGTACAGAAATTCAGTCTAGGGAGGTTAAATTACTATATTACTTAGTAAAAATAAGACCTACATTTTTTTGCACCTAAAATTGATATAAGACAGTGTCTAGTTTTTCGGAAAACACTTTTTTTTTTAAATCCTGAAAGAATTAACACCTAAGTAATAAGACAATAATTAATAAATAAATAGACAGCCCTACCACTGGGTAGGCCAAGTGTCTGTTATTTGAATGGAGGTACTGCCATGTTTTAATAATAAGGGAGTGATGGGGAAATTTATATGTGGCGATGAGTGCTAGTATATACTTATGACTTTGTACTAGATTTATACATTTTACTATGTATAGACCTGACCTGACCCCTACACTATGTACACCAATCCCATGTAGTATGTACATACAATACATTTGACCTTCACTACCAATGGTACATATTCCTGACATGTGCTCCTTTCACATTGATTATCCACCATTGAACACTTTTGCTCTGATCCTTTATTCACTTCATGTCAATTTCTCTTGCTCTTTCACAGCATCACCCGAGAGGGAACATGTACTCTGGAATTACCTGCAAGGGGGTACCATACATGAAAACATCCCCAAGATGAATAGATTTCATGATCTTTAGACTCTCCAAGCAATAAAAACATATAATTTATATTACATTTTAGACTTGTCACACTTTCAGTTAAACCAACATTTAAATCTTTACCTAAAAAAACTTTTGGTGACATTTTGTATCATTGATTCCCAAAAGCTGCTGGTATAGTATAGGGCCGGCTAAACACAGGTCGATACCCATGCAATTGATTAACCCTTGAGGCCAGCAGGATCACCACACTGCTCTTGAGCTTGGTCTATTAATGGAGACTTCATGTGCAGCACTTCTGCACAACCGATCCCGTCCAAAGGGGCACATGCAAAGTAATGGAAATCGAACAGGATATACCAACAAGCAGGATCAATCCAGAGGTTGGCCGCACACGGCGAATTGTTTAAAAAATGTAGCCATGTAGGCCTAGCTTAAGTCCTTCTGCTGAAGCTAGAAAGGTCTTACCACTTGTAAGGTGGTATGTAAAGGTAGCCATACACGGGTCTATTTTTCCCAAAATGTTTGCCCGATCGATCACTGCGCACGTTCACTGATCGAACATTGATCTGACATGTTGATCGTTTATCAATCGAAGTACGTGGCTGGAAAAAACCACTTCCTGTGCGATTAACCCACAGCTCACTATGTAGCAACCTTTCCGATCGATGGATTTTGAGGTATCTCCCTTTTTGGAGTTCAGCTGTCAAATTCGACCACAAATCAAATTCCCAAGGTGTCATCAATTGCAAATGAACGATCACCGATTCCTCGATCACTGGGAATGATTGAATCGGGAATTGATCGCAGATAAATCGAGGCGCCTATGACTACCTTAAGAAACATTAAGAATCAAGAGAAAGAAATAGAATCCTTTGTGAAGGCCGTTGTATTTTTGTTGCATCAGTGCTTAAATTGATGACTTGGCCAACTCAGAATGAAAAGATGTGCTCTACGCCTCAAATCACATTGAAGATGTAATGTCTGTTTAGTATCTAATGAGTCAGGTTTTTTCCTGAGAATACTGTGTTGTGAAGAAGGAGCTCTGCTGCATGTTGATTTGGAGCCAGTGGCTGTGTGCAAGGATCTGGCATCCTGACAGCAGCTCTGAAACTTGAATGCACTTGGAATAGGTACCGCAGTCTGTGTGAGAATTCTTCATCCCTTCCAAGAGAAGAAAAACTAGTCTGCCTTGGCATTGCTATACTGTCTATATTTGCTTTTAAAATGGAGAACAGATTTTCTTGTTTGACAATACTTTGAGAATTAAAAACAAAGATAAATGCATGAGAAGATTTTCATACCGTTTCTAAATGGAGCTCAGAGTTTAAAAAGAATACTTTACAGCACTTCAGTGATTATTAATGCTAATTGGTCGTGCAATGTAAAGCTGAATAAAGTACCTTCATTTTACTTTTACCTTTTACAGTAGTTTTTAATAATAGGAGTCTGTCATCACTCACCTGATAAATTGCTGTTTTTATATTTCTACATGGCACATCATTTACTTGTATGTGTAATAGAGTAATAGAAAACCAACAGACCCAGTAATCATGGGGGTCAGTGGACAAATGCATGTAAATGTATGCAAATGTTTGTGCACTTAAAGACACACCAGATAAAAAAAATATTCACAGCCATTCACATATATACAGCAAGTTCCAGCAAAGTGTGTCAGGCTGGACTATGCAGTATTTATCCTATATTATTCCAGCCAAGTTTCCACTTTCCCCGGCCAAGCCAAAAGGCCACTAATCTTAGGTCCAGCAGATTGTTCGGGACTGAAACTTCAGCATGAGCCTATACACTAGCAGTACCTATTCTCTGAACCATCTGACCAACTTATGGAGAGTCACATTTTACAATCTGCCACTAACAACTTACCTATGAGCACCTATTTATATATACGAGTATGTGTCACATTATATATTCACTGCAATGTGAAACTAAGCATTGTCTCATGGCACTGGACTATTTGCTTGCCTGGAGGGAGTGAAACAAAATCCCAGTCTCCTGGAATGCTGTGCTATTGCTCACAGGAAGTTCAAGATTTAAATAGAAAAAAAAATATTTGTTTTTTTATAGGCTTGTTCTATAACAAGCACGGACATCCCCTCCTTAAATGTGAGGGGGAAAGGTGCTTCTTATAAATAAAAACATTTGTATAAAAGTAGAAAAATTGCTAATAAAGAAATATTTGCATCTCCAAGCATGCTTCTTATTATGCATAATGAAATCATTAATAAAAAGGGTCTTTTTCAAAATGATCATAGTGTGGAATTCAATAAGAGTGGTTATTCATTCGGTAAAAAACAACAAAAAATTTAATAAATATAGATGTCAATTATGGCCCTTATTAACGAAAGAGGGAAACAAATTCTGTACTTGCTGATAAGGCTTAGGGCTCCACTATGTGCTGGCATCTGCTGAGCAAGCCTCTGTTACATTCCGGGGCTCGGATGGCTGTGGAGATAGACCTGTCAATGCCCCCATTGCCGTCAATGGGCAGCTCAGCTCGTGCACTCCGTTAAAATCCTGTGTTCAACGCAGGGCAAGTCAGACCTTGTTTAGAAGAACAGGGAACATTGATTTAAAAATGTGTTGGAGAGAGTAAACTTGCACACAATGATAGGCTGCTAAGCCAAAATATGCTCTATGTTGCTTTAAAAATCCTCACCAAAATCTAAAAGACGGAAGAAAACAGAAAACAAGCATTTGAACTGATGTTACACTAGCTAAAATATTTCATCATGAAAAACTAGTAAAAGGGATTTTTATTATTCGCTTTTTTAACATGCTGTTCTTATTCTGAACACAATTGTAGCAATGTACCTCTACTATGCATTGCAATAACTTTTATTATAAGTGACACCTAATGCATTTTACCACACACATGCTATAGATCTTGGTGTCCTGCTTTCCTGAACAAGTGTTGTATACATTTTTAATGCGTTGCGTTGTGTTAGCAGCCCAATTATAAAAGTGTTGGTTACAAATAAATGCTGAGGTCCTGAATGCAATCTTCATCACTGGAGAGAACCTTTAACAGGAACCTATATGGAAAGAAATATGGAGTAGGAAATGGATGAATTTCTGGCATGCAGGTTTTGGCTTCGGTACCTATAATGAAATCTGGATGTTTAGAGTGTTTATATGTCACCAGGCCAGTGACTCATTAGGTAGGTATGTCAGGATAAGAATGACATCCATGCAAGTCATAAGCATCATTTATTAGCAAATACATGTGAAAGAATAGAAATGGTGATATAGACTGTGCTATGAGCTGGAACTAATGGAAACATATTCCCTTCTCAGGGACATATAATATACTTGTGTTGGGAAATCCGGGCAGAAAACCAATGACCAAATATTTAATACCAACACACCGGAGCCAAAGAATTATAGCTGAATACATGAACAACAACTGCCTGTAGCCTTTATGGGGAATGATATTCTCTAACATTCCAATGGAATCCTTTACTTTAATAGATCTAAAAAATCCAGTGTAACTTGTTTAAGACATGTAGATGCTAACTTCCAGTATATAGATTAGCACTTTAACATGGTCACCCATCATTTTTTTTTTTTTTGGTGTCCCTCATCCTGACTTTTTAAATAACTGGTTGTATGCTTTTTCATTTACGAAGACTCAGAATTACATGAAGGCACTACATAGGTCAATCTGCATTCATTCAATCTGCCTAGGGATGCCCACTATCCCAGAATGGTATCCAATGTATTTTATTGCTTGATGGCTATTGCGATGTGTGTTAAAGGTGATGTGAGGAGGCCATGTATGTGAACCTGTTGATTCCTCTCATTATAGTCTGCCTGTCTTCCTGATCGAGAAGCAGAAAAATCATGTGACGGTATGCAGTGAACAAATAACATTTTACTTAATTTAACAGCAGCATAAATACATGTGGTGCATGACCTAAACAGGTTGGAGTACAGTGGGATAAAGAGACTGTAAACCATTACTTGCTCTTCCAGTAAGAAAGTTTCACACTCTTTCTGATGCCTGGTCCAACACAGGTGGCGCATATGCAGGATACACAGACCCTGCTGCAACAGACAAGGTACTGGATCTGTGATGTAGGAACGATGCCTCAGACTCAGAGACACACAGTAGCTGGCTCTTCCACTCATGCTTCCGGCAATTAGGCTCCTGGCTGCCCACATGTCAGCTCAAATGGATGAAGGTTCCACACCTGGTAACAAGTCACTTGCCCAACTACCCTTGTCCCATCAGGCGGATCCGCTTCACGCTCCTAAAGTGAGGGAGGGGCCAAATATATATAAACTGGCAAACCCCTGAGGAGTTGTGTGAAAGGTCCCCTTGAGGGATTGTGGGAAAGGACCTTAAACAGAACCACATACGATATGCCTTGGCAAGCTGCTTCCCTATTTACTACGTTAAAAAGTCCTGGGTATCTTTAGCCAAAGGAATAAATACCACCTCTCTAGTACGCCTTAAGGCTACGTTGATGGTAATTCTGCCATCATACTGTGTTTCCCCGAAAATAAGACAGTGTCTCTATGCATTTTTGCTCCCAAAGATGTCCTACATCTTATTTTCGGGGGGTTGTCTTATTTTTTCCATGAAGAAGAATATGGCACTGGGGTATCAGGGTGGGGGGGTCACTTAAAATTACACAGGAGGGCTCAGAGGGGGGGAATCAAAATTACACAGGACACTCAGAGGGGATTACCATTTTAGTGACCCCTTCTGATCATCCTCTGTCATTTTGATTGCCCCCTCTAATCCCCCCTGTCCAAAGTTACAGTACCATATCTTCTGGGGGATGCCTTCTATTTCAAAATATAAGGGTACCTTATTTTCGTGGAAACAGGATATGTATTGTATTAAAATATATACTATGGTTTAAATGTCATATGATATAATGAAGCCATGTCACTACAAAGCCTGATTTACATAGACAGCCCATCATTATGGTATTACTTTGCCACTGATGATATGACACTTTGATACAAGTAGAAGTTTTATCTTAGATCAGGAAAAGGCAATTTTGGGGGGATGACAACCCAACACCTTCCCTTAATTCCCCTCACCCAGTCCCCATATACTGTTTTCTTTCCTCCCTCATCTAGCCCACAATTTCCATTTCTTTTCTTCTCTTTACTGTCTAAGAAATTTTTGTACTTTATTTTGAACATGCATGGTTCAGGGTTGGGACTTTTTACAGACAAGTCACTGTATTAAGGCATCAATGTGCTTATGCATTGGTGTTGAGATTTCGTTACGAAAGACCCAATCCTTTATTTCCAGTTAATAGCAGTCGCAGTTAATCACCTGGTCAGTTGACATTTGAGGCAAACCAGTTTCCACTTTGCTCTGGTCATATATTATATGCTCGGGAATGACATAGAAACTCAACTTAGCTGATGTTATTCATAATTAGCCTCTTATCATCGCCTCTATTTTTACTGCTGCATTAAGACTGACTTTCTTTGAGCTTTGTAATGTATATTTTATTTGTTCTGAAAAACTGTTTCAATAAACTTTAAAATTTTAAAAAAAAAAGAAGTTTTAAACAATCCAATTTTTAAGTAGATCAAACATAAAAAATTTGATTCAGATGGATTTACAGAACTAAAATATTAACTATATAAATAACACCCAAATATTGTAAGCACCCCTGTGTGTGGTATATGCTTTGTCTCAACCCTACTGCTTTCAGTTTTGTTTAGCAAGAAAAGGAAACCAGCTGGCATCTATGTTACAAGGGGGACTCTTGTAACATCTACTGTGTTAAAGACAAACTACATGAAATAATAAAAGTTTTTATGTTGTCTTTCATTCAGTTTCAAGCAGTAGAGACTATTTGTTCAACCAAACCCAGTTCTCAGGAAAAGCATCTAGAAAATGCATAGAGAAAAAAAGTTATTTTTTCAGGGTTTTTAAACATTTCATTATATACCGTATTTTTGGCACTATAATGTCAGCCATACACATTGTGATCTGTGGACGATTGGTTGATTTATCAACCATGGATTGCAGATGCCCACTATGAGTGATTGACCCAAAAAGGTCGAAATTGTTCAGGTAACGGATCACACAGGGATCCGCCAGGATGGTAATTACCTGTGATCCCCATTTGTTTTGCCCGCAACCATAAACAGAGTGGTGACATCACCATGCTGTGATAAATTGCTGCAAAACTAAAGGGAATCAGAACGTATATGGCTTGCTTAAGACAGTCTTTTTCCCCCAAAATTGTAGGGGAAAAGATTAGTGCATCTTCTATTGCAAATGCGTCACCATGCCTTTGCATTCCCCCGTGTCTCAGCACTGAGCTGTGTATGTGAGCGGACTAATGCAGCCACACGCATACACACTCTGTAGGCAGACGTTCTGTCCATGCATGGATCATCCAGCTTCAGTTCTCTGTATGTGAGCAGTAGACCTGCCCGTGACTGGATCTTTCTAAGGGCCCCCCCCCCCCATACACCTTTAGCTTTCTGTCAGATTTCCTTTAGATCTCTTTTTGTTTTACCAAAACCATGTAATATAAGGGACTTTCTAAACCATCAAGTCTACCTGTGTTCTGTAGCAGAGGACCCTATACTACATAGTTGTTGGTAGATCTAAAAGAAAATCTGACAGAGAGATCTAAAGGTGTATGGCCAGCTTTAGAGCTGTATGTGAGCTGGCAGAAGCTGCCGGACAGAGAACTGCAGCTGGATGATCCATGCATGGACGGATTGTCCGCCTGCAGATTGTGCATGTGAGCACCTTTTTCTGCCAGCTCATACACTCTGCACAGAGAAAGATCCACCCACCGGTACATCATCCCCGCTTTTGAGATGGCAGAAGCTGCTCCTCACATACAGAGAGCTGTAGAGCGGGACCAGGAGACTGGGAAGCCTCTGACAGCTTCCCATCTCTTTTAACGCCCACTATGCCAGTTGGAGCTGGCTGGCAGAGCGGTAGTTCCCAATATTTTTACCAGGAGACTCTCTGATGTATAGAGTGCATCCTATACAGCAGACCATCTTATGAACCATAAAATGCTGTACTTTTTTGCAGTTAAATTTACATTTCTTTTACTTGGATCTCTTGGTAGGTATCGGATTGTTTTGAAATAAAGGAAACCCTGAACTACAATAAGGTTTCCGTGCCGAAAATGTAAAATTAAAAATCTTATCATTTCTCTTCCTAATGCTAATCAAATAAGCATCCATTGCATGCCAAATAATCACTAGTTCTCTGTGCTTATCTATGCAACATGGCTAGATCTTGGCTGAAAGGGTGCTGTACATCTCCTAAAAACATTGTTATAATGAACATCTATGATTAAAATAAGTGAAATCTAATCTTAGTATTCTCATAGACTGTGTGTCTCAGCATATATAATAACAAAATACACAATCTTTAGTGTGTAAGGGGGTCAGTGAGCTTGGTGTGTCTCCATTGCGAAGGCCTGCTCTTTTAGTTAGATGGATATAAGGAGTTGTCATTGTATATGAGTCAAGTGTTCACTGCTGGTACGTAGAAAATGACACGTGTGTCTAAATATAAGCATGACCAATTCTCCTTCTGTCATAGTATATAGCAGTCTATGCAAATTAGGATAGCAAAATATTGCTGTTACAGCAGACCTAGACCTATATTTTGCATTAGGAGTTTGGTCCCTGATAACCTAAAATATTAAAATAAAATAAAAAAACCTTACCTGTCACCCAGAAATCTTCATGATCCCATGTTGTCTTGCCCCTTAGATGATGTCATGCTATGGGACCAGGGTCCCCACTTTGCTGGGAACAAGGTTTTAAGGGTTAAGGTAGCCATACATGAGCCGATTTTTTGCTCGGGTGGGCCCACCTGGCGAGATCGACCAGGAATCTCCGGCATGTCGGATCGCACAGTGATGCGACATGCCGGTAAATTCCCAGCCGATCCCATTACTTTGAATGGCCAGCACACAAAGGGTGCCTGCCGATCAGCTGAGGGGCTGGTCGATGCAGACAATCCCTCATCTATCGAGGGAGAATCGCCTTGTGTATAGCTACTTTTACACTACTCCTTTAGTAACATTTCCTTTCCCAGTTTTACAGCAGCCAGAAATCCCAGTTTAGGCTACAGTGTGTTGGGTTTCTGGTGGCCGTAGAAAGGTTTAGTTTCCAGTACCTGGATGAAGTCAAGTTTTTGAATCAGTAGGACCTTATGTTCAGGGGCTTAGCAATTTACTCACAAATTTTAAGCTCATGTCTAGAACAGGGAATTGCGACAGTGTGCTTCAGTTTATTATAATGTTTTTCTTTTATACATGTCCACTTCGATTTACAAGAAGTCAGAAAATATACTTATTAACATGATGAACATTTAGCTTGATTGCAAAGTAATAGCATTTGTTTATACAGTAAGTCTGTCAATGTTGTCCCACTTTATACAGCTTCTTTGTTGGTTTAATATACCACTGAAAGCATTTTAATTGTTTGATTTGTTTAAAAACACCTGGTGAACTGACTAGAAATGTAAGGAACGTCGCCCCCATTAAAAAAAAACGCCCATAGAGAATTAATGGACACAATTTTTATCGCATCCACACACTATTAAAAATAACATCCATTTATGTCTATGAGCACGATCAGGGCAGAAAAGTTGTGTTCCCCTGCAATCTAAACGCAGGGAACCACGGCCTTTAGTTGAAGTGGTGACAGGCCCATTCAACTAAATGGAAGCGATCACAGCGCACAATTAAAATCGCATCCACCCTGCGCCTGATCCCCTAAGTGGTAACATAGACTTACAATAATTTTTCAAAGCTTAGTCATTTATTATTTCTGTTCCGTCCTGACAGCAGTATCGAGACTGCACAGAGGCAGCAGGCAGGATGGGGAACCTGGTTGCCCGGCACTGACCAAGCAGAAGAGCGCTGGGGCCCCTCTAGGTACCAGACTGACAGCGTCCTTGTCAGATGCCATCCTGAGCTAAAAAAGCATTACTGGTACTTTGATAAAATGAAAAAGGTGACTACAGAAAACAGGGATTTTGAGACTACAAATAGGCAGTGAAACATATGTAGAAAGGATGAGGTTTGTGTAGTTATAACATCTGCCCTTTCACCAAAGAGATTGAACCAGACAGGATGAGAGCCAGAAGACAAGAGCCCAGAGCAGTCTGCATCTCTAAAACAGATAAAAATTCAAGATCAATTCATTGTTTTACTACAGCATTGAAGGGCTGTGCCAGTATCACTGGGGCAAAGCCAACCCCACAAGCATTCACATGAAGAGCCACCAGTTAAAGTTTACTTTAAGGCTTTACCTTGTGTCCAAGAGATGCAATCTTCAGTTAACCTGGCATCTCCACTGTTGAGTTTATGTGCAACATTGGCTTGTGCACCAAATTATTTATAAACTTCCATATTAATTAGATACTTTTAAAATAGTCATAACACTAAAGTCATTATCATACAGTCACGAATAGAAAATTTATGGAGATGGCTTTATAAGATGTTTTGGAGTTCTGCGGCAATTGCCATTAGATCTTTAAATGTCTTATGCCTCAAGAGTTATTAAAAAAAAGAAAATGTGTCATCTATAAAACATCAATGCATATTGCAGCTGGCAACCTTTTCCTCATTTAGTCAACCATGGCGGTCATACATTACAATTGTCTGTCTAGAAAGATGGTATGTGTATAAGCACTGTGCCTTTTGGCCAAAACGTATAAATAGATAAAAGCACTATTGATTGAGCAAACGTCTTAGAACGGGCAGACTGTGCCAGGCATGTGTCATCCCACTGCAATTTATAAATAACAATTCTGCTGTTTCCAGCACAATCATTGCTTTGCTTGAAGAATCTGAACATGCAGTACAGAAGAGGGAACAAACTCAGGTATATTATATATGAAAGCATCTGACTCAGGCACAGCTACTTATCTAGTAAAGAAAGTGCGTTTTCAAAAGCCTTAGAACAGGTCGTGTAGAAACAGCTTTCATGAGTTTAGAATACCATTACAAATGACTAGATTGACCTTTAAATAAAAAAAATGCAGCCCTGCAGACAAGAAAGCGAACACAGCGCTCTGTGTCTAAAGAGTATTGCTATGTACCTTTGTGAAGCCTCCGATTGTCCAAAGGCTCAGCAGGGCACAATTATTTATAAGCGTCTGAAGGAAGAACACACGGTTATCTATCACAACCAACTACACACTTTCCCAGCTGGCTGCAGACCGTACAAGAAAAAAAAAAGGTTGACTTTTAAGAATAAACAAAGGCAGTTCTGACAATTAACCTTTGTGGCGTTATTAAAAAATAGTTAATATTACAAAATGTAAACAGTATACAAATGTAATTAAAATCTAACCCGAGCTACACACAGAATTACCACTAGGGAGGTAATAAATGCAAAACATAATGTACAATAGTTTTTATGTTGGTTATGATCTACATGCTTGCTTCTCCTCAATACAGTTTTTGTAATAAATGTAGAGAGGTGTAGCAAAGCCAATAGAGGCAGAGTAGATTAGCTACACAGGGACTGCACCATTCTCAGTCAGTTGAATAACCTAAAGTGCACCTAAACGCTTAAATAAAAAACACCAAAACCCTAAAATAATATATGGTGCTATCCTGCTGACATCTGTGGAAGCTGCCATTTTAGATTCAGTGTTAGCTTTTAATCTTAAATGAGTTAAGACTTCAATAATGCCAGTGGCCAGCAGATACAAATGGGTGTCAATTGGACACAAAGTGAAAGCAGGAAAAAAAAAATTGCGAATAGTTGCAGAAGGAATGTCCCGTAGCAGACACTGAGGAGCTGAGCGCCACGGCCCTAGTGAGATGTGAAGGAGGGGTCAGGGTGTGGGGGGGGGGGGCATATACAGATCTCTCCTCACAGGTAACAATTTTTTATTTACATATTGCTCCAATAATGTGGGGTTGGCTAGCTAGGGGGAAAAGTTTGTCTGGTGGGTTTAGGTGCGCTTTAAGGGAGCATTTTTTTTTATTGATGCAGAGATTAAATTTAACAGATTGCTTGAGTAATTTTTGGTAGGATTAATTCTTTTTATTTATATATCATAACTGGGCAAGAATCTTTTCAGGCATCTGAAAATGCCACATTTCAGCCCCTGGATGCCTAAAAAGCGATAAAGCTAGAATGACGCGACACAAGGCATCCCCCAGTCGCTTTTATCTCCCCGATATTGATAGAATGGGGGAGTTTTTCACATCCCCACAAGAGCTTGTGTGCCCACACGTGTGTGTGTGTGTGT
>CM070032.1:59107371-59129187 GCA_036250615.1 Ptychadena robeensis
CCCCCCCCCCCCCCAAAAAAGGGGGAAAACAAACATACCATTGAGATCCTAGCATGCACAGATTGGGGAGCAACAGATATTTTCTATTTACAGAAAGGGCTTTACATTAAAAGGACCACACAGTTACAGACAATGACATTTGGAAGCCTGTTTAACAAAAAAAAAATATTGCCAATACTATAAGGAAAAAAACAGAAATGGTGTCAACATTACATGGCAGAAGGGTAGGGGAGAACATACGTACATACACAAAGAATTTTTGCCTGATGAATACTAACACATGGCTGTTTAGATCCCATGGTGCCAGAAAAAAAAAGGGGGGGGGGGTTCTCATGTCGCACCTATCTGCCACCAAGTAGTCATCTCTCCCTGGTGAGTTATTTTGACGACTTCCTGTATGGTATGGAAGAGAACCATGGGGCAACCTTATTAGGCTGGGTCTACACAAAGCAGCCCCATTGAGAGGTGCCTACCAACAGTTTGCCTGCTGTTCAGGCGCAGTTTCTGAAAGTTTAGGGCACCGTATTTGCCATGTGGGCTATACCGCCCCCTATACTTTTAATTAGCAAACCGCGCCTGAAAATGCATTGGGCGCGGTTTGAGCACATGACATATCCCACCCATTGTTTACCAATAGGTACGTTAGGTGTTTCCAGTGCGCCCGCAGTATGCCGACAGATCCTCAAGGCCTGGCCAGCATATAGACTGTCAACTTTATTTCCTATAGAGGAATATAGGGGGCGTCTGCACTATGCGGTATTCCCCATGGTCATGTAGTGTAGACCCAGCCTTTATGCAATATACTATTCTATGATTTCACAGTAGTGGCACCAAACAGGTTGTGTGATCTAGCAGGAGTAAATGAATATAAAAACTGGCTAAACAAAATCATAAATCCATTGGCAGATAACCCAAATGCCATATATACATTTCAGATGTGTACATTTTATTGTGTGACATTTCAGCCTGAACACCCAGACCTTTTGTAAGAAAAGAAAATACATTTGTATATGGAATCATCAGTCAAATTCAGTTCATAAGTTAAGACCCGGTTTATTCTATGTATCAGGAGAAAACAACAAGAACAAACAAATATAAGAACCTAAGGTTAAACCCAAAGAGTAGACATGCAAACTTTCTGCACAAGTGTAGAAGGCAACTTAAAACGTTATTCTGCAAATACAATTTTACGGAGAGGCAGCACCTAAAGGAGCTTTCCGACTGCACTAGAATAGTTGTACATTGAACAACACATTTACATTTGCTATTATAACGCTTACAACATAGGCTTATGCCAGAGAACAAGCAGAGAGCCATTGCTATCGTACAGACTATTGTGGAAGGACTGTTCTATAAAACATCTGAAACACCAACTGAAACTCTCAGATTTTTTACCTTTTAGATTGCAACATGCCAGATAATGATTGCAGTTAATGTAATCTCTTGTCATGTCAGTTGTTGAACTGTATGTCACAAGAACCTTTTGTGTGCCAGAGAAAAAGTGTCTACTTTTGCCTAGCTGTTAATAAAAACTCCACAAATTGGAAATCACTTATGTCCAAAGACTTAGGCTGGGCATTGGCAGGGAATCGGGTGAGCCAGCTGTCATATTGACCAAGAATCAGCCACATGTCGGATCGCAGTGATCTGACATGCCGGTAAATTCAGAGCCGGCTCTGAATTTACCGGCATGTCGGACAGCTGGGCCGGCACACAAAGGGTGTCGGGCCGATTCTCTGCACTAGCAGGCGTGGGTGATGACGTCTATGCCAAGCTTTAGTTACACATTTTGGTTCTGATGAACAATATTGATAGTCAATAGTATTACTGTGGAAATCCCAAATAATCTTACCTGGTGTCCACCAATTGACCAATGTACCAGATAGCCATAACACACAATTCAGTTCCATGCAACAGTAAACTCTCTTAATTCAATGTTTCCTTCAGCTACACAGTCAATTTAGTTTATAAAACCTCAATGTACTGGAGTAGCTCACAAGCAACTGAAGAAAAGGAAAAGATAAAAACATACACACATATGTTTAGTATGGTGTATAGAATTTCTAGGTGGTAATGATAGTTACCTAGAATGTTTCTAGCTATTCAGGGATAGATCCAAAACAAACATTATATTAATAGATTTTCACTTAATGCATAATGGCTGACAGTAGCATTTTGTTGGGTCTTCTGCATCGTCACACAGACAGTTATTGGGCAGCAGCACTGATCTTACAGGGTCTTCCCTCTGCCTGCCAGAGGCTACCCCCAAGCACTTGCCGATAGAGAAGATGGCAGGTATGCTTAGTTCCTTGCATTTTCTCAGTCAGTTGTCTATTCAACACACTGTTTAAACAAATAATGCTGTGGCTTACAACCGCTAGGGTTGAATTTCAAGCCAGTAGGTTATAGCTGGAGAAAGCAAAATGTATATATGTATGGTTGTGGAGTGTTTACAGCAGCACTTCACAACCACAAATAACATTACAAAGTATTATCTGCTCTCCTAATTCTTATATTGGCAATTCATAGATTATAAGGAGGCCTAGGATAGTATCCATTATACTCTTGCCATTCCCCAGCACAGACTTATTTGGATTGTCCCAATAATAGCTTCAAGAATCATTTTGAATTTCAGATACTTTGTGAAAACTCTTGAGCCAACAAATTTAGTCATTAATTTTATAATAACACTCTCTTAAATTTAAATATAACAAAATGCAAAGTGAATTGCATTCAATCAGAACACAACTTTTGCAAACGAATTAACTTAGATCTGCCTGTCTACTGCTAGTTTCTGCACATTGGTCTTGCCATCATTAGGTAAACCAATCTGTATTCTCTTGAATACCTGTCCTATCCTGCAAATTGTGAAAATATACTCAGTGGATACCATTTAACATTCCTATTCTCTATTTAGACTAACAGATATCACACATACTTCAGTGTCTCCATTTCTTTAATAATATTACTCCATGGCATTGTTATACGATCTTGACATCATCCTCTTTCAGAATGGAAGAGATTACTGTGAGACAGGAGTTCAGTAAACATGACTTTAAAATAAGTCATGGAAATTGGAAGATTGAAGCTTTTTGATAACAGAGTACATAAGGCAGGAGAGGCTTAACAGCTTATTTAAAATAGAAAGCATTAACGTTATATATCTTTCATCATTTTGTACCAGAAACTATATCAGAAATGTGCTATAAATAAAGGACCCTGGGTTTCTCATATGTCAGCAATCAAGCTGGTGGGATTTCTCTGGGTGACATTCCCTTATCCCATTGCAAAGGGAAAACAAAGATGACCCAAAAGGGTTTAATATGAGTATAAGGGATCAAGATAAAGGCCATAGCTATTTGCCTCTTTTTCCACGTCCCTTGCGTGATTTGCCTGAAGGTTGAGGTGAACTAGATGATGCCACAGCTATGTTGATCTGACCATCTTGAATCTCCTGCCGAGTATCTTCTGGCATTTGGTTAATTTTCCTCTGAGCTTCTAAGTAGAACATGACATCCCGGAGTTGTTCCTGCATCTCCACGAGCTGAACGTCTTTCTGCTCACCCATTTCTTTACGGAGATTCTCCTCCTCTCTCAGTTTAGTTTGGAGCAATGCCTGATTGGCTCGGAGGCACTTGTTCATTTCTTGTTCTTCCTTCAGCTCATTGGATAGTTTAGATAATTTTGTGTTTAGCTGGGTACACCTTAAAATAAAGATCAACAGACACTTTTGCATTAAAAGCATGTCATGGTTGGAAAGATTCATTTAATTAAATTATATTCTATAACATTAAACAGGGTTTGGTTTATAGATGGATAGTCCCTTTCCGGAGTTTTCAGGTCATGCTCAGTAAAAGTACCCAAACACTTGTATATAGCTGCCCGATTGATAGCCACTTCGAGTGATGACGTCAAGCTGTGTGCGTTAGCGGCCATTGATAGCTCGTCCATCACATGCAGCCATCCCCGTCTTGGAGTGCAATCAAGAACAGGGTCCCCATCCAAAATTTCAAATGGGAATCCAGTTAAAAGTGGTGCGCCTCCATTCCAGTCTAATCGACAAGCGTTAGAGCTCAAACGGGTAATCGACCTCACAGGAATCTATACGTCTGTGGGTACCTTAAGGCTTGGACAAACACAAGCTAAAGGTCAGGTTACTTTACAAGTCCAATGTTCTGCTATTTTTCTTGGAGCCTATCACAAGTCTATTTCTTATTTAAGTCTGCAAATTTATTTCCAATTGTAGAGTCTGCTACAATTAACTATGAATGAATGAATGAATGAATGTGTACAATTAAATGGGGCATTATAAGTTACATTTTCTTCTGAAATAATTAATCAGGTGGGAGATCAGAACAAAAGTTAATTCAGCCTGAAGGGGAAGAGGGCCACCATTAGAAGCCCATCAATGTGACGGGGTGGCTTTAGACCTTCCCAAATTATTTTTACTTAAGATGCCCGCAAGATAATAAAATGACTTAATTCAGTGCACACGTATTGGGAAGGGGAAAAAATCCTAATTTCTATGCAAGTGAATCTTACAGAGTTACAAAATGAGAATATTAAACAAATGCTGCAACCATACTTATTTCACATAAAACCAATTGTCTACTAACTTTCTTTCCACAGCTTGTTTCTCCTTGAGAAGATCATTTAGCCTGTGCTCCATATTGTCACACTTATCTATGGTTTCCTTGAACTTTGCTTTCATGTTGTTAATCTGGAAAGAAGAATTGCAATCAGGCATCAGCATCAGGCACAAATCAAATCCGTGTTGTCAGGATGGGTTAAAGGCAGGTAAATGGAGGTCTTATTCAGACAAAAAGCTGAAAAAAGTGACCATGCTGAATACCTAGTGACCTTTAAAACAATATAGATTGTATACACTCTCCGGCCACTTTGTTAGGCACGCCTGTCCAACTGCTTGTTTTAAGAAAATACTGATCAGTCAATCACATGGTGGCAACTCAATGCATTTAGGCATGTTTCAGAAACTGCTGATCTTCTGGGATTGTCACACACAACCATCTCTAGGGTTTACAGAGAATGGTCCAAAAAAAATGAAAACATCCAGTGAGTGGCAGTTTTGTGGGCGCAAATGCCTTGTTGATGCCAGAGGTCAGAGGAGAATGGCCACAGTAGTTCGAGCTGATAGAAAGGCAATAGTAACTCAATTAACCACGCGTTACAACCAAGGTATGCAGAAGAGCATCTCTGAATGCACAACACGTTGAACCTTGAGGAAGATGGGCTACAGCAGCAGAAGACCAAACCGGGTGCTCCCCCTGTGAGCCAAGAACAGGAAACTGAGGCTACAATTCGCACAGGCTCACCGAAATGGGACAATAGAGGATTGGAAAAATGTTGCCTGGTCTGATGAGTCGCGACGTTCGGATGGTAGGGTCAGAATTTGGGGCTAACAACATACATAGAGAGTTTGGAGTTCAAGTGATACTGTTTATACCGCTAACTGAAGTAATTAGAGAAGCAAGCTTTTGGGATATGGCAGATCCCTTCCTCAGGCTGATTAGACATTTTCTTGGCACACTTTGGACCCCTTAGTAGTAATTGATCATCGTTGCAACACCACAGCCTACCTGAGTATTGTCGCTGACCATGTCCATCTCTTTATGACCACAGTGTACCTATCTTCTGATGGCTACTTCCAGCAGAATAATATAGAAAATAAAGCTCCAATCATCTCAGACTGGTCTCTTGAACATGACAATGAGTTCACTGTACTCAAATGGCCTCCACAGTCACCAGATCTCAATACAATAGAGCACCTTTTGGATGTGGTGGAACGGGAGATTCACATCATAAATCGACAAATCTGCAGCAAATGCGTGATGCTATCATGTCACTATGGACCAATGTTTCTGAGGAATGTTTCCACTACCTTAATCTATACCACAAAGGGTGAAGTCAGTTCTGAAGGCAAAAGGGAGTCCAACTCGGGAGTAGCAAGATGTGCCTAATAAAGTGGCCGGTGAATGTATAATAACTTGATAAAAACAAATGTGATCAAATATCAAATATTAAATTGTCTACTTAAATTCTACTGGTGCAAATCACAGAGCAGAACCTCATTTACAAGAATCTGTAATTCCCACGGATTCAATTACTTTATGATCTTTTATATATAGTGTAACAATTTATTAAACAACGCCTTTTTCAGCCCTATTAGCCATTGTCCAGCAATTTACGAAAAATATATATTTTATGGAAAAGAAGTTGGCGAGCAATGAAAGTAAAAAATGGAAAGGTGGTTTTGAAACAAGTAAGTTTAGAGTAATGCTTAGAAATTGGCAAACTATAATCAGATGACAAAAAAAAAAAAATATTGCTTATTTGCTTATTTAAGTCAATAATGTTGAGTCGTCAGGAAAGGAATTGATTGGTTTTGAATCAATTACACTGTGTAGTGGTACCAGTGATTAATGTTAGACTGACAATCCATATTTATATTGCACAAACGTTGAGCTGGTCCACCGGTCGGAAGGTTAACATAGTGAAGCACGCTAACCTTCGGCCGGAGGACCGGCTGCGATAGGCTTGTATATGGATGGGCTCTGTCGGCATCCCTGTCGGTATAGGCCTCCAGATCGGCAGAAATCTTAGGCCTAAATCAATTAATGCAGAATGGTGACAATAGAAGTTCCCTGGAAAACCAGTGTGAAATCCAAGAATATTTTTATGGTAGTCACTTACCTCATCTGCTGTATCTTTTTCCAAGCGTACAATCTTGTTTTCCCAATAGATACGCTGAGATTCCAGCTGGCTAGTAAGAAGATATGAATACTGTAACCGAAAAAGAGAAAAAAAGTCACATGAGCAATTTAAAGTAAATTTTGCCAGTAATAGAACTGCTGCAGAAATCTTTGCAATGGGCTAGGCCTAGTGCTGTGTATAATATCTGGTAAATAAATTCAATGTATCTAATCGTATTAAACGTAAATCAGCTTTTAATTATTTAACCTGCACAAGATTGGATAACCATGGTAAATCTTTACACAACATATTGTAAGAAAACTCAGAACTTCATTAGTGAAATCAGCCTAAGTGTATTCCTGACTGTCAATGGAGCAGGCCTTTTATTACTGTACATCTCTATGTGTCTTCCATTGAAAGGAGTCAGTCACTTGTTCTTTACAGGGGAGCATCTCATCCTGGTAAAAAAACATGAACTGCCAATCTGCTGGTCGGAGCTCCACACTCTAATCGGCACAGTGGGAGTTAAAGGAGGCGAGGAAGCCGTCAGAAACTTTCCCGACCTCCTGGTCCCACATGTCTACATGAGCTTCAGCCCACTCACATACAGAGGCAGCTCACATACTCTCTCTGCACATGGAACAATCTGCCCACCTGTGGGCATGCGAGTGGGATGAAGCTACCTGCTCACATTCAGAGATCAGAGGGAAATCAGTCCACGTCTGCCGAGCCAGCTCACGAACACAGCTGTGATAGCTTCCACACAAGGGTCACACATTCGCAATAGCATATGATTTTCCCTCTCCCCTTGATTTTGGGGGAGGGAAAAGTGGATCTTACAGTGTGAAAAATATGGTCATACATATGAAAGTCATAAGCAAACTGGAAACTGCTTTAAGTAAAATTTAAATATAGTTCCACTTCAAGCCATTACTCATTAAAGAGGTTACTCACCTCTAACTGAAGAGAATCAATCTTCTCATCCTGACATGTGTCTCCCTCACATTCATACTGTACAATTTTTCCATCTGTCTTACTAGCAACCAGGCGATGAACATAATTATCTACAGAAGAGAAACAAACAAAGCTTTGCTGATTACTGATGGTACAAGAGTAGAACTGCACTTTAGGCAGTTTTATATAAATATGTTTGATTGTACAAGAGTCCGTTTTTTCTCCTGCCTGTGTGCCTGATTGATAGCTTTTTCCCACGCTTCATGCCAGGACAGACATTTTTTGGTTCCGCTTGTAATTTACTGAGGTTTACAACAAACCAGGACACTGGAGTGTGCACAAATTAAATAGCAAGATATACAATCGTGTAGGTTTAGAATACTTTTTCAGTAGTAAATGGGCGTGCAATACTGAAAACAAACTCTTTAATAGAGTTAAGCAAGGAAGGTACCCTTTCTGGTGTGGAAATAAGATGAAGAAAAGAGGCAAACAAATCCCACATAAAGGTACCCATACACGTTGCGATTTTTCGGGGACCGATGCGATATTCGATTTCGACGCCCGATTTTTGCTTTAGTGCTATTTTTAAAAGTCGGTCGGATGCCCGACTTTTCAGCCCCGAATATTCACAGCCCGACCGACCGATCGGCTGGTTGGATTGGGAATCTTTTAGAAGTGGCCGACTTACTGAAAATTACAGGCATCCTCATTCAGGACCCGACCGACTTTTCGGCCGATTTTTCTAAAAACAGCATCGGTCGGACTACATTTGCATGTTAGGAATCCCGAACAATCGACCTACCCGACCGACCGGATCGGTCGGAAGGGCTAAAATCGCACGAAAAATCGCAACGTGTATGGGTACCTTAAGCCTGGAAGAAATTACCAAGGCACTCAAGGCATAAATTAAGCTTATATTGCTCCAGTGCTATAGAAGATTTCCAATGTCATTGTCACATGTTTGCAAAAACATCCACAAACAGGGCCCCAGGAACAGGGATTTACATAATAACAGAGTATGACTTGTCTCATGGACCTACAATGGCGTACACATGGAAATAAAACTGTATTAGTGGATTTAACATATGTTAAAAAGAGTCACAGATCGATTGAACGGAACAACCCTTTGGATCGAACAGGGAACTGACATTTCCGTAAATTCTGGTCGATCGCCAGGGTCTCCATTCAAAGTATCAAATGGGAATCGATGTGCAAAGTGGTGTGCACCGATTCGAAGCTTGGGTGCAGTGAGGTGACATGATGAAGTCCCCATGCTGCAGTCAATGGCAAGTTGATTGAACGGATATCGACCCATGTGTGCCTAGTGAGTGCAGCTCTGTGTGTGGTATGAAGGTTGAAGAGAATGTCATTCATGGCAGCAACTTCATGCAACATATACATATACTAAGCTGTGTTTGTTTAAACCTTATTTTCCAGCATGATACTTCAGTTTAAAACTCTCTTAGGGCTAGTTTCCACTTGTGCGGATCCGTGCGGATGGCCTGCAGTGCCGACTGCACCCCATGCACGTGGACATCCATGCGTTCTTCGGATGCGGACTTTGAGCAGGCCCCTTGTCCAGGGATGCGGTCGGGTGTGGTACCCGTACAAAAAAATGGTAGGCGGGCGTTCGGGAGAGGCTGCAACCGCGCGGATAGCAACGCAGCCATCCGCACGGATTCGAACAAGTGGAAACAAGCCCATAGACACTATCCTAAATTCATTACTCATACGTACAATATATGTGATTTAAAAATGCCATACACACACGAGCGGCGGCTGATTTTGCCACCGACCAATGGGTTTCCGTGCTCGCGGCCTGGCCAGAGAGCGGACATGTCCCATATTCTCTGGCCGATGCCGTTAACTTCAATGACAAAGGGTGCCGGCCGATGCGGTCAGCTCGGGACTGCAGCGTGATGACGCCTTCACGCTGCTTTCCAGAGCTGATCAGACCTGCTCTGTCGGCCCCCACTCGGTAGGTGTGTGGGGGCCTTTAGGCTATAGGTCTAATTAGGCTATACATGTTATTTGTGACCACTATAAAATTCACCATGTACATATGGTCATATTTATTAGTGATAATTTGCTCCTAAACCTCAAATTTTACTTCCCTGTTCCTGCTGTGCAGATGTTATAGGATTAAGATACCGATCTCAAATTTGGACATACAACAGCAGTAAGAGAAGAATTAGAGACTATTACACTGCTGGATCTCTGTACAGGGCCTGAAATGACCAGGAATATTTTACTCTTTCAATCTTTTTGTCCAAAATGGAATGGAATGCTTCCTTAAATGCATATTCATGTTTCAACCACAAGCTAGAAAATGCAGTACTTCTGCCAGACTGCACAGCCATTACATAACCACTACATTGTCTATAGCCAGGTTCACTATGTGAACATGTCCCTCATTTTACAGGCTTGTCTAGTGCACACATGTGTACCCCCATAAAGTATCTAACGTTCAAATTGTACCTTATGCTACTTAAATGCTAAATAAATTGAAGAAACCTGCCAAATACCCAAAAATTTAAAAAAGCTAAAATAATACCAAAAAGGAAAAAAGTTTAAAAATAGTTAAACATATCCAGAGATTTTCAAAAAGAATAAAAAGAGCTTACCTCCAGCATAATCCCAGACTCTGTGATTGGTTAGTTGCATTGCATAAGTATGCTGGGTCTCCTCAAAATGTTTATAGGCATGTCTGCTAACATATCTGCCACAGCCAATGTGACCACATATTAAACAGATCCAGAGGTTCTGCAAGACATAGACAAAACAATACTGAAATAGGAGAACAGAGTCCTTCAGTCTGCCCATTCATGTATTCAAAGTAAAGGCAAGTTTTTGAAATGTATTGCTGGAAATCAGCACAATTGTTACTTTTACCCAATAAAGTTTACTTCATTGCCCTTATTATATTTTTTTCACTTTTAATTTGTATTTCTTTTCTGAAAAAATTAACAAAAGTACATCAATGTTCATTGCCCTAATTATATGGGCTTAAATGTATATTATATATTTAAAGCAGTTTTAAACATATAAACAACAAACTTCCTTACCTACATGGAGTCTTGATCCAGGTAAAGTGATCCTTGTAGGAAAAAAATCCCATACTTCCCTCTCACTTTTCCTCCTACATGCCTGGAGTGTCCTGTCCTCCAGCATGTAAGATGGAGGATCGAGACTCTTCCTGTCTCTCTCTCTCTCTCTCCACCAATCCAGATCTTATTCTGGTAATGCGCCATCCCTCCTGCGTCACTGGATTCAGATATGGCTGGCAGCCAGGCACAATGGGATTAGGGGAGGCAGATGTCAGAATGACGTCTACTTACCCAAAATCCACTTGCAGCCAAAGCTGACCGCACGTCACAGGAGGGGCGGGGGCCACCCCATTTTGACAGATTTCACCAGGTAAGTATTATTTTGTTTTTTTAAACCTCCAATGCCGATAATAGGAAGCAGATACAGAGGTGGTAGGTCTGCTTTTACTTTTGTAGGAACAAATGCTATTGCCAAAAAAAACAGCAAAAATGTAGAAAACATTATGGGCAATAGGATGAGTATGAGTAGGAGCTGAAATATATATGAATTATTTTTAAATCTTCTTCTATTCTTATTTGCTTCTACTACAGCTGATCCCAACCCGATAGCTAGGATTTTTAGCTAGGAGTCAGTAGTGCCAGATTCCATGTTTCTTCTACAACAGATTCCTTGTAACCTTTTTATGACAAGTTGCCATTTATGTCTAGATGCACAGGCTTAATTTCAGCTTCTAGAACTCAATTGGGTACTTGGCTCTCTTACCGGTAATTCTCAAGGTAGATTTGAATATTTAATATCTTACCTTCGGCAGACATTCCTGTGTCTCCCTGTGGAATCGCCACTGTACAGTCACCTGCAAGTATATACAGGCATAGACACCCGGGCACTTACATCCCCGGCATTATTGATCAGGCTGAAAATATGCAGGAGGTTGGAAATTTGCAAAAAATTGGACCGCCAATGAGATTCAATGTGTGCTTTTTTTATGCAAACACGGTTAGGTCAAATACACATTTGTCTAATGGATAGGTGAGAAATTGCAGCTTCATCTTCTGACTGGAGGATGAAGGTACTGAAGAAGGTACTGAAGAAGGTATGCCAGCGCAGAAAGTAAGTCAAGTATGTTGTTTTTAGGCTTAAGGAGAACTTTCCCAGATAAAGACAGTTGACCGGTAAGTAATATAATGAATAGCCATTCATTTTCTCTATTGTGACTTCTTAATAGCAGGGAGACAGAGTAATTGTAATTGAAAACATATCTCCCATAGTGGTTAGCTTAGAGTTTGAACAATTAAATTATAAAGCAATACTGTATACATTTCTAAGCAAACTTGTTATGCCTCAATATTCTGCATTACTGATCCAGAACCAGCATGATGATAAAGAAATAGTGATTATTTTTTCTCATCTACATACTTATTAAAGGTCAGTGCATCAAAAAGTACTAAAGCCAGGAAGACAAAAACACTTCTGCTTGGCCGAAAAAAATGCAACTCATATGATCAAATGTCCAAACACTCATTTGAAATGGCTGTTAGTCCACATACAGTGTTAAGGTATCCTAAATGAAAGCTTAGCCATTCTATCCAAAACTATGAAAAGTAATATAAAACTATAAATAGCATATACATACACTCTAAGAGGAGGAATATTCTATTGTTAAAATAAACCTTAAATGAACCTGCCAAAGTCTAACTTTGCAGTTAAAATCGAAAGATATTGGTTGATGCACATCCAGCCAGAATGCAAACATCAGATCTAAAACAGAACAACTTGTTCAGAGTCTTCCCATGCAAAAATCACAAGATAAAATTAAATCCACATGTTTTCAATGCAGAGTCTCAAAATGTCAACTTACTTCCTGTACACCACACTCAAAGCATTTGTTTTCCTCCACTGGTTCTGGGGTTTGGCAATATCTACACACTGGACATCTATAATAAAGAAATACTTTTACACACAAATCTGGAATGAATAAAGTACAACGCTATTGAAGATAATTATTGTAAGCTGGGAAAAAGAATACATGTTCAGTTCATGGAAGTTATATTAATGTAGAGTGTTGAAATAGGCTCAAGCTTCATGAGCAGAAGGATCCTGAATAATTTTGATTCAATATTTTCCCTATCCCTTTATAGGAAAATAATATTTTTAATAACATTACAAGGTAAACAAACCTATTATCAGGAACCCCCCCCCCCCCGTGCCGGGATTGGGCGCAATCGCTGGCTCTCCATGTGCTTCCAGCATTTCTGCATAGCTGCAGGCTCACTGAGCTTTTCCGGGACTGTATCTTGGAGGGGGCGACGCTTTCCCCCGTACACACCACTGGCGTCTCACCGGCGGTGTGTAGTGAGCGGGGAGGAAAGCTGGAAGTGATGGAGGAGTACAGCGTACTCTGCAGCGATTGCCCGCTTTTAAATTAATTTAATATGCTTCTGAAATCATTAGAAATTCATTGACCTGTATACCTGACTTGCAGTTTATGACCTACATTTTACCTCCTAAGCTGCCTTTACATCCAGATCAGGTTATATAAAAAGATGCGGCACGGACATGAACTCGCAACCAGTTTAGCACACTATACATTAGAGATGGTCGAACACACATGCATAAATTAAGTTCAATGTGAAGTCAAAATTTCTATGTCAAACTAGAGTACTTTTTTAAATGTTCCTTCAACCCTTCACTACATCTCCAGCAATTTTGGTGATAATATGTTCAGGGGCTTTGCAATCAACTCACAAAGTCAGCTAATTGAAAAAATTTGAGTATATATCTGTGTATAATTTATATTTATATATATATATATATACACACACACACACACATACACACACACACACAAGTGAGATAATAATAAAAATGATATCACCCACGTGGTGTCATCCCAACGTTGCAGGCATTGGCTGTGAAAGCTGTGGTTGCAGAGTGTTGTCAGAATCCCGTTAACAGACTCATCCATCCTCTCCAGGCACACTGTGCACTTTGGGAGTTCCGTTAGATCCATCACTGGCAGACTAGCTCCCTGCAAATGACATTTTACTCAAAACTTACAGCCAGTCAGAACTTCAAAATAACTAGCAGCAAAGAGCATAAAAGCAAGATTTATAAATAAACAGCAAAAAACATTTGGTTATATCATTAAATATAATAATGTACATTATGTTTCTCAGCATGGCTGCTCCACCTGATCATCCCACATCCTGCCCATGGATACTACGACCCTTTTATTACCCCTGCAGACCCAAGAAGACATGTTAGTGATGTATTGGCTGACAGGAGGAAAGACTATAAGTGAAGAATATTCCAGAAGCAGTTGTAGCTTCCTAAGGAAACAGTAAAACGCCTTCAACAAAGACTTAAGACTTTAAGTTTGTTAAATTTCATAAATTTGATTGGAAATGCTGTTCACCAAGGAAAAAACAGTAACAAAGGACCTGTTCAACAAGCAGCACATAGAGCATCTTGAAGTGTACTGTTATGTAGTATCATGACAATGCTTCACTTCATCCCATTTTGTAAATGCTTTTACAGCATGATCAATAAGGGTCACTAAAGGATAGTTAATTTATTACAAGAAACAAATATAAAAATCTACATACAGTAATGGAATGAAAACTTGAATCGCTAAAGCCCCCCCTCCCATACACCTTACCATATCATTTCTGAAACTTTTGTTCTTTCAAAACCATGTAATAGGAGGACCTTACTAAACCTTCCAATCACTATGTATTCTATCAGGGAGGACCCGGCACTACATAGTTGTTGGTAGATCTAAAGGAAATTGTATGTGTGATTGAAAGGTGTATGAGGTGCTTTAGCTATAATGAACAATAGAAAAATTAAGCTGTATTAGTTTAGAAAGTCTGACTATAACTCATGCAAATGATATACATACAGAATATACTCACATCTTCAGACTTTAAAACCTCTGCTCTTTCTACGTAGACCAGCTGACAAACATCCTCTTCTATTGAGTTGAATTGGCGTCCGTTGCTTGCAATGTAAAAACTATCTGCATCTGCCTGGAGGCAAGAAGGAAAGAATGTAACGGAGGCAGGTAAAGTAACACATAGTCCCCTGACCAGTACAGACAGCGTTTAGGAGTGATGATACAGCTTTGGTCCTGAAGCACCTATGCCATGTGGTCTTGTGCAGGTGACCCATCTCACTCAGCACAGAATTTACACACAATGTTCCTCTAGATAAAACTTCCATCATGTTTTTCCCCTCTCTCCATCCCTGTCACAGTCACATGAAGCTTGGACACCCTTTGTTGGTCTCTATACATGTGAACTGGGAGATTCCAGCATACTGCTGTGTGTTTTCTGCTATTGTGATCTAGTACCACATGTATTTTTCATGCATACAACCAACAGATCAAATAGTAACACTAAAAGTAGCTTAAAAAGTTGGTTATTCTGATCTGTACAAAAAAGTTCTAAGCTTTATTGAAGTAAGCAAAGAAAACTGAGAAGGTATACTACTAATTCCCACACCCTCGTAACCCGTACTACTAACCTATGGACAATCAGGGAATAGAATTGCCAGTTTTCTTTTCTACATGCTAAACTCTGTTTTTATTTAGGTAAACCACTGCTCCTATAATACAATTAGACTTCTCAAAAAAGTTGCAGTTAAGAATCTTATACAGCAGTGTTTCATTGACCCAACCTGGGAAGATATGATGAACATATAAGCATTGCCTTTACTTCAAAGTACCAGTAATATTAAAACAGAATAAGCCTGAAAAATTTGCATTCTCCTCCTTCATCAAAAAATTTACATAGCAGTTAAAAACTTCACATTCAACTCAATGGTACTCATCTGGTCTTCAAAATCAGGGTAATCATACATTGGACTTTAAAACCAAATTAATGACTACACCATATTTAGAATAGCTTTTCCTATTAAAGTTTTGTGGCAAATATGTTAGACCATATCCAGTTATTTTATATTTTGAACTCCTTACGCAAACCAACTTAACCCTGGTAATTTGCTCCAAACTGACCCCCCCACCCCCATCCCCAAATCATGGTATGTCTGAATTATACAACATTTTGTACCCTCTTCCCTTTCACATTACCTCAAACAATTGGAATCTGTTTTTTAAACCCTCTTATTCAATGGTGTATTGAATATGATATATTTGAATTTAAACTTAAAGCGGACCTACCACCAGGAATCTATGTTTTCATGAATGGCACTAGAAAATGGGATGAATGGCAGTGAAAAAAAACCCAAAGCTTTACAACCTGTAATGAGCAATTTATTAATATAATCCGGCATTCTGGTTGCACTGTCGGTTCCTTTTTACATTTTCTAACACAACCCCGTCCTCCCTTCCCCCCTGGCCCCCCTGTTCGTACTTTCGTCCCTTTTCTGGCCGGGGGACCAGGACCAGTATGGCCCACCAGCCGGGGGGCGTACCGCGTCGGGGAGAGGCCGCTATTTTTTTTCCTCCCCTCTGCTTTTGCCGGCCACTGGGGGGCTTCTATTCTTCTTCTTCTTTCTTTGGCAAAGCAGCGTCACTGAAATCACGTGTGTTGTGACGTCTGCGGTTTTGCTGAGCCCCTACCAGAAGTGACCAGGTGCCGGTTATATGTCCCATTGCTCATTCAGGTAAGGTTTTGGGTTTTTTCACGCTTCCTCCCTAGTTTGGGCACTTCTAGGCCTTCAGAAACTAGATTCCTGGTGGTAGGTCCGCTTTAATGTGACAGCAACTAATTTCTCTACAAATAAGAAACTTCTCAAAAACAACACCATAGTGCCTTGTATTGATGTGCAAAATTTCACACTACTGTGGGCCCCCCACACCTGCCCTTCCACGCCACTGTTTTTTTCGACTGTAGTTCCGCTTCCAGATGGTCCATGTTTCCACCCCTCTCTTTTTCTTCCGCCTCTTGACTCCTTTTCCATTTATATTTCTATTTTTCTTTTCCACTATGTCCGTTCTTCACCTTCCGTCTCTTGCCCCTGGCCATCGTTGACCGTGTTGTTGCTCAGTGTGTGCTCCCTTTCTCTCCGCTTCCCCCCCACTGAGAGGAGCCTCCCCCCCCCCCCTTCCCCCAGTCCCCGTTCTATTCAGATAAAACGAGATTCAAGCTGTGTAAAAGAAGCTTGCACTAGTAATTACATCACGCATGTTTTAAAGCGAACACACACCTAAAAAGTTGTCCTGTTCATTGCGAAAACACACAAACACAGGTGGATACCCTTATCCCTTCTTTTGACTTCGCCCTCTTCTTTTTCCCACTCTCCCTTAACTACCCTCTACTTTTATCCTCTTTCTCCCGCTCTCCCCCCCTTTCTGGCACTTGCCATCATGGCCTGTCCTTCCCTTGTTCCCTGATCCCACGTTGTCCCCCTTCCCCCTGACCACTCTTTCCATCCTTATCCCTCCCCCCTTACTTTCCTTTCGGCTCTACCATCCGACCGGCGCCCCCTTTTCTCCTTGAGTACCCATGGCCCATATTACCTCGTGCCTACATAATATTTCCTTTTTTGGTATTTTTGAGGCGCTCTTCTGTTGTCTCGCTACTTGCATGGTTGCCAACTGGCATTTTTTCCCCCGCTGTTTTTCTTGGTCTCTCCCTCCTTTACCCAGAAACCAAAGGCCCCCACTCATCCAGCGGGGAACAGTCCCCCAACCGAAATAAACAAGGAACCAACACAATGTCCCAAATCCCCAAAGTCCCCACCCAGTGTCTCTTTGTTGTTCATTTACGATCCCTCCGGTTATCTGAACTCTTCGATTTCACTTCTGCCCCTTCGGAAACTTTTCCATAACTACAACCATCAGTAAGTAACAATTCAGGCCGTCTCACCACTGTCATTCCCAACCCCTACCCGTTGAAGAAGTGTCACAGTCTGGATTGGATTTCATCTATGCCACCCCCACAATTTTGTCATACTTTTTGGGATGTCCCCCTGCTGGGGCTCATACGTACGTTTATTGTGGTACAACTTTTGTTAACCAACAAAGCCTTCCCCCCAAATGTAATCCTCTTTTGATCCATCCCCCAATATAATATTCTGTATTTTGGGTTGTGTTTAACTTTTGTATTTTTTTTTTGCTGTACAACTGTTGTTTAAAAAAAATTATAAAAAATTTGCTCAAGAATGCTTAAGAAGGCACATTCACGTATGTAAAAGAAATAGAATACAATTTCTTTACCGTATTTTCTGGCGTATAAGACACTGGTCCCCCCCCGTATCGCCTACCCCCAACTGTTTCCAGTTAAAATATATGGTTTTAAGATCTGGGTGTGAGGGATGCATGTAGCAGAATAGCCATTATAAGTCTTATGAAGGAATTATTTGATAACTAACTTCTTTGTAGCAAGTTTGAAGCAGGGAACATGAAATTTTGCATGAATGTAGCTCAGGGTTAGCTTGTACCCCAAAATTTTAAGGTTCTACCATGCATGGTTTTAAAAGATTCTTTGTTAAAGTCGGATAATGAAAGCATGTATCAACAGAGTATTGGCTTTATGTTAAGGGAAGCACTATTGTAGGGGGCTATAGAGGAAGGATTGGGCTCAGGGACCTGAAAAATTTTGCATGGATTTAGTCTTAGGGTTAACAAGTAACCCACAATAATTTCAAGGGTTCTACCATCGGTGCAAAAGTATAAATGTGTTTCAATATGGCAAGTTAAAATGTTGCATAAGGAGTATAGCACTTTGGTGATGAAGAAGCATTCTTTAGCTGGACTTTAAGGGCTACATTAACAATTACAAGTGTTGTAGCTGTTGAGTGTGAACCTTGGTGTAAGTAGGCCGTAGGTAAGCATTACTGACCCTGAAAGTTTTCCATGATTTTTCTATTAATCAATATGAATTTCGTGCTATTAATGTTCAAGTTACAACGGTCACACAGTGTTGGTTTTGCTCCTTACGCACAGTGGATAGGGTAGCATAGAGCTCTACCGGATCTCCTAATGGTCCCTGCACCCCCCCTGCCTGCGTACCCCGGTGTATAGGACGACCCCCGACTTTTGCACACATGTTCCTGTGTTCAAAATTCTCTTATATGCCGGGAAAAAAAACGTATACTTTCATCCTTATACAGACTATTTCAAACACTACTAACCAGATGCTATTGCAGTGCAGCTGAATACTACTATAAACTAAATACCACAGCCACACGACTGAGCTCTGTTCTGGTTTGTTTTAGCATAAAAAGAATAACATGAGAGATGCAACCAACAGCACGCAACTCTCCAAACGGATTTCTCCCTGTTGCTTTTAAAATGTGCCAACACATGTGACCATCTTTAACAAAAAGACCGCAACGCAATACGAGTACCTGGACGAAATTTTCATGAGCACCATGTACTGGTTGGTGTAGGTCCGAATGATTTTCATATGTTCAATGACTTCATTAAAGGGGCAACAATTTTCATCAAATCTGTCTTGTCATTGCCGCAGGAACGGTAAGAATAAACAGCAATTGCACGCGCCGTACGTCTTCTTTTCAAGAGTTTCATCTTAACTAGAGAAATACAAAATGGAAGAGAATGTAAGTTTGTTAAATTTTCAGCTGTTTCTTCTTTTATACATTTTATACCATTGGGGTTCCTCTTTTGGAATCAACTTTCTACAGTTTAAAGGTAGACAATGTAGCAACCTCTCCTTTCCTTGCTTATTCCCAACTTATATTATATATATAGATTATTATATATATATTCTCTAGCTCCCGTCACAGTAACACCAACTGTGTTAAAAGCGAATGATAAGGAGGAGGGGAAACCAAGAAGATGACATCAGACCAACGTCGTTTCATAGTCATAATCCATGGGGGTAAGTTACTTACCTATGGGCATTATGTCCCTTCACCATACTCTAAAAAAGTGTAGCAGTAAACCCTTCACATGGTGGAGGGCAAAAGCAGACATTGCCTGTATATAATGTCAGTCCAAACCTTGATGACTCAGAAGATTGCGGACCCGGACAGATCCACGGGGCGGCTTATGTGCAGAGATCTCTGTGGGCTCCCGATGTTCGTTCGGGGGCAAGTTATATTTTATAACCCAACTCCCCCCCCCCCCGCCCCCCCCCAATCACCTAGGGCAACCCGCTCAGGGCATTGAATGTGAACAAGCAAAGTGTAATACTAGAATAATATAATGGTAATCCAATGTCAAATAAAGACCAACCTTTGCTTTTGTAAGTGCAACCTAACTCCAGAAGTCATAAAAAATGTTTACATTTACTTTTCTTTGGCTGTCACAATGGTAAAAGTAGTTCCCAAATCCTAACACCATATACATACCTCCTCTGGTCTGTAAGTGGAAGTCGTCAGGTAAGCTTACAGTCCTCTGGGGGTTAATACCCACAAGGATTCGCGGATTTAGCACTCATCCTACTGATCAAACAAACAGAACTTCCTCTCTGGCAATAAAGTAATCTTTGGATTTCCTGGTGCTGGCGCTCACAAATCCATGTCTCTGTTCCTTCCGCATTCCAAGGTGCACATTCATCACAACACAGGATAAAAAGTGCCCATTACAAGCATCACGCTGACTCCACCATAGGCAAAATCTAAGAAGTCCGCCTAGTGTACAGAGCTGGAGATGTTGATTACCATTTGCCCCCTGGAGCATGAATCATCAACAACTTGCTGGAGAGTAGAAGTACTTTGGCTTTCACTTTGACCTCAATTTATCAAAAAAATATTTTTGTTGCCCACAACCTTTCCTACCTCTACATCAATGTTGGTGATTTCAGGGCTTTGCAATCAATTAACAAGTCAGTTATTCTTGAATAAAAAACGATGAAATGCGCTTCATTTTCTCTAGACTTACATTGCTAATTACAACAGCCCTTGGTGTTGCAGAGAGAGGAAGGGATGGACGGGGAATATTAAGGATATCACCTAACAGTGGAGGTTTTTTTTTAAACTATATTATTTCACAGATTGTCCAATAATAGGGGATTTGCCAGCGGAACAACAAACTACCATTTAGTGAGGAGTTAAGGTGCGCTTTAAATGCGTGGCCCTGGCCTAAATACAGGCCACCAGTGAGCTTTTAATTGTATGTAAGGTGCAACTAAACTTAACCTGATATACTTTTGGTCCTCAATGGAAACCAATAATGGTTTTCTATGGAGGTGTAAGGCATTAAGAAACATGTAGGTCAATGGCCACCACCGCCTGCCCCAACTGTCCACCCTCATCGTCAGACATGAAATGCGCATCGCCGGGGGATTTCCGGTGGACAGGTGATTTGCCCCTTGCTACATCTTAGGGGGACTTTTATTAGCTAAGAAACTCACCCCTGAAAGCACGGTCCGGGGATTTGACTGATTACTACTTCCATACCAGGACAATCCCTCCACTAATACCTAGTACCCTCCAACACCATCACGCCATCTCTTTTCACATCACCTCCTTACTACTTTGAATATTCAATGAACCTACTTACAAGACAGGAGTGGGGTCTTCCGTCATTGCCTCCTGTTCCTCCTTCACCTTGTGGCCGGCACAGTTGGACAGAACAACTGGGATCGATGATCTTAGTTTTTTGGTCCTTTAAACCTCTTTTTCTTTCTTACCCTCACCCAAGTTGTCATTTCCTTACGGGCGAAGAAGGGACTCCTTGATAAAGTGCCTAGAACGCCCGCGGGTGGACTCTATCCGATTCCTTACTCTCTCGGCGTGGTTTTTCTCATTATGGTTATGCGACAGCTGTACCATAATTATATTGATTACTGTTTGATGCTCTATATAGTGGTCCATTGGGGCTTCTGTCCCTGGTTTTTTAATAATAATAATATTTTTATATGTTAAAATCTTGTACCTTCACTGATCAGGCAGCAGGCCTTAAAAAGATCCCGTGCCCTGGGTTTAAGCCAAGGGGATCTTTCTGGGATTTGTCTGCCATCCTCTTCATTTTGAATATTATTTTTTTTTGGGGTGTGGCCCTTTACTCTACGGCTGTTTAGTGTTTTGTATGAAACACGCCCTGAATCCACTAACACGAATGCCCATGAGTTACAAATCATAAATAACTTTTGAATTAAAAACACAAATGCTATTATGTTCTTACTTTGTTTTGTAGAGATGCAAAAAAAAAAAGAAAAACAAAAAAATCCT
>CM070032.1:59129212-59145273 GCA_036250615.1 Ptychadena robeensis
GCACTTCTAGTGCCATTCATGAAAACATAGATTCCTGGTGGTAGGTCCGCTTTAATGTTGACAGCACTATTTTCTACAAATAAGAAACTTCTCAAAACAAACACCAGTAGTGCTTTGTATGTGCAAAATTTCACACTACCTGCCCTTCCAACAGCCACTGGTTTGGCACAGGATGCCGCTTACAGAGGTCATTTCCACACATCTAGTGGTGCTGCCCTCTGAGTATGTTCATTGAGAGGTCTAGTGTGCTTGTCAACTCATTCTTAAAGATTTCAAAAGAATCTGAATATTTATGTCGAAAGTGAGCTCATCAACACAGCCCAAAACCCAATGACAAAAGCCCCTGATTGCAGATAAAACAGAGATTCAAGCTGGTTAAAAGAAGCTGCACTAGTAATGAAACATCACGCAGGTTTAAAGAGAACACAACCTGAAAAAAGTTGTCCTGTTCAGCAAAAAAGCACAAACACAGGGGATACATATACAGCTTTGAATATCTCTCTCTTCTTGTGCCAATATACATTAAAAAACTAGATTTTAATCGTGAAGACTCTACAGCTGCATTTAAGTAATGCAGCACAAGTGAAAATGACAAAAAATATTTAATATATGAGCAAGCACACAGGCGGAGGGCCTCTAAAACCTTGAGACTTCCCTCACATTTCAAGAGACCTTTTCATGTTGTGGCATAGGAGTGCTAATGTATTCTCTTTTTTAAAAAGATTTTTTATTGGTATATAAACTTTTACACAGAAAAAAAGGCACAAAATACAAGCGGGGAAAGTACCCCACCGAAATAAAAAAGGAACATACACAATTGTCCCAAGCCACCAAAGTCCCAGTGTCTCTTTTGTTGCAGTTAAGATCCATCCGGTAGCGGAAAATAGGAAGTGTAAATATCGCACAGTAAGAAACATTTCCATAACTACAAACCATCAGTAAGTAACAATTCAGGCCGTCCCACCACGGTCATCCCACCAACACCGGTGAAGAAGGCACAGTCTGATTGGATTTCATCTATGCCCCCCACAATTTGTCATACTTTTTGGGATGTCCCTGCTGCTCATAAGTACGTTTATATAGTGGTACACTTTTGTTAACCAACACAAGCCATTCCCCCAAATGTATTCTCTTTTGATCCCCCAATATAATATTTCTGTATTTTGGTGTGTTTAATTTATGTATTTTTTTTGCTGTACAACTGTTGTTTAAAAAAAAATTATAAAAAATATGCTCAAGAATGCTGCTAAGGACATTCACGTTATGTAAAAGAAATAGAATACAATTTATTTACCGTATTTTCTGGCGTATAAGACAACTGGTCGTATACGACGACCCCCAACTTTTCCAGTTAAAATATAGGGTTTTAAAGATCTGGGTGTGAGGGGATGCATGTAGCAGAATAAGCCATTATAGTCTTATGGAAGAATTATTTGATAACTAACTTCTTTGTAGCAAGCTTTGAAGCTAGGGACATGAAATTTTGCATGAATGTAGTCTCAGGGGTTAGCTGGTAACCCCCAAAATTTTAAGGTTCTACCATGCAGGGTTTTAAAGATCTGTGTTTAAAGTCGGATAAGTGAAAGCATGTATGCAACAGAGTAGTGCTTTATGTTCATAGGGAAGCAATATTTGATAGGGGGCTATTAGTAGGAAAGGATTGGGCTCAGGGACCTGAAAATTTGCATGGATATAGTCTTAGGGGTTAACAAGTAAACCACATAATTTCAAGGTTCTACCATGCAGGGTTGCAAAGATATATGTGTTCAATATAGGCAAGTTAAATGTTGCATATAGGAGTATAGCACTTTGGTGATGAAGAAGCATTTCTGGTAGCTGGACTTTAGCTACAATTTAACGTACAAGTGTTGTAGCTGTTGAGTGGTGAAACTTGGGGTGTAAGTAGCAGTAGGTAAGCATTACTGACCCTGAAAGTTTCATGATTTTACTATTAATCAATATTATTTTCGTGCTATGAATGTTCAAAGTTACACGGTCACACAGGTGTTGGTTTTGCTCCTTACAGCACAGTGGAGAGGGTGAGCATAGAGCTCTACCGGCTCTCCTAGATGGTCCCCTGCACCCCCCCTGCCTGCGGTACCCCGGTGTATAAGACGACCCCCGACTTTTGCACACATGTTCCTGTGTTCAAAAGTCGTCTTATATGCCGGAAAATACGGTATACTTTCATACCTTATACAGACTATTCAAACACTACCATATTGCTTATTGCAGTGCAGCTGAATACTCACTATAAAACTAAATACCACAGCCACAAGACTGAGCTCTGTTCTGGTTTGTTAGCAGAAAAGAATAACATGAGAGATGCAACCAGACAGCAAGCAACTCCAAACTGTATTCCTGTTGCTTTAAAATGTGACCAACACATGTGACCATCTTTAACAAAAAGACAGCAAAGGCAAGACGAGTACCTGGGAACTAAATTTTATGAGCACCATGTACTGGTTGGGTGTAGAGTCTCGAATGATTTTCATATGTTCAATGACTTCATTAAAGGGGGCAACAAATTTCATCAAATCGTGGCTTGTCATTGCCGCAGGAACGGTAAGAATACACAGCATTGCACTGCGCCGTACGTCTTCTTTCAGAGAGGTCATCTTACTAGAGAAAGACAAAATGGAAGAGAATGTAAGTTTGTTAAATTTCAGCTGTTTCTTTTTATACCATTGGGAGTTCCTCTTTTGGAATCAACTTTAGCTACAAGTTTTTAAAGGTAGAAAATGTAGACAACCTATCCTTCTGCTTATTCCCAACTTATATTATAATATATATATTATATATATATATATTCTCTTTAGCTCCCGTCACAGTAACACCAACTGTGTTAAAAGAGAATGATAAGGAGGAGGGGAAACCAAGAAGATGACATGCAGACCAACAGTCGTTCATTCTAATCCATGGGGGGTAAGATTTACTTAACCCTATGGGCATTATGCCCATTCACCATACTCTATAAAAAGTGGTACAGGTAAACCCCTTCACATGTGAGGGCAAAGCTAGACATTGCCTGTATATAATGCAGGTCCAAACCTTGATGACGCAGAAGATGCGGAACCCGGAAAGATCAGCGGGGGCGCTTATGTGCAGAGATGCTGTGGGCTCCCGATGTTCGTTCGGGGGCAAGTTATATTTATAAACCAACTCCCCCCCCCCCCCCCCCCCCCCCCCCGAATCACCTCAGGGCAACCGCTCAGGGCATTGAATGTGAAACAAGCAAAGTGTAATACTAGAATAATATAATGGTAAAATCCAATGTCAAATAAAAGACAAACCTTTGGCTTTTGTAAAGTGCACCTAAACTCAGAAGCCATAAAAAATGTATTACATTTACTTTTCTTTGGGCTGTCACAATGGTTAAAAGTAGTTCCAAAATCCTAACACCATATACATACCTCCTCTGTTCTTGTAAGTGGAAGTCGTCATGTAGCTTACAGTCCTCTGGGGGTTAATAACCACAAGATTCCATTAGCACTCACCGCTACTGATCAAACAAACACAGACTTCCTCTCTGGCAATAAAGTAATCTTTGGATTTCCTGGTGCTGGCGCTCACAAATCCATGGTCTCTGTTCCTTTCCGCATTCAAAAGGTTTCACACACAGGATAAAAGTCCATTACAGCATCACGCTGACTCTCACCATAGGCAAAATCTAAGTCCATAGTGTACAGACTGGAGATTGTTGATTACCATTGCCCCTGAGCATGAAATCATCAACAAACTTGCTGGAGATGTAGAAGACTTTGGCTTCACTTTGACCTCAATTTATGCAAAAAAATATTTTGTTGCCCACAACCCTTTCCTACATCTACAGCAATGTTGGTGATTTCAGGGGCTTTGCAATCAATTAACAAAGTCAGTTAGTCTTGAATAAAAAAGCGATGACATGACCGCTTCATTTCTCTAGACTTACATTGCGATTACAGCCATGGTGTTGCAGAGAGAGGAGGGATGACGGGGAATATTAAGGAATATCACCTAACAGTGAGGTTTTTTTTAAACTATATTTCACAGATTGTTCCAATAATAGGGGATTTGCCAGCGGAACACAAACTACATTAGGTGAGTTAAGGTGCGCTTTAAATGCGTGGCCATGGCTCTAAATAAGGCCACCAGGGAGACTTTTAATTGTATGTAAGGTGCAACTAAACTTACCTGATATACTTTGGTCCCTCAATGGAAACCAAATATGGTTATTCATATGGAGTGTAAGGCATTAAGAAACATGTAGGTCAATGGCACCGCCTGCCCCAACTGTCCACCATCATCGGTGCAGACATGGAAATGCAGAATCGCCGGGGGATTTCGGTGGACAGGTGATTTTGCCCCTTGCTATCTAGGGGTGACTTTTATTAGCTAAGAAACTCACCCCTGAAAGCACGGTCCGGGGATTTGGACGGATTACTTCCATACCAGGACATCCTCCACTACCTAGTACCCCATCAGCTGTTTCACCTCCTTACTTTGAATATTATGAACCTACTTACAGAGACAGGAGTGGGGTCTTCCGTCATTGGCCTCCTGTTCCTTCACCTTGTGGCCGGCACAGTTGACAGAACAACTGGGATCGATGATCTTAGTTTTTGGTCCTTGAACCTCTTTCTTACCCAATTTGTCATTTACGGGCGAAGAAGGGGACTCCTTGATAAAGTGCTTAGAAACGCCCGTCGGGGTGGACTCTATCCGATGCCTTACTCTCACTGGTTTTCATCATTATGCCGACAGCTGTACCATAAATTATATTGGATTACTGTTTGATGCTCTATATAAGTGTCATTGGGGCGCTGTCCCTGGTTTTTTAATAATAATAAATATGTTTTATATGTTAAAATCTTGTACCTTCACTGATCAGGCCTTAAAAGTCCCCGTGCCCTTGGTTAAGCCAAGGGGAATTCTCTGGATGTTGTCTGCATCCTCTTCATTTTGATATTATTTTGGGATGTTGGCCTGTTACTCTACAGGCTGTTAGTTTGTATGAAACACCCCTGAATAAACTCACACAGAATGCCCAGGAGGTTAAAAATCATAAATAACTTTTGAATTAAAAACACAAATGCTATTATGTTGCTTACTTTGTTTTGTAGAGATGCATAATGCCATGAACTATTTCCACAGAGGGGTTTCCACTGAAGAAGGTGATCTGCTCAGGAAGCTGCTTTGATGGAGAATCTGGAGCAGTTTTGTTAGCAGTTACAGATGAATCTTCGATAGCCTCTGAATCTGGGCTCTTTGATGCATCTAACATGGGTAGAAAAGATGACATTTATATTAACTAATCTTACTCACAAGACTAAACAAGATTAAAGATGGTCAACCATACAAACATTGCACATAGTGCATAGAATAGAAGTTAATTTTATAAAAAAGATTTTCAATAAAATACACACTTACAAGACAACTAGAACATTGTAAAACAATGGTTCCCGGCCCCTCAACTCTTACCCACATACACACATTAAAATAAATTTTTCCCCAGAACTCACACCACCACGCCCCCCTGGGGTAACATCCCCTCCCTCCTTCCTACTTGCACACACACTTAACCTTTCATTATATCTCCAGCAACTGTGGGGATGATAGCATGCATAGAGGATTTGTAATTTCAGTACAGAACCTTTTTAAGCAAGGTTTTTTAGTCTGAGCTTACAGAAAGATGGATGGGGGAGCATGGAGCAGAACAGGGTGTCACCCTACCTCAAATGCCAATGATGGTGTGCACCACCTTCGATCTGGAGCACCTTTAGGGGGGGGGGGTCACAGACCCCAGAGGTTGGGAACCAGTGCTCTTAAATACTAATAAGCCAACTAGTGGGCCAACATCTAAAGACATGCTTAGGTTTAGTCCAAGTTGTTTTTTTCTAATTATACATAACAAAGCATACAAAACGAATTTAATACATGACAATCTATTTAGAAGTCTATGTGTTTTTGGACAAATGACATTTTAAAAAAAATTCTCCACTGTTATTCCTACCATAATCCAGAAAACTTGCTGTGTGAGGTGAAAAGACTTCATCTGCTTTACTGAAATCCCAAACAGTCTTTTTAGTTTTGCAGAGTTTTCCTTTTTTAAAGTACATGACACCTCCCACTCCACATCTTTATAACATAATGGTTAGGTGTCCTGTAGTCCAGGAGGGAGAACTCAGACATGGTTGACTACAATGCTGACATCTGCACTGCACCAGACGCAGAATAGATAATAGATAGATAGATTAATAGATCATTCAAAAGGTATAACTTTGTTTGACAAATCGATAAAACTAAGGGAAATATCCCACTGAACTAACAGGTCAGTAACTGCTGGTGTAAAATATAACCCCAGTGTGCACATCAGAAGAGAAAAAGATATTGTTATATGGTTGTCACAAGGCAACACCTCCATGTTGACCCTGTGTGCAAACGCTTGAATAAGAAACGCACTTCAGGTTTCAGGAAGCTGGGAACATGACCTTTCCCCGCGCCCGTGTGAATGCTGCCATAAGCTAGGCATACACAGCTCTTTTTTTAATCGACTCGAGCACAATCAATCATTTTGCGCATTCACGGTGATCGAGTGTGCTTGAATCGATTGCATGCATCCTTTCTTCTTCGAGCAGGATCAATTAATCCTACTTGAAGAAACCTCATTTAACAGGAAACCAACAGGTTTGTAAATCCCTGTTCGATTGCCAACAATTGCCATTACTTTGGATGGAGCTGAGGGTCCGCATCCAAAGTATAGAATGGGATAGACTCGATTCTCCATTCACTCCACTCTCCATCGTGCTGTGCTCAAGGGTTCGATTGAACTGGTATCAACCCGTGTATGGCCAGCTTTAATCTTCCAAGGCAGAAATGGAGGAGTTTCCTAGGTTAAGCTATAGTTCATGATACCTGTTGCCTGGCTGTCAAAGTGATCCAGTAGTTTTAGGAATCGGACTCACGGATATGTTAAGTAACAAAGACAAGTGGATCAGGAAGAAAGACCAATAGAAGGAGAGGACGGCTATGGCAGTCTATATGTTTATAATGTAAACAATAATAAAATGGGCTAGTACTTGTTTCCCCATTTATTAAAAGTTTTCAGTAAAAGTGTGCATATATGCATCGTTCTACGTGGCAACATTCACCTGTATTTGGCCCTATGGTTTCTATTATTACGTCAGTCATTTCCCTTCTCCCAATGTGCTGATGAAGAATCGCTGTCTTCTCCACAGGCGTCTTTCCTTCCAAGTAAGCTGCAGCAGCATGTAGCGTCTTCTCCTTAATTTCTTCATCAGACATCTCTGTGGCTAGGCAAGGACATAAATATTAATGTGTTGTGGTTTACAGGAGGGCAGAAAAACAATGGAACATGCAGAAATAGTCTATCCCTCCTGTGAATAAGAAAAAAACCCATCAAAGCATTCAGCAGCTCAAAGTAATTGGATTTTGTACTCCACTGAATGGATAGTTTGCCCGATCATGAATCACTGCTTGTATGACTATGAAAGACACTACGATAGTATACTACTACTGGGAAATGACTGATGTATGTCATCATTATTTAGCAGACATAAGACGCAGTTTTGTCAGAATGTTTAAATGCTATAGCAGTGGTGGGCAACTGAGTTGATATGGAGGGCCACAAGTGTGGCCCTCTGCATCACTAAAGGGCCACACATAACATTTTCAATCTATACCGACTTGTATAAGCATTTTATAATGAAGACATTACAGCAGACAGAGCTAGAAGACAATTTTTTTAAGGGAACACTTTAGTGTGGTAATGTACATTTTGTGTCATATACATCGTCATAGGTTATGTACCTCATAGGTAACATCAAAGCCATAGATTACATCTATGGGGCACATAACCTTTAATTCAAAGATTATGTGCCCCTATTCTGAGGTTATGTGCTGCAATATATATTATACAATCACCCCTCATTCATTGGTGGAATAGTGGGAGCAGAGGTACTCACCAGTCTGCTAATCCCCCCAACACTAGAGGAGAAGAGGTGGAGAGGTGAGGGACTTGCTCAGGCACCATCTGGGTGGCTGATTGGCTTTTACATACGCCTATTACATAAGTTTATCGCTTCTCCTCCTTTTCCCACTCTAGGAGATCGTCAGGCAAGTTCCTATACCCTATGCAGTAATGCAATAACAGTTAGGTTAAGGGGCCTCCGAAGAACACAGGTTGGGCACCTGGGAGCTATAGAATAAAATGGACTCAAAAGTGCTTGCCAAGTAAATTTTTATGTAAATATGGAAGAAGTATGCTATATTCTATATTTCATGCAAAGCTTAAGATCTACAGCTGTATCGAAGAAGAAGCCACAGTCTGAGCAGAAAAGCCTACAAAGGGTCATTACCCTTTGCAGTGGGGTGATATAAAGGATCAGTAAATCTACAGGGATCATGGGGTACACTACTGGCACAGTGTTCTGGCCCCAAATGCCTTCCCAATGCAGAGTATAAGCTCTGTATTGTGGGGGATGATGTCACTGCCTTAAACAGTGTTGGCAGAAAGAGAGATGCTTACAAGATGTTGGGAACCAGTCTAATAGAGGAGCAGCCAAGGGGGTTCAGGATATCCCAACCAAACATTTAATCCACAATGCTTGCTGTTGTGCACTGGTAATGCACATGTTGTGTGATGTGTATGGTACACCTCAAACTACAAAACATTGTGTGACATCGATCACAGTGTGAAAGAGCCCTAGACAACAGGTTTTCTTGGAGCTGCCAGTCCTTGGCCTCACCCTTGCCCTAAACATAGTTCCAGCACTTATCAATGCAATTTCACTTATTTGATTAATAAGGACTGGCTGCTGAAGGGTAGTCAGTCAACTCGTACACACGCTGGGGAAGGAAAGAAATGAATGAATTGTGATACTTTACACATCTTTTGATGCAATAACATCTATGTAAACAATTTAAACCAAAAGGACTCAGATTGGGTTTTACGAGAACCAGTCATGACAGAACTCTAGTCAACTTCCCAGCTTAGCCAAAGGCTTCAATATTTGGAGTCACTAACCCACAGCAAGTATGCGGAGTAGAGACAAGGCTTTATCTGTATACATAGGCCTATTCTGTTATCCAGTTATTGAGGACAGAGGGTTAAGCTAGCCACACATGATTTTTAAGGGCCCATTTCAAATGGCTAGGAAACCCCGATATAAGGAATGTTACTGCACCACAAACTTGTGACAGGGACCTGAAGAAGACACAGCTATGTTTAGGACAGGCTTATTTTTATTTTACCCTTAAAACCTTATCATTGTGCAGATTAACTGACTTAAGGTACCATGATAATGCTATGGGTATTAAGTAAAAATATATATCTGCTCCTCCTTTTTAGCTTGAGTCAAGCCTGAACTCAGACTAGTGTTCCAAGTCAGGTCAGAATTCACATTGTGTGTGTTTCTCTCCGCGTTCAGCAATGCATGTGATATGGGATCTTTCAAAGTTATGGTTAGCACATAATACTACTTCTTGCATTTCCATTACTGACGCATTTAATAGCAAAGCAAACCTCCAATATTACATTCAAATGATCACCTCCCCAAATCACTCCGAACACTGAGATAATCCTTACTGTGCTGCTTCTCCTTCCGTTTATTTACATTTTGGATAGAATAGTTCAGAAATCTATTGGTACCTTGCCCATAAAGGGTGACCAAGTCCCCTTTCAACCTGCCACCCCCTCCTTAGGCTATGTTCCTACTTACACGATCAACCGCAGCGTGTACACTATTTTAATCGAGGACGGCCGATCGCGCGAGATTTATTATTGTATTTTTTTTACACACATTTATTTTTATTTTTTTTAAAGTCGCTCCCATTAAAAAAAAATAAAGATTGCCCTTTCATCGCAACCATAGGGGAGCCGTTATTCTGATCACAGGTTGCACCACGTCCACTCGAGGCCTTTAGTTGAAGTGGGGACAAGCCCATTCAACAAAATGGAAGCCATTGTCGCGCGCAATTAAAATCACGTCTGCATTGTGGCTGATCACGTTAGTGAAAACATAGCCTTACTGCTCTGTCTGTAGGCAGTGCTGGCATCTCTCCCCAGGTCATGTGACAGTGCCTAGAGGAATGGATCACATGCTCTACAGTATAAAGAATTTGTGAGGAAGAGCAGATACATGGTTCAGTGGTCTTGCGGTGATAGGGTCTCTTACATCATGTCTGAAGATTCCTGCCAGTGCTCACAGTGGTTAACAATAAACATGTCACTGAAAATACTAGTTGCATGGCAGGCATGCTAATAAATGATTGAATACTTCAGGGCCCATTAGCACTATGTATGCTATGTGTATAAGGTGCTCATCACAAGGCAATAATCCAGAATCCTTTATTACCAATGGGCTTGCTTTGGTGTGCACTCAGGGAAAACAAAATAAACCAAACAGCTACAATGAATTATAAAATCCCAGAGACACACCTAAGGTCAGTGGTTTGCAACCCCGGAAGGGACGTCACAGAGTGTCATGTTCAGCATTTGGAAAGCAGAAAAGCTGGTGCAGGGTGTCAATTATGTGTTACTGAATGTGACACTCCACAACATCACTTCCGGCATGATCAGGAAATGTCCCCCCCCCCCTCTCCTATCTTCCTACCCCGCTTGTGCAAATGATGTGCGGAGCCGAAAGTTAGGAGGGAGAGTAATGCCCCATACATCCTAAGTTAGAGTAAGGGGGAATTACTCTCCCTTCTAACTTCCCACCCCATTTGTTAGCAGCAACTCTGATGCTTTTAGTGATCACGGTGACCGCTGTGAAATGGTTGTTCTAATGGGGTCCCAACCAACAGGTTGATAACTGCTGCTTTAGCTGGACCTATCATATGTCAACTGCCATTGCAATGTCTGAATTAATGGTTACTGATACAACAACAGACATTCTGGTAAACACTGCCACATTGCCTCTGGTATTATCTGCACACTGCCAGGTCAATGCATATTAAAGTTTATAGGTTAGCCAGGCAAGTAGCATTTCTGAGCTGTGCCATGTCAGGTGTATGTTATCCAGGTAAAATGTACTGTCCTCTGTATAAGTACATAGACTGGAGGTCTGTGAACTGATAGAGGCTTTCCTCAAATACTTCTATTTCGCATTGGCCATTATTATCTGCACACTGCCAGGTCAATGCATATGCATATAAACTTTTATAGGTCAGCCAGGCAAGTAGCATTTCTGAGCCATGTCAGGTGTATGTTATCCAGGTAAGATATATAAAATGGAGGGCTGTGTACTGAGAAAGGCTTCTCTCTATACATCCTCACCCTTCATCTTACACTGTTAGGATACCGGATAGACCACGGCGGTGACACATACTCGTACCATGACCCCACCCCGGTAACGAGCAGCACCAGGTAACCATATATGACAGGTACAATTGCCCCGGTGTCTCACCAGCGCGGTATTGGAAGCCCACAGGGAAAGGAGACTGATCCGCAAGCTCCAGCCGGACGACAACCAGTGAAACACTCATATGTTTGGCCAGACGCGGGCGGGGAGCGCACGGAGGAACGATCACAAATACAGCCTGGCACCGGAGACTCCGACTATTCTCTCTGCGTTCTTGGAACTGCACGTCCGGAATCATGAACCCGTGACCCCGTCTGGGACTTTTCATTGGCTGCTGAGCATGACTTGACAAAGATCCGCAGCCACCATAGTTGATTTGGGAAAACAATGTAAACAAGGCGAGTGATGACTATTGTACATTGTCGCTTTACGCCCATTCACAAGAAAATATTCTCTGACTTATACTGAGTTATACATGCCCATAAGGCGCGTGCATGAACAATATAAGAGGTGGAATGTTATCTGTTGTTTAGTTACGTCCCCTTTCTGTCACCAATTGCCTCAGCAGGGCTTTAATCCTGCGAACTATCGCTGATACTTGGTCTCCAGAAAAATGGCCGCTTCTGTGGGACTTTCCTGTGCTCTAGTGTATAGGACGCTTCTGGTGTGAGGACAGTCAGGGAGAAGTCAGAGTGTGGCTGTGTCTAAGTTGAGGGTGAGTCGGAGTTTGACATTTCCCGCCTGTAAACAACATTACAATATGATTATTGGAGATTAGACCGGTGCTGGCAATGCATATGGCGAGGAGACTTGTGATGTCATCTCGCTCTAGAGATCAAATAACAAGTTCTATAAATGGGCTGCAGAGGAGCTGTCAGTCATATATGGAAAATAAATCCTGAATCTGGGTGAAGTGTCATGGATTATTCATACATCTTCAGCACTAGTTATCCCATCTAGATGGATATGATGACCAGATATATAAAGTTTGTGCATAGTTTTGGAAAATTGTAATTTTAGTTCCAGTTTAAACTAGATTTTTTAATATTTAACTACACGTAGGTGTTTCTTATGTGGGTGTCCACGTGTGAAGAAAGCTTCAGGGACAGTAGGATATCCAATTCATTCATCTTTTTAATTTCACCAGCCAATGTTAGAAGTCTGCATAGAATGTTTTTCAAATTACAGGCTAAACTTTGCAGAGTAGGCAGAGAACTGGAGAGGACGATGCTGGGACCTTTAGCTTTAGGGCCTAATTGCACCTTTCCAAAAAGTTTGAAGACCCTGCTGAAGCACCCTGTTTTGCCTACCCCCTGTATAAATCAAACCATTCACATTCCACACATTTGTGCATGAGCATACTCTGTATGAGCAATTTAAACCTGTATATGAATCCTGCAAATAAAGTTTTGTCTGTACCCTTAATTTATGTTGATGAGTTTCCACACTGTTAAGTTATATCTTCTAAAATGTGCTTATTTCCATCACTAGATACAATGCTAATAACCCGGGTTCTGCAAGCTTCTTCTTTGAGTCCTTGCAGACTTTCCTCAGTGTGGAGACACTGCTTGTTGCAGCAATGGAGTCCCTCAAGACGGGGGCATGCATTTACACGTGGATACAGGGCAGTTGTTTTTGATATGGGGGGTGTACTTCTTCCTTCACCATACAAATTAGCTGAAGGTAAGAATAACATTTTGTTAATTCATTCATCAAATCCAGTTATATATTACAAAAAATTATCTTTGCGACAATTATTTTCTCTAGACTGAGCAGCGATGTCTGGTTGCTGTGGATCTTTGTACTTTGCACACAGACCTTTGGTGTAGTAAATAAAAGCATTTGTCTGTGACAGGTGGCTGAGAGGTTTTAAAGCCAAGCTCCAGGAGTATCCAGGAGCATTACAAATACAGTCAGACGTATACAGCATATAAACAGTACCAACATTCAATGTTACAACTCTAAGTTGTTTATTGGCTCTGAAACATCAAGCTGCTTTAAAAATACATTAGTTCCACTTTTTGCAATGTGTCAGGATTACTGTTTATAAGTGTTTCAGTGAGATTGTTCTAGCAAACATATTTTTAGAATAATACATAGTTGTCTTTTCTGTTGGGGAGAATTATACTCGCCTCCTGTCCTTAGAGAATGGGTTGCATTGAAACAGGAAAAAAGAAAAGCAAACCTCTGCTCCTCTGGAGATATTTTCCCTTACATTTCCCTTTGAAACCCTTCCACCCTCGCGTACAAAGTAGTAACAAACAGTAATAAGTCCAGCAAAGGTATGAAGTTAGCTAAGATTGATCCACTGCATTCACTACGTATGTTATCAATAGCAGTTCTCATAATTTAAATGTTTTTATCCCCTTGATAGTGCTGATATTGGTGCATCATCTCTATGTTTACATCTCTTATATAGAATGGGAAATTCGTAACAATGTTCCTGGTGGCACCATACAGCAAGCCATTCAAACTGGTGGTGATGGTGGACCTTGGATGAAATACATGAGAGGAGAAATATCTGCTCAAGGTTTTGTAGAAGAATTTGGACACCTCTGTTCAACTATTGTGAGTTTTACATTTAAAGAAAATACCATATTTTACTCTCTAAAAGACACATTTCTATGTCCCACAAATCAGTGCATCTTATAGAGTGAATATAAAAACAATTATCATTATTATTTTTAATATTATTATTAAAGCCTTCCATGTGTATGCATACATCATCGATGAACACCCAGTGCAAATCAAAAACTGCACTGCATGTTTGCTCTATGTTCAGTTTCCAAGGAGATTGCAAAAAGTTACCCTGAAGTATGTTCTAACAGGTAATGCAGAGCTGGAGCACACTGTATATTGATATTCAGTAGGAGTAGAGCTTCTTTACAGAGCCCATGTACAAACTAATAGAGACTTACTTTACTTTAGCAGCTCACTCTCGAACATGATATTAACATATTCACTCTGGTGGAGGGGTGAGTCTTTGGCTGTCACAGCAGGTATTATATTCACTGCAATCGCAATTCTGCATGCGGAATCAGAAGCTCATTTAGCATTTACATAACTTGTTCCAGCATGCGCTACCAGTGTAAAGTAAGTCTCTATAAGTTAGTCTCTGGGAAGTGGCTCTACTAGCGAAAACCAATATACGAATTCTTCCAGCCCTGCACACCTTGAAGTCTCTGGGACATATAAGCAAATTCTGAAAATGCCTGCATTGTCCAGCCCTGCACTCTCTGCTAGAACATGTTGTATATGTTCTCTGTTTGTGAATTAGTCTTTCTGTGTTTTTCCTAATTTCCTCCTCAAACCATGGATGTGTCTCATGGACTGTTGCATCTAATCGTGCACAAACACTTCATCTGAGAATATAGATCGCGGTTTGATAACCGGTCCATTCGATTGGTGTGTAACTGTTCTTATTTCTGCTCACCCAATCTCTGAGCTCTTCCAGATATCAGAATTTTCCAGATTCCTTCATATTTGTAAAATTGTATCAGCAAAAAATATTGCCACATTTATTTTAAATAAACATTCTGGTTCTCATATAAACCATAAATTGGAAAGCAGTAAATATCAAAACATTCTATTTCAATTTTTATCAAGCAAAATGTATTTTGTTTGTAATGTCACTTCTAAAATGTTTTAGACAGGAGGTTCTGTTCCAGTTCAAAGCTTCCTCGCGGATCTCACCAGTAATGATATGGCAAAGCAGCACCCCGCCATGACAGAGGCAATTCAGTGTATCCGAGCTGAGGGTCTGAAAACTGCCGTTCTGAGCAATAATTTCTTCCTGCACAATGGAGAGAGCTTCCTGCCCATCGATCGGTCATGCTTTGATGTGGTAAGTAAAGCATTGTGAAAATAATGTGTGAAAACTGGTCTAAAATCAATGTTGAGGTGTTGTATAGCTATGGTCTGTCATGTTGTATTAGAAACATATATCCGCGATTCTCATTTATCGGTAGCTCTCATTTGTTGTTTTTTTACTACTAGGATCACTTGTATCATAAGATAGTTTGAGACATTTATTGTCATGAGGGTAGCCAGAGCCTCTTGACACCTAAGGGCAACTAAAGATTAAAGGGCCATTTTTGGCCCCCGGGCCTTAGTTTGTCCACGTCTGGGCAAAACCAAAATTATGACATTTTTATGGCAAATTTAATACTAATGACCTCAAATTAAAAAAATACCAACCATAATAGCAGACGGACTAAAAGGTTTTCTAACAGATGGTGCTCATGTACTATGAATTTGAGTTTTCACTATTAGAGATATCTCACACTGCTGCTAATGGCAATCAATACTGTGCAAACACAGTACGGAATATACTAAGGGAGGAGCATAGTCGGGTCCAAGCAGGTTCTGGACTGGCAGCAGAGACAGGATGGATAGGTACAAAGTGGGGGTAAGAGTCCAAAAAAGGTGTCCGAAGGGTCAAGTAAAAGGTGTAGTAAGGTCAAAGCAGATGGTCTCACTGGCTGTGAAGCTTTGCAACACTCAGCCTTATATAGGGTAGTAAAAGCTAGAGGCTTGATAACGGATGTAGTGGGTAACCTGGGAAGTCTCCATATGCCTGCAGTAGGTGCCAATGAAAACCTGCCATGGATTAGAGACACTTAACCTCCCTAGCGGTTGAGACGAGTCCAGCTCGTCCAGTGCTGACTTGCTAAAAGTGCACTGGACAAGACTGGCTCCGATCGGCTCTCTCATGCTTCCTGTGTGGAAGCAGATCCCTCCCCCCGTTGTCACGTACGT
>CM070032.1:59145373-59156791 GCA_036250615.1 Ptychadena robeensis
CTATGGTGCGCTTTTGGTACAGAAATCTGTACCTCAGCAGTGTGCTAGGGAGGTTAAGCAACCAGAGGCTGCAGGTGGTAACAAAAAATACAATTTATGACCTAAATATATTTTTTAAATAGCTTTACTTTTCATAATATTCAATAACTTCTTAGGCTTTTATGTGACTTTTTCGTTGTAGATAGTGGAATCCTGCTTAGAAGGGGTGTGCAAACCAGACCCTCGTATCTATCAGATGTGTGCTGAGCGACTCTGTGTTCAACCTACTAAGGCCATCTTTTTAGATGATATCGGACACAACTTAAAAGCTGCTGCCCAGCTGGGCTTTACAGCAATCAAGGTCAGTGGCTACTTGCCTACCTATACACCCAATACCCTACATTTTCATGTTATCTTTACTGCATCAACTTTCTTCAGTCAGTAAGTCAAATCTCTTTAAAACTAAGAGAAGTAAGAAGAAATCAGAGAAACCAAAAATAACCTCTCCCAGTGGACACCCTTCTGAAAGTGTAGTGTTATAGGGTAATTTGGACCAGTTGACATTATCACTGTATGTCTGGGCTTCATGAAGATCATATTCAGTTGGAGAGGTCAGCATGGTGCTGTATGTAGCTTCATGGAAATAGGCATGTTTGACAACACCAACAGCTGAGTCTCTATGATAAATGGATTTAAATCCAATGAACGAAGAGAGTGGAGGCATTTACAGAAACATTGGCAAAGGAAGTGCTTAAAGGCCCCCATACACGTGTCGGATTCGCACCGGATTCCGGCACGATCGATTTCAGGCGCGTGCACGCGAAACGATCGTGCCGGAATCGCATGCAGCCCACCTTGTCCGATCGATCAGGGGCTCAGAATCGGATCCGACGGAGAACCAACATGTTGGTCTTTCTCATCCGATTCTGCCCGGATCAGGGGGAGTTGCCATTTCTGAGGTGGAATCGAATGTGGAATCGCACACGGAATCGTGCCGGAATCTGCTCGGACAAGGTGGTATGCTGCGATGGATTCTCTTAATTGGCAGATTGATCACACCTGCGATTCCCGGCAGAATCGCCGGAATCGATCGGATGATGAATTGATCGGACATGGAATCCGACACGTGTATGGCTAGCTTAATGATGTTGTTTGTCCATCAGCTGGGTAAACATGTGAGATCCATCTGATTTACTGCAGCTTATAATTTACATTGTGTGCAATGAATGTAAAGAAGCCTGTACAACCTAGAATGCAGCAAAGGCTTGAGTTCAGCATTAAAAGATCTGTATGACAGTCAGAAAATGTACTACCATTTGTGTTAACATTGCTAACATTTTCCTGTTTTGTTTCTGGTGAAAGGATATTTAAATTATATTGCATCTTAAAGATTACAACATATGCAAGGTCATTTTACATGTGATTTGCCACAATAGAGCTTGCTTGGCTGAATATATATAGAATCTTGTTTATTTGGAACCTACTACACCTCCCTGCACGACCCTTTGGGTGTTCTTCAGCTACCCCCCTCAGTCCTCCAATTGTGGCCCATAGAAACCTAACCGTTAATGCAAAGGCCATTGGAACTCACCTGTCCGCCAATCCCCTGCTGACGCATCTTTGCCCGGGATCTTCTTAGAGCGAGAAGATGAGATGAGGTGAGGTAAGGTGAGGGATTAGCTCATGCGCCATCTGGGTTGCTGATTGGCTTTGCTAGAAACCAAACCGTTAATGCAAAGGGCATTGGAACTCACCTGTCCACCAATTCTCTGCTGACTCATCTTTGCCCGGGATCTTCTTAGAGCGAGAAGAGGAGGTGAGAGATTAGCTCAGGTACCATTTGGTTTGCTGATTGGCTTTCAGGTATGCCAATCAGCGTGCTCATCCAGAGCGGTCGGTAGACAGGTAAGGGGCTATGCTGCCACTATTCCAACAATGAATGGGGGATGATTGTGTAATATATATTGTGGCACATAACCTCAGAATAAAGGCACATAATCTTTGAATCAAAGATTCAAAGGCTTGAATGATATCTATGAGGCAAATAACCGTTGATGATAAATATGACACAAAATGTGCATTACCATACTACAGTACTCCCTAATGCTTAAAGTATAACTTAAAACAAGTTTTGTTATTTAAAATTTTAAAAGATTGTTTTCTAGCTATGCATGCTGTCATTTTTTTAAACAAATGCTTCTACAAGTCAGTATAGGTTGCAAATGTTATGAGCGGCCTCTACTCCGTTTTCAACCACCATAGCAGCACCAGCAGTTGTGATTGGTTTAAGGTCTGTACTTTCCTATAATGACCATGAAGAAGTAGCTATGCTTTTGTAAAGATTGTAGATAATTTATTTATTTATCCTTTTTTGTTCTGCCGAATTTGTCCTAACTATATAGGAAAGTGAAGGAATTAAACTAGCAATCTGCAATAAAAATCTGACACCCTCAGCACTTCCCCACTCTATCTAGCAATTAAACGTTTTGCCCAAAACCTTTTGTGCCAACCTTTTATATAAAATAAGTCAAAAGGTTTTAAAAAAAAACGTATGTTCTTAATAAGGTAAAATTGTAATACTGTCTCATACAGGTGAATAATGTGAATGACGCACTTGAAGACCTACAGAAATTGTTGAAGTTCCCATTAAAAGATTTTGTTGCCAACACTCGTTCTGTGAGACCATCAATGGATATCTCAAGGGATTCATTGAAGAAGTATCTGGAAGATCTGTTTGGAGAAACGCTGTCAGGTATATAAATGTCATACCAATATGCAGACTAAAATATTTTCCTCACTGGAGGTGAGGTACCTTCGTCAGGTGTGCTGCTACTTTGTGCAGTGATAACAGTCTGCTTTCTCTTCCATTCCAATGGGTGGCATGTAAAAGGATATTTGTGTAGGTCATTTTTATTTTTTTGATGCAACAACCATAATTATTGTCTTTTTAATTGTTATTGTGATAATGGGTAATGTTAGTGTTAATGCAGGGTAATTCCAAACCACCTTAATGCTACCCCTCTATAGTAGTTTTGATATCTCCACATTTAAGTGTCATATTTTTCAGAGCCAGATATGGCAGTTAGACATATTTTCTAAAAAAAACCTTTAATAATTTTTCTTCGAGCATGAAGAATTATGCTACCACTATATACTAAATGTATCAAGACAGGAGTTTTATGTAACAATAAAAAGTGATCATTAATTCAAATGCATTGTTTGTATATGAATAAATCATTGTTTCTAGCTGTCTTCATGTATAGCTGGCTTAAGGTAGGTCAATACCCGTTCAATAGATGAATGCTCGAATGCAGAGTAATGATGTCACCAAGTCGCTTGGATGGTGAATGGATGCCCACCATGCTGCGCAATCAATTCCAGTTCAATGCTTTGGTCAAAGTAACGGCAGTTGAACAAGGATTTACCAACATGTTGGTTCCCTGTTTGACCAAGCTTTCTTCGAGTGATCCCGCTTGAAGAAAGACAGGCCACAATCGATTCACTAACAATTGACCACCACAAATGCACAGGGTTGATTGCTCACTAATCGATTGGACATCGACCCGTGTATGGCCACCTTTCTTTGGTCACTTTACTTAAAACTGCACAATGGCCACCATGAGACCTTTTAAGCCTTTAATATTTGTTCTGTATTGCAGGTTCTCTACTTGTTCGTCAGTTCAGTCATGGACAATCCAACCCCACCTACTATGTCAAGTTTAATGGAAAGCAACTGGTAGTGCGGAAGAAACCTCCTGGAAAACTACTGCCAGCAGCGCATGCCATAGAAAGGGAATATAGGTAGGTTTACTATTGTAACTAGGGTCCTTCACACTTATAAGGATATCATCTATATTTCTCCCCTCCGTAAAGCTGTCATAAATGTGAGTAAACAGGATAAACAGAAATTAACTTTTTTTGAAAACTACATATAGGAATGATTTGTAGATCCAGAAGCATAACTCAGGCACGTTTACCTTTTAAATCCGGCCTGTTGTTGCCTTTATGAAAGTCTCTCTAGCTTCCCTCTGCTCATTTAAGCTTAAATAACCCCTAGAGGCGTCCAAACATCTCCATAGGGAAGCCACAGTGGCGTGATCATGTGATGGTGCAGTGTGTGCATCCTCATCACGACATCAGGCAGCCTCTAGGATGTCTTTTCATCAAGGTCACAGTTTTTTTTTTATTAAATATGACAGGTAAGGTTATTTAAATATGAGTTGGCACATTGTGTTCATTCATATATTTTAAAACGGGTTTATATGTATATATTACATACACACACATTGAATTTGTAAACATATAGCTTTTTAATACATTCAGTATTCATCAATGTAAATGGACGTATTCTTTGTAGGGTATTGAAAGCACTGGGGGAAGCTGGTGTACCGGTACCAAAGGTGTTGAGCCTCTGTGAAGATTCAAGGTGTGTATTTTTAACATGTATTACATTTTTATTGTTATGCAGTGTTGAGTTACAGTATAATAAAATGTTCTGTTCTTGACAGCATCATTGGAACTCCATTTTATTTGATGGAATATTGCACTGGGCGCATTTTTAAAGACCCTGCCTTGCCTGAATTAGACGCTAGAGAACGTCAAGCTATTTATAGAGAAATGAATAAAGTTCTGTGCAAAATTCACAGTGTTGATATCAAAGCAGCTGGACTGGATGATTATGGCAAACCAGGTATGTTCATTTCATGTAGAAACTATTTATGTAATGCTTGTAAAGCAGATGTTGCTCCATATGCATATTAAGTCTGCAGCAATTTTGGTGATGGTACCATGTTCAGAGGCTTTGCAATTAACTTGCAAATTCAAGTTTTTTTTGCAAATTAAGAAATTTTACACCACTTTAACACTATTAATGACAAAAGCACTTTTGCTGTGTGTCTCTGTGCCTTAGCTGCTGCATCCAGGCTTATTCTCAAGTCGTTTTTCAGGTAGAATTGGGTTCCTTGGCTTATATTCGGGTCGGGTTATACTCTAGTTGAGTAAAGTATTCACAGCGCATCCGTTTTTCCACATTTTGTTATGTTACAGCCTGAATCCGATGGAACATCTTTGGAGAGATAAAATGGCTGTGCACCAACGCTTCCTATCCAACCTGATGGGGCTTGAGAGGTGCTGCAAAGAGGAATGGGTGAAACTGGTAAAGGATAGGTGTGCCAAGCTTGTAGCATCATATTCAAAAAGACTTAAGGCTGTAGTTGCTGGCAAAGGGGCATCTACAAAGTATTGAGCAAAGGCTGTGAATACTTATGTACATGTGACTTCTCAGTTTTTTTTTTCTTAATATATTTGACATTCTCATGTAAAACTTTTTTCATTTTGTAATTATGGGGTTTTGTGTGTAGAATTTTTAGGAAAAAATGTATTGAATCCATTTTGGAATAAGGCTGTAACATAAGAAAATGTGAAAAAAGTGATGCGCTGTGAATACTTTACTGTATCACTGTATATAGAGTAGTTGTTTCTTTGGTTATGTTTCTTTCCTTTTACTGTTTACTATGTAATGTACCTCTGTTTATTATGTATAGATGCTTATGTTCAACGTCAAGTTCAGACTTGGACAAAGCAGTACAGAGCTAGCGAGACTCACCAAATCCCGTCCATGGAGCGGCTCATTGAATGGCTTCCACAGCATCTACCTTCAGACCAGAAAACCTCAGTGGTACATGGAGACTTTAGGTAATCATTGAAAAAATGGGCGATTTATCTTATACATTTGATCTGCTACGTTGTGCTAAATGATTCATTAATGTGCGTGTGTTCATACAGCCTGTTTATTTTTGGCTGCCCAGTCTACCACAACAGACCAAAAATTGCCTAGTGCACTTACACATATGCATGCATTTAACCTGCATTCCCACAATACTCTTGTTCTGCAAGGGTGTTTAACTGCCCTTCAACAGAGACATATTTGTGATTTTAGTATACATTTCACAGCTTGTCCTGTCAGACAGAACCTGTTTTAAAGCTTGTTTACTGTTTGTTAAACTGTGAAAGTATTTACTGCACATAGAAAGAACACATATTGGCAGACAAACCAACACATATAGACAGGGGTGCACATAACTTTTTTTGTCAGTTCCTCAGATGAGTACCAAAGATGGTGTTTGGTACTCACCCCATATGTAGGGTTTTTTTTTCACTGTCTCCCTCCTGTCCTCTGTGTCAGCTTCCTGCGTGGTAGATTCTGCTGCAGATGGGCCTCCCTGTTCCTGATTGAACCCCCAATTAGCTGGCTTTGGGTCAAATGTAACTCTTACAGTACAGCACCGTTCGAACCAGATCTCAGTTTATATTTCACTATCATATCTCATTAGTGCAACTTTTCTCTTGTCAGATTTTACCCTACATGTGCCTACTCTGATTTTTGTTCCCCAGCCCAACCCCAACACCCTTATAAGTCCAATCAATTTTTTGCATTAGTAATTCTCATTCCAAATTTGACCCCTAACTACAACGTTTTATGGTTTTTAAAGTTTCCCTGGGGTTATCCAAATGACATAAATTGTATACGTTTAACAATAAAAAAAAAAAAAGGAGGCTGTGTGAAGCTGTACTCTCAACTCAAGCTGCAATATCAGCTTCAGCCACCGGTTGTCACTAGAGAGCGCTTGCCGTCAGAGCACAACACAAGCAAGGCTCCTCATCAGAGAGAAGGGGGAGGAGGGGGAAAGTTCCGTGCATCTCTCCCCCTGTGTAGTACATGGATGCACTTAGGAAGAAAAGAAAGGTATGCAGAGCTAGGTTGTAGACCTTTTTTGCGTTCCAAAAATGCTTATTTGCACCCATGAATATAGATATCATACACACAGATAAAAATTTAAAGCATTTGGTCCATGTACAATAGACATAACAGGGTCTATTTAGATGATTAATTGAAGGAATCTTTCACAGTCCATTATTGTTAGTCTGTTTCTTGTGTTTGTTTCTTGATATCCATTTCATTATGGGTTTTTTTTTTTACTTTAGGTTGGACAATTTAATATTTCACCCTGAAAAACTAAAAGTTCTTGGTGTTTTAGATTGGGAATTGTCCACACTAGGAGATCCTTTGTCAGATGTAGCTTATAACTGTATGGTTTATTACCTTCCACAACATCTTCCTATTCAGAAAGGTATGAGATTTTTTTTGTTCTTATGCAGAGTTGTTTAATGACTGATGTGTAATTGCCCAGAATTGCTTTCTATTGCCGTATACTCTAAGTGGCTGGTTTTAGTAATTTGCTAATTTTTCCTGACTCTCCTGTCTGGCATACTTCATTAGTATCACCACTCAATTTCACTTATTCTCTTAAATTTATTAAAACAAGCCTGAAAATGTAAACAGATTACCGTATATACTCGAGTATAAGCCGAGATTTTCAGCCCAAAAAAATGGGCAGAAAGTGCTATCTCGGCTTATTCTCGAGGCAGCTGAAGGGGGTCCACTCACCTCACCTGAATTGCCACGCTAATGCTTCAGACAGAGACAGGCAGCTCCCGGTAAATTCTGCAATGTCTCCCCTCCTGTTAGCTGTAGGCTGGGCTCCGTGCTTCCGTGTGCTTCAGCATCAGCTGATGACTAATAATAAACTCCACACTGCCATCTAGTGGCCAGTTACTAGTACTAGTACACATACAATTCCATAGCCTAAATAAGAATTGTCTTGCAAATCTTATATTGTAATTATAATAATGCTGTGTTCTCTTGAATTCATTGATGATGTGGCACTAAGATTAATCCTGTTTGATTAATTCCTAGGGGCAATGGTGCTTTCTCTATATTTTTTCATTTAGAAAACTCCACTATCTGACTGCTTTTTACACCCTCGGCTTATACGTTTATACGAGTCAATACGTTTTTCCAGTTTTTGTAGATAAAATTAGGTACCTCGGCTTATACTCGGGTCGGCTTATACTCGAGTATATACGGTACATTGATAAATGTATTGATTTTCTATAAAATAAAAAAACAAATAAATATATTTAAAAGAATGAGACTTGGGTAGTAAACTTTCTAATGCAGAAAGAGAGAATAACAATTGTTCTTTAGGCATTATCTACACCTATTGCTGAGAATGGTGAATTGCTGAAAGTGAAATGAATGAAGGGGCTCAAGGGGGGTCTTCATATCAAGGTAACGAAGAGTCTGATTAAATGACTAAATGGGCCTGATCTGGCCCGCAGGTTAGGGTGTAGTGGCACATGCTGTTAGCTGAGTTGTTGGTTGTGTTTGAAAAGTTGATGGTGTTGATATTTAGCAGTAAACTTTTAATACAATGACCTTTAAACATGTGGTAGCTAATTAGTTAATTAAATGTACATGACTCTAAAGGATAATATTCAAAAATGTATGTATGTGTTTTTTTTAGGACTTCAAAATTATAACTTGTCAGAACTGGGCATCCCCACTGAAGAGGAGTACTTTGAGCAGTACTGTAAGAATATGGCTATTCCCGAGGTGGAGAACTGGAACTTCTATAAGGCATTTTCATTTTTCAGAATTGCTGCAATCTTGCAAGGTGTATACAAGCGCTCCCAGACAGGTACAGCAGACTCTCTATTTGTTAGCTCAGAGCCAGTCAGGCTCCATAGCATGTAAAGGTAGGCATACATGCCTCGATTCTCCCTCGATAGATGTCATCACACTGCAGCCGGCACCCTTTGTGCCATCCCCATCCAAAGTAATAGGATCGGATGGGAATCTACCAACCATCCGATATGTGGCCGATTTCTATTTGATCTCGCCAGGTGGGTGCCCCAGTTTTTCAGCCGAACAACCGATCCCCGCCAATTGGGCGAAAAATCTGGCAGCAATCTGCCTGTGTATGTCTAGCTTTACTGTGCTAGCAACTTCATAATAGCTGGAAAGTGATATTTTTTAAAGGTTATTTGTGCTGAGGGAGAGGGAGAATGCCCAAAAAACAAGCAAGGGGGCAGCATTGGGAATACACCTCATAGACATTGAGGAGTTGAATCCACTTAGAAGGTTAATAAAGCATTGTTCCTCAAGTTAAGCTTTAACTTTGCAAATAAGTGATAATAATTATGAGAAATATTATATGTATATTGCCTAGCAAAACAAGGGTTATTTTGTAGTACATACAACTGAATAAGATATGTTATACTTATAAATAGACTGTTGAATTCTGTTTCTGTATATTATAGGACAGGCTAGTTCTGAAAATGCAGCAGCTGGTGGAAAGTTAGCAGAATTCATGGCCAACATAGCATGGGATTTTGCCACAAAAGAAGGTTTTCGAATTTTCAAATCTCAGCCAGGACCCACTTCTAGAAATTCAACAAGGTCTTACACCACTTGGAGTCCAGTGTCAAGCCATAGTTTTACAGAGAAGAATATACCACCCACATCTTCCAGAACTTCTCATCAATCTGCGCAGAGAGGTCACCTGATCATCTCCCCTGATGGCCTTTCTAGTCAGGCCAAAGACCTGTACACTAAATTAAAGGAGTTTATTGAAGTAAATATTTATCCTGCTGAACAAGAACTGAGAAATTACCAGTTTTCAGAAAAAAGATGGACACCTCATCCAATGACTGAAGAACTGAAGGTGAATAAAGTGTATCTATAGTTGTAATTGTACTAATTATCGTACTACTTACTTATTTTTTAAGAATGAATACCTTGTCTGTTTTTAATGTGGGGCAGCATCACATGGAATAAAGCAACACTGATTAATACATTAGGCTTTTTTTTTTTACTTTATGTGATTTGTGTTATTTTTTAAAATTCTAAACACAACATTTGTTGTGTGCATTTATCTGAACCTTGAATTGTGTCTTATAGGAAAAAGCGAAATCTCAGGGACTGTGGAATCTTTTTCTTCCTCTGGAGAGTGACCCAGAGGGCAAATATGGGTCCAAGTTGACAAATTTGGAATATGCTCATCTTTGTGAATTAATGGGAACATCTCTGTATGCCCCCGAGGTACGTTGTGTTGATAACGCCTTACATTACCAGAGTATTGTCCCATAAAATGTATATTTAAGTGTATTGTTTTTACAATATTTATGACATTCTGACATTACATATCTAATCTTTTGTACAGTCGTGTAAAATAAATTAGGATATCCTATAACTGCCTGTGGGGTTTTGTAACATTCTCTAGCATATGAATATGTAATCTCCGTTTTAATAAAACTGGGAGATTGAAGGAACATAAGTTACCAATTAAACCTTAAGAAATACTTTTTAAAATATTCTGTGAAATTTAATTCAAATGAAGTATTTTCAAAACAACTGCCAGCATGCTGAGGTCTGTTGGTCCAAGCAAGTTCATCCCGTTATCAGACTTCAAGATGGTCACTAAATTCCAAGTCCAAAATGTCATCATGAGATGTACAGCAGGCTAATGCTATGTGCTTTTACATGCTATGTGAAAGTGCATGCCTCTACGGTTAGGAAGATGTTGATGGCAGAGACATATGTATCCTTATTTATATATTGATATTAATTGTGCTTCTTTGTAAAAGAAAAACATTTTGCCTAATATGTCCTCCTCATCCATTGTTTCCTGGAGACTTAAAGCGGACCTTACACCTCACTGGACACTTTACACTATTGGTAGCAGCACTGCTGATAATTAGGCAATTACTGCTCAAGATGTTAAAAAAAATGTTCCTTACAGCAGGAGAGGCGATTTTCGGGCTCTTCCCTCCTACTGTGTGACGTACCTGCCGTGGCGAAGTTGCAAACATTCACAGCAGGTGCATCTGAGATGAAGTCGGTAGTCTTGTGTGAATACAAATGTTTTATAGAATTACAGCCCCATAGTCAATTCCTAAAGTATGGGTGGAACTGTTTCTCTCTGCTCTTAACCTCCCAAGCGCACTGTTGAGGTACAGATTTCTGTACCAAAAGCACACCATAGACTTTAATGGAAAAAAGTTTTTTACATTGTAGGCCTGTAATTTCCCAAAGTATGTCCATACAGCAGTCTGGTAGACATCCTGAATATAATAACATGTTCACATGCTTTGTGAATAACTCACAATATGAGATAATGAATATGTCAATAACTCACTTTATCAGGGAAATTAGCACTGTGACCACTAGATGGCAGTGCAGATGTGGCAGGTTACATAGGAGAGCATGGGGGGGGGGGGGGGGGGGGGGGAGTGATCCCTGCAGCTGCAGCTGCCTCTTCATTAGATCTGAGACACAAGGAGCAGTGAGTTTGCTCTCCTGTGTCTCCGATCTCTTGCTCACGAACCCAGCTCGTCCACTGTTCTAACAGGGCAGAGCTGGACGAGCTGGGACCATCAGGAATGGCAGGCGGGTTAACCTCCCTAGCGCACTGCATAGGTACAGATTTCTGTACCAAAAGCGCACCATAGACTTTAATGTAAAAAAAAATTTTTATAAAAAAAAAAGTTATTTCAAGTATAATTAAAATTTTGTTTGATGTATATAATAAAAATGTA
>CM070032.1:59175246-59186817 GCA_036250615.1 Ptychadena robeensis
GGGGGGGGGGGGGGACAAGTAAGGGTATGTTTCCACTGCGTTTTGTGATCCACTGGGACCTCCTACGTTGAGCGCAGTGCTTGTCGGGGGTCCCCCAACAGATCACCTACACATTGCCTGCCCGGCGCATGCTCTGTTCTCACAGCGCTGAGCTGATTCGCCGATGCAGGAGTTAACGTAGTGCTGTCTGCACAGAGCATCTGCCGGGCAGGTACAGTGTATGTGATCCGTTGGGTTCTGCGCCAGGCACTGCGCTTAATGTAGGGGTCCAAACGGATCACAACATGCTGTAGAGGCATAGCCTAAGTTAAGCCACAGAACCAGATTGTGTTGGCTGTAAATGGGGTGTCTACAGCGCTGTCCCAATGTACACCAAAGTACTAACTGATATTAATGAAGTATTGGGTAAATTAAAATAAAAAATGAATGTATTGCACTATTGATGAACTTTAAAACATGTGACTCTTTACATACATCTTTCAGCTTTTCATAAACAATGAATGGCAAGATGCAATCAGCAGGAAGACCTTCCCCACAGTCAACCCATCCACTGCAGAGGTCATTTGTCACGTTGCAGAGGGCGATAAAGTAAGTTGAATTTGTGGGTAACTTCAACATCTCTTGTTGGTGGTGAACAAGCTTTGGATTGCGATTTACTATTATATATTTATAAAATGTATACCAGAATAGAGGGGTTCTTGCCTATATTGTAGTCAACTTGATCAAATATGTGTAGTCAAATACAGTACAGAACTTGACTGAAGTGCAAAGAAAAAATATATTTCTTACATTAAAACTACCATAAGGAAATTGGGTGGCCAATGCTCAGCCTGCAGCAAAGACACAAAAAATGGCAGCTGGCTTTCATCCTGAAACTTCTTTGTCTAGTGCTGCTATGCCCTGGGCAAACCGTCAACAGGTCAGATCAGTATACACTACTTTATGGTCCATGAGATGCAGCAATTTGGACAGTCGCATGTAAAAAAAATGCAAACCAAAACTGAGTCAGAGGAGACATTGTACTTGCCTTTGTTTCAGTCTGCATACAATTTGCATGGACTTGTCTGCTAATACTGCAATTTTGGCATCTCGGTGACTATCTCTACTAGGAAGTTCTGACATTCTAAATAGTCTTTATCTTGAAGTGGTTGTATACTCAAAATCTAAAAAATATATATGTGAAATTAAAGTTTGACTTGCCTCTGATCTGCTATGATGGTTGTGTAGCACTCCACAATCCTAAAAAAAAATATATATATACTTGCCTGCTATTCCCTGAAATCCTATGAGAGATTCCATCTTTATCTGCCAGGCATCTGGTGGTCAACTGGGTGCAATATCGCAAGTGGCCACTGGGGGCATTTATAATGGTTTTCTAAGGGAAAATTCTTCTGTAGCTCAGGCTCAGCTGTCACTGTGCTCAGAGATGTCGGCTCCTTTCCTGTCTGCCATGGTGTGAATCATAAGTGCCAGGGAGAGAGGAGGGGCTGCAAGGGACCTTCTTGAATAACTTGTTACAGGTAAGGTTTCTTTTTGCATTTCTCCTTATTATTGGCACTTCTAGTGCCATTCGTGAAAACATTACTTCTGGTGGTAGGTCAGTTTTAAAGGCTGCTGTACAAAAGTATAAGGCAACGTGTGTGTGTTTGTACACACTTGTGGTCCCCTAAGGTTTAGTTAAATGGTCTGCTCTGCAGTGCCTGCTCTTCCCCAGAGCACTCCTTCTGTTCTACTGTGCTTATTAATTCTGCTGTTGGAAAGATCAGTTACTAAGATTTATTGGCAGGGCGTACAAAATGTTACTGCCAGGCCTGTGCTATGGATTGTTTACCTGAAGGCTGGATCTAGCATGGCGTGTCTTGTACAGAGATTAGTAGCTCATTCTCATATTGTATCTTCTATAGTTATCTTGCAGAACTTGTGGTGCAACATTCTGCTGCCAAGTACAAGGCTGTGTGAGGCTAACCTTTATCTCTCCCAGGGAATATAATGCTATATAATTCGATAGATGTTATGGCCAGGCCTGTTTTTAGTGCTTGTTGTAGGATAGGTGTGAAGGGGTAGGAAAAAAGGAAATTGAACATTGTAATGCACATGTATTCTGGCCTTTCCATATCTTGAGTGCTTGCCAGATAGATTTAGCCTTTGTGCAAGCTTCATGATTATGTAAGAAATAACTTGTTTACAAAGTTAATTGGGTTGCTTTGGCAGTGGTAACAGGTCTTTATATATTTTTGTATTCTATTGCACAAAGTGATTACCTTGACTCGGAGAGTTTGGCATAGAGAGGGTCCCTAAGGGCTGTTTCATTCTGGGTGTGGTAAATCTCTTGATTCACAAGTACAGTTTTTTCACTGTCTGTGTACCATTCACGGTAGTGCTGTTTTAATTTTGTTTGTGTGCTCTGCTGTTTTCATTAAAATTCAAAACATGGGGCAAAACACAAGGCTTGAAAAGTGATACCAAAGTGTCAAACTCTGTGTGAAAGAGCCCTGGGTGAGCCATTTCCTACCAGTAATTCTCTGAGCAGGAGGTGGGCAAGGAAAATATGATCTTTCTTTTTAGAATTCATTTTTTTAAATAATTGGATGTGAAGCCTTGCCTTCTTTTGTTAACTTTAGTTAGGCCCAATCAGTAGAAAGAAAGCAAAGTAAAAGCTCATTTTTAGCATGAAAGCTCTAGTTAGGAGGTAAATGGTCCCAGTCAGTGCACCAGTGAAGAAGTGAGTGGTATCCCAAGTGCATAATAAGAAAGAGTTATATATGTGTGTCAATAACCAAATCATGTGTATTAAGAGCTACAACTGTACTTCAGACTAGCACACAAGAGTTGTCTGTAAAGTACATATGCCTGCAATGACGGCAGACATGCATACATATACATGCACCATGTGCAGGTAATGTGTTATCAACAATCTAAGAAATACATTGCCAACATGGCTACTCCACTCGTCAAATACCAGCGGGAAAGATTGTGCCATACTGGTCGATGTGGTGTCCACTTCCCTCATCCAAATTCTTGCAGGCGCAAAATTAGTGCCCTGCAAAAGTACTGAGTATCAATGTACCCTGGTGAAATGTAGGAGATAGCTATAAACCTCATACAGAATTGGAGACCCAATGTTTAAATTAATTTTAGGCAACAAAGCATTAAATGAAAGAATGATGAACCAGGGATAGCAAATTGTTTACTGATCAAATCTCCGGTTTAGTGACCCATGTCTTTTCCGATTCACTACAAAGAAAAGGCACCCTTTCTTTCCAACCAACATATACATTAAATACTGTGTTCCTTGGCTTTGTCAGGTTCACACATATGCAATACAGTCATCTACATTTGTTGCCATATTTCACACACTGCAATATCCTGAATTGGTCAGGCAGCCCATTTGTTTGAATTGCTACTCTAGTGCAGGTGTGAAAACAACTGTCGTCTTTGCCTTTGTTATCTGGTGCGCAGCACAACATTGCACGGTACATCTCCACTGATAAGGTGTGTTTGAGGTACCATTCAGAATAGATGACCACAATGAGGGGTGAATGTCGGCCTGTTTCTATGTGGGCTTCACAATTTTTAAACATGTATTTTTCTTTTAGAGGGGAATTGTACTGTATCTTGCGTATAAAGCAGGGTGAGACATGTACACCTATATCTGAAGGTGGTGGTGTCTTATACAGACTACTCTAAAAGCCGTCTTACTTTCTATTTCTGAGCTGCTGGAGGTCTAAGGTGAATACATTATTAGACTTAGTTTAAGGAAACTGTAGGCTTTGGTTTTTTTCAGTTTTTGTTTTTGCATGACTGTTCTCTTTAGTGAAAGCTGCGTGGTTTTGTCATATGATCTTCTATTGTGCATTGAACTGGACGAAACTAGTTTTCCCTCTGTAGCAATAGATCTATAAAGAATGTACTTGTCCCACTCACTGAATTTCCAGGACAAATTTTTTTTTTAGAAAAGCAGATGTTGGATCTCAGAAGAAATGATGGATGTTCTCCTCCAATTACTGGCATATACTCCTTCAGATGTATAACAGGCTTTCCATGTTAAGGAAACCAGATACAGATATATTGTTTGTTTTATAGACCCCCTTCGCTATTAAACAGACATTTAAACAACTGAACAAATATCATTATTCCTATCCAAGAAAATGTCAGGGAGGGCTGTCCATTTTCCTTGAGCCCCAGCAAAATGGCTTTGCAAGTTCTGTTCCAATATTGCTTCTGTAGGCTGCAGACTCTCCCTCACATGGCAGTGCTTAGACCTGGCCAAAGTGCATTAACTATTAACCACCAGGGCCATTTCTCCAAATATGCTGAATGTGTGTGCAGAAGGCCCCCGCCACCATTTCTCCCCTTTCAGATCTGAAAAGCGCAAAAGGACATGGCACCCCCCACCCGGTTGACAGCTCCACCAGTGGCCGCACACCAAAACCTACCCACCCCCTCTGATGGACAAGAACTTGCATAGGGCCCCCTGAAAGGCTAGAAATGGCACGGTTACACACTTCAGGTGGATGAAAGTCTGTATCCTTTCACATGAGTGTCCCCCACTAATTCTTCTTCCCTGTGACCACAGCCCTTCCTTTGTAGACCAATGTAACTGCTTTGTTTGTAGCCTGAACAGAATAACTTCACATTGATATCAGGAAAGGAGATATAACTGCTAAATGTACACACTATGTCCTGTTCTGACTGTCTCTATCTCCAGTTTAGTTCATTAACTGTAAATGGATTAGTGTAAGTGGATATATTAAAATGTTAACCTTTTCTAATGCCATTACAAAGGATTGGCAGCTGATGGCAACCAGGACATGATAACCTGACATGGCAGGAGCGACGTTGACTTTCTCAATGTACCTGGTTAATTGTAATCTGCTTTCCACCAGTCCATATGGTGTAGGTGAATAGATCACTAAAGCATCTTTTCTACTCTTTGTTTTCCATCACCTATTTAAAGCATTTCTAAGCATGGATCAAGTCCAGATGTGCTATTCTAGGAAGATCTCGATTTTGCAGACTGTTCATAGAAAGTACTGCTGTCCATATCTACAACATCTAGCATAGTTCAAAAGGGGTAAAAAATTGTTTGCTATACTTTTCCGGGGTATAAGACAACTCGGTTTGAGCTGCGTTCTGTAAGAATTTCAAAGCAAAACCCTTTTACTTGTGTCATGATCCTGTAATGTCTGGGAAATATACATATAAAAATATATCTTGTGTAGTGCTTCAAAGCCATTAAAGTACACAATTCTGTTGACTCTACGTATGTGATGGTTGGTCTGCATGGGTAAGTTGAAATGTTCAGCTGGTGGAAAGGGATGTTAAAGGTATCAAGGTATGCTAAACTTAAGTCCAATATTTTTGCATGAAAGAAGCGAAGTAAAATAAATTTAAAACCTTGCCTGTGGCTCTATTGTGGAGCTTTTTCCACTGCTTGTCTTCCCGGAAAGTTAGTAATTGTAGAGGTGTGGTGAACATGCTAAACTTGGTTGTGATCTTTACTCAACTGGAAATTTTTCTTATGCCACCCCCTCCCAACTGTGATAAGAAGCTAGGGGATATCACTTTAATGAGGAAAGAATAACATGGACAGTGTATGTAGGCCATACCCACTCTATTGAAGCTTAAAATGGCATGTTTATTGGTTTGTGAAAAATCCTATTGTCCAGCCATATGAATTAGAAAGGCATTTATCACAAGTGACTTATATGACCTGTTAATATGCTGCTAATAACCCAGCTCTTTGTGAACGTGCTTGGTACAGTCATCATCATTAACAATATGGATACAAAAGCTGTTTACTCAGAACCCTGTACTGTATTATCCTTTACTATGTAAAATGTTATCTTATCATAATTAAATTTTTCCATGTATACACTCTGCATCCTTTGTTATGAAGCTTTTTTTCTTTTTTCAGTATTGTCAGGAAGGGTAACCTTTGACTGGTATTTTTATAGGCAGATGTTGACAAGGCCGTGAAGGCGGCACACAATGCGTTCAAGCTAGGATCACCATGGAGGAGAATGGATGCCTCTCAGAGGGGAGTCTTGATAAACAGACTTGCTGATCTTATTGAGCGGGACAGGGCTATTCTGGCCGTAAGTAAAGAATTTATTTATTTTTTTAACTTTAACATAATCAAGAATATTGATTTCAATGAAAATTATTTGTATAATACACTTTGTTGTATTTATCAATGATGACTGAGATTTTTTGGGAAAAATGCAGAACCTTATAATATGGTATGGAAGCAGAGACATTCTATCATTGCTGCTCACAATGCAAGCAAGTCTATATCTATATATGCTAAGAAATGTAATTTTGTTTTAAAAGAGTCCTTCTTCTTCTTTTTTTTTTATTTTTTTTTTTATACGCTTGTGTTGCAAACCTTGTAAAACCATGAACACAAATAGAATGTAGCTTGGCTTTCCTTGGCCTGAGAAGAAAAACAAATCCAACAGTGCTTCCAATTCCAAATCCTTCTTCTCCAAACAGAGTTCTTGTTGATCCTTGTAAAAATATTTAATTTTTTGAAACTTGCCTGAACACTGACCTTAAATTCTCACACAATAAATATTCTGTCTCCCTGCTATCTTGTGACCTGCAGAACTTCTCCCAATCATGTAATGTTCAGTAGACCAAAGTGTTCCATGGTACAGAAAGCAGTGGTTCTACTCCATACAGTATAGCGATTGATGGGATTTACCCACAATAAATGGGAGCTTGGAAAAGGAACTAATGTAGCACATTCAATGACTAATAAGCTAACATATTACAACTGTTTAAGACTGTTTAAGGTTTATTAGGGCTTGTTTCCATTATACGTCGGGACCCCTACGCTAAGCGTATACGCTTAGCAGGGGTCCCGACGTATCCCACAGACATTGCCTGCTCGGCGGATGATCTGTTTACACATCCACCGGTGCAGAGGCTGAGCGTACTCTACTACGTTCAGCCTGACACCGGCGGATCGGCTCTGCCGAGCAGGTAAGTCTATCTGTTAAATTGGTCCCAACGCAATGGAAACAAAGCCTTAATCTTGCTTATTTACACATTGCAATTTAAGTATTTATTTTGTTCTGCTTGCTTATTACTCCACAGAATTTGGAAACCCTAGATAATGGAAAGCCCTATGCAATTTCCTATGCAGTGGATCTGGATCTTGTAATCAAATGTCTGAGGTAATGCGATTTATTAGAAATACGCCTAGTATAGGGAAAATGTATCAATCCTGCAATAAATAAAAACATTGACCTGTTCTGCTGGTTAGATGCAGAGTAATGTTCTGTTCTATCCAACAACATTTATTTTGTTTTCTTTGCTTCAGATATTATGCTGGATGGGCTGATAAATGGCATGGCAAAACCATTCCTATTGATGGAGATTATTTCACGTATACCAGGCATGAGCCTGTTGGAGTCTGTGGACAGATCATACCGGTATGTTTTGGAATGTGTAGTTATATCTGAAGGTTACTGAGAAATGTTTGTAGGCGTCCCTTTGAGGTCTTACCTACCTCTACTATGTGTTCAGTATTTGCAGGTATAGGACTTTTGAATGATTTCATTGACTTGTTCTTGACTTTTCTAAAAAGTTAAATTTGTAACCCATATTATGTCTTGTCACAGTGGAACTTCCCATTGCTGATGCTGGCATGGAAGTTTGGTCCTGCTCTGGCAACTGGTAATGTGATTGTCATGAAAGTGGCTGAACAGACTCCTCTCTCCGCTCTACATGTTGCCAACTTGGTCAAAGAGGTATGGCTTTGTGTTTAAAACAACCATGCATAGTTTTATCAGCAACTACAATGCTGATTATTTTGTATTTGCTTCCAAAATTGAAATTCCTTTCAGTCCCTGTATATATTAAAGCGGACCTACCACCAGGAATCTATGTTTTCATGAATGGTACTAGAAGTGCCAATAATAGGGAGGAATGCAGTGGAAAAACTCCAAAAACTTACCTGTAATGAGCAATTTAGGAATATAATCTGGCATTTCTCTTCATTTCCTGGTTCATGGTGTCAGCAGAAGCCGGCAGCACGTCACAACAACACGTGATTTTTCAGTGAGCTGCTTTGCCATAGAAGATCACTGAACGCCCCCAGTGGCCACCCGCGATATTGCACCACCATGTGTTGGATTTACACTGAAAAATCACGTGTTGTGACGTGCTGCCGGGTTTTGCTGAGCCCATTAACCAGGAAGTGAACAGGAATGCCTGATTATATTAATAAATTGCTCATTACAGGTACGTTTTTGGGTTTTTTCACTGCATTCCTCCCTATTATTGGCACTTCTAGTGCCATTCATGAAAACATAGATTCCTGGTGGTAGGTCCGCTTTAACTTGTATTTATAATGCATATTATGCTGTGCTTTACAAAGACTGTCTTTTGGAGAAGATTGCAATTTAATATCACTGGTATATGTTAGTCTGGGTCAGTGATGGCAGAGTGCCCAAACAGACGCGCATAACCCATTTTTTTTCTAAATGTGTCAATTTAACCTGAACACAGGAGGACTAACCCCGGTCTGTCCAATTCAGTCTGGTTTTGTGTCAAAAGCGGTATGACAAAGAACCACCCTGGCAGTCCACTGAGATGCAGTTTTTTTGCTGGTCACCACGCAGGTCAGGGCTGCTCTGTGCACACTGAATTTTGTATACACGGAGAGATGACTAGTTGACTTCTTGTGAATACCCTACCAACTACGTGTGCCTCTTGGGCACATGTTCCATAGGTTTGCCATTACGGGTCTAGGTCATGTGTAACTAACACAATCTAAGGACAATTTCTGGAGAGGAGCCAGTTGACCTAGCATGTCCAAGAGAAATCTAGACTGGAACAGAATCTCTCTGACCTTTTTGCCAGAGTCTCCTCTGGAAACGTGGGTTTTATTCCTAAAATCCATTCACAATTTGTTATGACCATAAAGTCAGAATTGCCACTTCCGATTATGGAGAAAACCTTATTCTTCAAGCTGCAGCATTCCTTTTAGTTCCTTAATGCAGATACTACATAACATGAGACTGTGAACCTATGCTACTCTAATCTGTTTGTGGCTTTCTGGCAGATTCTCCAATGCAGAAACCAGAATAACAATGTTTCTCTTTCAGGCTGGATTCCCACCTGGGGTTGTGAACATCATTACAGGAATGGGACCCACTGCAGGGGCCGCAATCTCTTCTCATATGGATGTAGATAAAGTTGCCTTCACTGGCTCTACAGAGGTAAAACCATTTATACTGCATATCTTGTATAATGATTGTCAGTTTGGGCAGTGTATTGCAGTAATAGATTACTAAAAAATGTTTGGTCTATGCATAGGTAACGCTAACAAATAATTTCTACAGCTTGTTGTTTCTAATATAGTATGTAGAAGGGAAACTATTTCCATGCATATTCTGTTAATTTCCAGCACCCATCAGTGGGAGTATTCCCTATGTTTTGTCTGAGATATGCAAACGTATGGGTTTTGTTTGTCTTAGGTGGGACGTCTAATTCAGCAAGCAGCCGGTAAGAGTAACTTGAAGAAAGTCACCCTTGAACTTGGTGGAAAGAGCCCCAACATTATATTTTCCGATGCAGACTGTAAGTTAATAGCAAATATAACTGTATAACATATTGTTTTAGAATTTAAAAATACATTTGATTTGAATGCTCTGAAAAATGTTTTGAAATGTCATTGACATTTGCAGCCAGATATGTATACATGGAGGGCATAAAAATTCAGTAAAAGGTCTCGTATTGAAAATATTTCCCAGACAACTTGGTTATTGGTTTGTTGATGAACGTGTCCCCTAATTGTAATGGTGGTCCAGTTTCCTGCTGCAAAACCCTTGAAATATTATGATGGAGTTTTCTTTGGTTAATGCCCATTTATGAGACCTCCGTGAACAAAAAATTTTATGGAAAAGAATAATATTGAGAAGACTCCATTGTCCATTTTGCACTATGCCGTAATGACATGTGATGTCTTAAAGCCTTAGATCCCAAAATTCTATTAATTCTGGCATTAACCAAACAAACAATGTTTACACGTCTATTGTGTTTTTTGTCAAAGGAATTTGGGACATGCACTTTATGGAATTAATTATCGTAGAATCGGTCTGTTCACAATGTGTTGTCTGTGTTGTATACAGTGGACTGGGCTGTGGAGCAGGCCCACTTTGCACTGTTCTTCAATCAAGGGCAGTGCTGCTGTGCAGGCTCTCGTACTTATGTTCAGGAGGACATTTACAATGAGTTTGTGGAGAGAAGTGTTCACCGAGCCAAAAACAGGATTGTTGGAAACCCATTTGACTTCAAAACTGAACAAGGACCTCAGGTATGTTCTTTAAAAGTCACATGATCAATTTTTAAGATTACAAGCTCATTGAAATGTGTATGTACTTCAAATCTCGGTGCTTTGTAGTCCATAAGAAAACATAGGTTCTGCATTGTAAACTTTATTCTTCTATGTTCTCCCTAAACTGGAGTAAGAGTTAACATTAAGAGACATTCTATATGCTAGTATTTAACACTATGGGATGTATATTTTCATCCTTTTTAGGTTGATGAGGAACAGTTCAAGAAGGTCCTGGGTTACATAAAAGAAGGAAAAAAAGAAGGTGCCAAGTTGCTGTGTGGTGGAAATGCTGCAGCTGATCGCGGATACTTCATACAGCCCACAGTGTTTGGAGATGTGACTGATAACATGACCATTGCCAGAGAGGAGGTAAGGCGTACTGAGCCAACCTTAAAGGTGGCCATACACTGTTTTGATATTTCAGTTTAATTGATTTAGAAGTCCATTGTATGGAAATAGATTCCCACACACCTGGTACGATCAATCAACTAGTGATCGGACATGTTGGTAAATTTTATTTGTGGATTTTATAGGTATTTTTGAGAGATTGGTTTACACTTGTAATTTATATTTATGATCGTACTCAGGGTGGATTTGATTTAAATCATTATTTAAATCACTAGTCAGTAAGACTTGATCAGTCTAGTCAAACTAGTCTGTTTGATTTAAATCAATCATTCTTGCTGGTATTTAGTTTATATTAGATTTTTTTTTATCCCCAGTTTAGGTTAATCATTCATATTTGGACAACTTTTCTTAGTTTTCAGAGCGGCAAAAGTAAACCAAGCATCTGTGATAATATCTTGTAGCAGAGAAACTGCTCAAGTATCTTATAAAAACAGAAGACCGAAGATAATGATAGCATAAGCACATCACCCAAATTTCCCCATGAATAGACATGGTTGAGGGGACACAAAAGTAACATGTTTATTATACACCGTGCCAGAAATTAAGTAATGACCATCCTATCAATCAAAAACAATGCGCAATGCTGAGGATGTACACATCAGCACGTTTCGTTGAAGACTTCTTCAGGGGGTACAATATGTAGATTTGACCTATTAAATTACATAACACAAACAGCCAAAACAAGGCTATCGGTCATATTGAATAACCAAATCGACATGAAAGTGGACACAGACCCTCAGGGGTTACTCACGTCCAACAAACTTGCTCCTGCCACCCTCCGCTCTCCCCGCCCCACCAACCCCCATCCCTGGCAC
>CM070032.1:59186917-59199981 GCA_036250615.1 Ptychadena robeensis
CACAGTAATAGTCACCTGCACACACAGGTATCCCCCTAAAATAGCTAAAACTAAAAACTACTTCCAAAAATATTCAGCTTTGATAATTATGGGTTTTTTGGGTTCAAAAATACCACTTGCCTAATAATTCTGCACTCCCTGTAGATCAATATAATAACCAGGCTGACCCAAACCATCAACTGATCATGTTTACCAAAGTAAATGTATTAAAAATCGATCTTGTTGTACGCAGATCACCACGGCATTTATGTGGTAAAAGTCTGTCTCTCTGTTCCCCAATGGTGTCGGTGCAGTGGAGACACCACCTTGAGAAATCATGTCTTTCCCTCTATATAAATCTTTGAACGTGAGTAACCCCTCAGGGTCTGTGTCCACTTTTATGTCGATTTGGTTATTTACTATGACTGATCCCCTTGTGTTGGCTGGTTATAGATTTGGCCTATGAAATTACATATCATGCTTCCTAAAGGAGTCTTCAACGAAACGCGCGTTGGGGTGAAATTTGTGCCATTTGGACTATTTTAATTGTCTAAGCACGTGTACAGATGTGACATCCGCAACATTGGGCATTGTGTCTGATATGATGGCCATTACTTCATCTTTTGCACTGTGTAGAATACATGCTTTTACATATTGAGTGGCCCGTCCCCTCACCCTTGTCTATTCATGGGGAAATTTGGGGTGATGTTTTGGCCACTATACATCTGAGAGTGTAGTTTTTATTGATTATAAAATCTTACTTACACCTCTGGAAGAGCCTGACATTGTGAATGGATTTATGGAATTTATCCAAAAATTTTACATATACAGCCTTATTCTACATAGTTAAAAACAAATCTTTATTTCATCATAGAAGAACCTTGGGATGGTAATATATATATTTCATCAAAAAGCACTGTATTTTTTAAATATTTAAATAAAAACAATCCGATTTTATTTATTTTTTTTATCCACCCTGATCGTACTACACCTGCGCTCTATAGTATGCTCGTAAATCCCTCGTGTTTCATTGGATCACACTGTGTTGGTACAATCGATCGTTGTTAGACTGGCGCGCGATAAAAAAAATTACACAACCCGATTTAATCTAAAATGGAACATGCCAAAGTCGACCCATGTGTGACTTGCTTTAGTGGCTTTCCAGTTTTTCCAGTAAACTATTTTATTTTTTATTTTTTTTAATTCATGTAATTTTATTTTCTTATAGATTTTTGGACCAGTGATGCAGATCCTCAAATTCAAGACCATTGAGGATGTTATTGAGCGTGCCAACAGCTCAGAGTATGGTTTGGCAGCAGCTGTGTTTACAAAAGATATTGACAAAGCAAACTTTGTGTCCCAGTCTCTGCGCGCTGGAACAGTGTGGTAAGGCTCCCCGCAAATAACTACTTTTGCAATTCAGATTGGACATCTTGGAAATTGTGATATTCATAAGATTGAAATTGCAATCAATTAATTTCCTTTTTAGATTCAGTGTTTGGGCATTTGCGGTTTGCTTCTGTGTGCATTTCTAGTTGGTTTACGCTCTTATTTATTTTATATATATATATATATTTTCTTAGCATAGTCCTAGTCCAGAATAGCATTGTGTGATATTTGTTGCTAAATGTTTAAACTCCAGGACTGTCATCTTTTGGGGTCATCACTCAAGACAAGTATGCAGCTGGTCAGACCAGGCTTCATTGTTTGTATATTTGTTGCGGAACCGGGACTTGTTTTGTCCAGCAAGCCTGTCTGTTTCAGTGCTTGCATATTTAAAGATATGGCACTAGCCACACATGGATTTATGTTCCCCAGATTTGCCTTTCCCACTGCAGAAATATATTGTAATTCTTCTGTTTATATTTAGGGTCAATTGTTATGATGTCTTTGGAGCCCAAGCACCTTTTGGAGGGTACAAAACTTCTGGAGTTGGAAGAGAATTGGGAGAATATGGATTGGAGGCATACACAGAAGTGAAAAATGTAAGTTTGCAGCTAATGTTTAATTCTCCAAGTTTACTCAGCATATTTTAAATGCATATTTGCCACTTATTTCAATTGAATGGTTAAATAACTACTATTTCCATAAAGGCCATATATTTTTCTTGTGGGTTTCAAATTGTAATTGAATGGGAATGATCTAGGTTTCAATCCCGGGGCACCACCTTTTGAGTAAAGATGGTAAAACAAGGTTTGCTTGACATAAGGTGTACCAACTAGCAATATATTACATGTGTCCATTGAATGTAAACTGCCCACATATCTAGCATGCTCTGCTCAAAGTTAAATTGTGTGAAGCCCCCAGTCATTAAATTATTTTCTGTCTTGCAGGTGACTATTAAAATCCCACAGAAGAATTCGTAAGAATCTCCTAATCCATACAGTTTTTTTTCTGCTTCCAGCACTTTGGATTTTCTACACAAAAAAATGTGAAGTTTTGCGCTACGAGTTTGTTTTTCTTAGAAATAGAATTTATTGTCTTTTTACGACATCATTTAACAAATGGCTACTTTACTATTTTACAATTGTCATCTTTAGCTATGTTCTCTAATAATGACTTGCTTTACTGCTTATCTCTTCATTGTATAGCTTTTGTAGAAAAAAATTGACTGGTGCCCTAGCAAGAGAATGAACGCTGTAGTGAGTCTGCGCTCCATTTCTTTAAAACAGTAAATACAAATATTGTTGAAGAAAAGTAGTGACATTGGTTTTGAGCATTTAAGCACTTACACTGTTACAATAAAGCCCTTCTTATGTTTGAGTTGTTCTGAGTTGGTTTCTTTCTATGGTGTACATCCTACTACTTTCCATCGGTTTCCCCTTTTCACTATAACTTGGTGTTCGAATGACAGCTGGCAATTACTTTTTTGCAGCTGCAGTTGCAGCCATCCCTGTGAAAAAAATAAATTGCATTAGCACAGGGGTGGGCAAATTTTTTGTCTTATGGCCCATAACGTTGTCACAGAGAGGCTGGACCAAAAACAGTAGTCACAAATGTGTCAAACGCATCCTTGTTAACTGTGTTTTAATGGACAAGTTAGAGCACCATAATGCTGGGCAATACAGCAAGTTGCATCGGAAATGCACACGGCGCAAGATGACGTTGAAGCTTTAATGTAAACTGTTATATCCATTGTCAATTGAAAGGTATTTAAAGCTTCAAACGTGGGTATTTTTAAAGCTTTAAAAATGTTTGACACTAGGGAAACTTGGCCTTGGGGCCTTTTTCACATAAGTAAGCACTGCTGTAGCATGGTCTCTGTGCATTACTGCACGTTAGGCTGGTTTCCATGGGGAACTTATTCTACCATTCACATTTGCGCATGTTGTCAGGTCCCATAGCAGCATGCGGACAACATTTTTAATCTGGCCCATGCTCCTCTTCCCTTACCCTATTTGGAAGTGCAGCATGGGCTGTATTAAAAATATAAATAACCTAATTGGAAAAAATATATAAATGGGCTGTACATGACTTCACTAGAGGGACAATCTAAAAAGGTTGCATATGTGTCTGTGTCCACCTTGAATCCTGAATCATGAAAGTGACATACATTACATTATTGCAGTGGTTCCCAAAATGTTTTTCCTTTAGGCCCCCCCTTGCCAGTGTCCAAGAAAAGCCAGGACCCTCCACTCCCTTACATGCATTAAAAGAAAGGATGGAAGTGGTGTTTCAGTGCTCCCGCCCTGGGATAACGTCTCCTCCTCCTAACTTGCATGCACACAACCAATCTTAAGATCGCCAGCTATTGGTAGGTTGATACCTTGTTCAAGAAAATCCACCATCTCTACAAATAAAATGTGTAAATTGTCCCCAAGATGGCGCTGCCGCCTTAGTTTATATACATTTCACCAACAGGTTTGTTTTCCAGCCCGAGCTTGTCTTGAAGAGAGGGGTGTATGGAGCTGAGCAGGACAGTGTCCACCCCCCTCTAACACTACTGCTGGTGCATGCCCATGCTGCGTACTGCTTGTTCTGGAGAAATACACAGGCCAGATTTAAACTCTAAAAGGGCCAGACATAGCCCGCAGTAGTAGTTTGCCCACAACTGCACTAGCAGATACTGAAAGTGCAATGAAGTAATCTCTCACAATGTTTATTGTATGACCACACTTTCCAAATCTGGGATGTTGTGTAACAGGCCCTCTTAAGCTAGCCATACACGGGTAAATTCCTGTGCAATCGACCCCCGATCAATCACAGCGTGGTGACGTCATCACGCTGTGATTGATCGGGGATCAATTGAACGAAAATCAATGTGCACCACATGGGCACATCGATTCCCGTTCAATGGGGACCTCCGCGTAGCAGTTCTCCCCAGCTTCCAGCGTGTGAATCTGAACACGCTAGAAGCTGGTCATAAATCCATCCAGCCTGCCTCTTCCCGTACAAGTGAAGAGTGCTGACTCCGCCCCCTTCACACTGAGCCTGGGCTGAGGCAGAGCTGACAGTCAGACTGCTGTGTGAAGAAGGCAGAGCTGGCTGTTCCTATACTTTTTACATGAAAATTCCTTTTCATCCAAAGTATTGGAGATTGAACTGTGTTTTCCAACATGTTGGAACCCCGTTGAATCGAGTTCCTTTGAGCGGGCACTATTGAACCCGTTCAAAAGAAAGCACACACAGGTAGGGTTGTAAGCAGATTAGAGTACAATCAGTCACAGTGACTGTGCACGTTAATTTTACTTGAATCTTTTTAGAAATCTACACGGTTGTGCCTAGCTTTAGACAGTTGTTGCATGGAAGATGTGTCCATGTGTGTAAGATTACACTGGGGTGTTTGTTTTTATCTAATCACCTTTCCTCATTTTTTAGTTTTCGGTAAATGGGGAATATTTTTTTTTCCACCTCTGCCCTGGGAGGTTTTGGTACCCTTTTCTTCAATATATATTTGCTCTTGCACCTACATACTCCCAATTTGAACAAGCACTGTCAGGTAGCAACAGTTACAGACTATGATAGATGGCAATGGTCATCACGCTGCTGTCGGGAACCTTGCACGGCTCCTATATCGAGCCGTGTGTTGCCGGCTTAAGTGCAGACATGTTTTAAATCCAATCACACACTTTCTAATGGGTTTGTTCTCACCATGCAAACCTAATGCATATGCAGTGTATTACAACTGAACATACATACATTTTCATGTGTATTACTGTATTTTTCGGCGTATAAGACTACTGGGTGTATAAGATGACCCCCAACTTTTCCAGTTAAAATATAGAATTTGTGGTATACTCCCCGTATAAGACTACCCCTTTCAAGGCACACCAAATAAAAAAAAAAAACATCAGATTTGCGTTCAATATGTTAATTTTAATTCTTATGACATGGGCAAACTGCCTGCTAGTCACGGGAAATCCACCGGCAAATGTGTCGGCGCGTGTCATTTTTTGTCCAGCTCATGGAAACCGCAGTGGACCCATGGCCTTACATATGTCTACTCTGACTTTTAATTCCCAGATCTCAAAAAACCTTAAAAGTCCTATTTTTTTTTTAGTATTCGTATTCCTAATTTCACACCCCTAACTGCAACCTTTCATATTATTGTTTACCTGTGGTTATCCAAGTGACATGCATTGTATACATTTAATTCAAAGAATTTTGGCAATCAAAATGTCAAATGATACAGTGAATGTGTTTTAATGTGTTTGAGCTGCAATACCAGTTTCAGCCACTGGAGCCACAGCCTGTCAGCTTCGTCTCACACATTGAGGAGGGAGAGAGGGAGGGGGATAAGGGGGAGCTTCCCATGTCTTACAGGCAGCCTACTCTGGCTCAGAAGTTTCAGCACTCGGCGTATAAGACGACCCCCGACTTTTGAGAAGATTTTCCTGGGTTCAAAAGTAGTCTTATACGCCAGGAAATACAGTACATTAAATTGATTGGGATATATGATCAAACCTAATCACAAAGCATGCAGTAATGCACATTACACACAAATAATGTTGGATTACACGTTGCACTAATTAGAAGCAAGCTTTGCTGCTTTTTAGGAACTATTGAACAAAAACAACTGAGAAGGTATAGCTTAATAGGTCTGCAATGGCATTCTAATCTCAGTTACCGTATTCTTCTCACTATAAGACCATAAGACACATCCAAAGTTTTGAAAGGAAAATTTGAGGGGAAAAAAAGACAGCTATTCAGATATTAAGCGAATATACAGAATGTTCCAGCAAAGTAGGCAGGACTGGACCATGCATCATTCATTCTATATTCCTCCGGCCAAAAGGCCAGTGCCTCACAATCTGGCACTGAACAACTTAACCATGAGCAGCTTTTTACATATGGGAGGAGATATGAGTCTTTGTCACAAAATGTATTTATTGCTATGCAGAATATTAATGTGAATACATAACTCATGCTATCTAATTGTAAAATGTGTCTCTCCATAAGTTGGTAAGTGTGTTCAGAGAATGGGTTCTGCTAGTGCATATAAGAGTTCTTCTTGGCAGTGGCTTTTTGGCTTTCCTGGAGGGAATGGAACAAATTTCTTGTTGGATCCTGCATACCTATAAAGTTTTCCCTTTCCAAATAAGGCAAAATGTACCGAAACTGACGTCATGGGTGCCATTCAAACTACCGCTGCCTTGTTCCAAAAATCGGAAGTGATGCTCTGCACATCCTCTGGATAAGCGGGTAGGGTAACACAACCCACGCACACACACGCAAACCTAGCTGCCCACCCTTCATTTCTCTATCTTTCTCACCAACCTCCCAGATTAGTATTCCTATGGAGAACTGAGATTACTGAACTGAGTTCACAAGAAAATTACAAGAAAAAAAACAATCCAGGATGGGGACCAGAAAGAGGGGTGTAAAACAGTTGTTTCCCGGATATAACTTGGTACTTGACAGGTATGTGTGATCAATGTTTTAGTTTCTATTCCACAAACGACATCCTTAATTAAGCTTTATATAGTTACATTTAGTGTAACATATTAAACATATTTCATTGCTGTCTGGGTCACTGCAGAATAGATTTGCTCACTGCTTTGTTCTGTTTATTTATTTATAATTTTTTTGCAAAAGTGGGGAAAGCCAAACATTTAAAGTCACCTAGAACCTAGAAAAAGATGTGTGAGTTGATGTTTGGTACTTCTGTTTTGTGATGGAGAGAAAGTACCACAAGGTGGTGGTATGATCCCTCAGCTGTCATGTAGATTATTCCATAGTAGAGGCAGCTTGTCACCAGCTTGTTCTTCATTGTTATTTTAGAGAGAACTCTTAGAGAAAATAATTTGCTACAATAAGTGTGACTCATTAATAGATAAAGGCAAAATATCATTCACCTTTGGCTGGGTTGTGTGCATGGTCCTAGTAGTGTGACCTATTCTTCATACATGAAGCCTTATTGTTTAGTTAAAGCTTTCTCCATCTCCTATGTTAGGCGCAGGAACTTTAAAGATATGAATGGTTTGCAAGGTTGTTGGTGAACTTATCACAGTAGTGCTGAGGTGGATGACGATGTTGCTGGTGGTTGACAATGAATATTTCATAAGTGAACACAAAAGCAATGTAGATATTTTCATTTAAATTAGTTTCATTTTGGAAGGGAATCCTGTGTTGGCCATCGATGAATATAAAAGGTTTGGAGTATAAGTGATACCCTTTATTGGCTCACTGTAGTAATGCAAGAAGCTTTTAGGATGTTCAGTTAGCCAGTAAAGGGAACTTAAACTACAAACATTTATTTACCTTGTAACTTTAATAAGCGTAAGCTTTCATTCATAACATTTAGCTTTACACATTTTTTTATTGTATTTGTGTGGACCCTTTAAGTAATTTGAGCATAGCTGGGCAGGAGATACGCAAATATGCAAGCTCCTTCTGTCCGCAAAATTCTACCACCCTTTCCCTGACACTGACTGAACTATTCAATATCTCCATCTCCTATGGTATCTACCCATCACCCTTCAAACATGCCATAGTCCTCCCCATACTAAAGAAGCCATCACTTGACCCCTCTCTTCCCTCTAGCTACCGACCAATCTCTCTTCTTCCTTTCACTTCTAAACAGCTTGAAGACTCACCAATTATCTGACTGTGAATTCCCTCCTTGACCCCTCCAATCTGGCTTCCGGTCTTCTCATTCCACTGAGACAGCCGTCACTAAAGTTGCCATTGACTTGCTCACCGCCATGGCCCGAGGAAACTTTTCCCTACTGCTTCTGCTGGATCTCTCCTCTGCCTTTAACACTGTAGATCTCCCTCTTCTTCTACAGACCCTGCACTCTATGGGTATTAGTGACTCTGCACTTTCCTGGTTCTCCTTCTACCTGACTGACCGCTCTTTCCAAATTTCTTTCAATGGCTCCTCTTCTTCTCACACCCCCCTCCCTGTTGGAGTCCCACAAGGCTCCGTCCTTGGCCCGGTCCTATTCTCACTTCACACCTCCTCCCTTGGCAAACTTATCTCATTCTTTGGTCTGCCATTTATATGCTCAACCTGAGCAAAACAGAACTCATCATCTTTCCTCCATCACCTTCCAAGCCCCCTCCCCCCAACATCTCACTTACAGTAAATAACACCGTCATCTTCCCCCATACTAGACTCTGCGCTCTCCTTTACTCACATACAAAACATTGCTAGATCCTGCCACTTCCATCTCCGCAACTTCTCCAAGATCCGCCCCTTCCTCTCCCCAGAGACCACCAAAGTCCTGATACACGCTCTCATCATCTCTCGTTTGGACTACTGCAACATCATCCTCTCTGGTCTTCCTCTAACTAGACTGTCAACTCTTCAGTCCATCATGAATGGTGCTGCTAGACTCATCTACTCCTCTAACCGCTCCTCATCTGCCACTCTTCTCTGCAAATCTCTTCACTGGCTTTCAATTGCCTAGATAATTACATTCAGAGTTCTGTGTCTTGCTTTTATATCACTCCACACCTGCTGTCCTACTTACATTTCCAACCTGGTACATAAATATACCCTTAACCGCCCCTTCCGCTCCTCCATTGATCTACTAATCACATCCCAATTCATAACCTCATCACATGCACAGCTTCAAGACTTCTCTAGGGCCACTCCTTCTCTCTGGAACTCCCTCCCTCGCCCCATTAGACTTGCTCCGACCTTCAGCTCTTTTAAAAAAGCCCTAAACCCCACCTCTTCAGTCTGTCCTACGCATCTTCTCATTCCTAAAATCACAACCATGCCAGCCCCCCCCCCCCCCCCCCCCCCCCCCCCCCCCCCCCCCCCCCCCCCCCCCCCCCCCCCCCACCACCACCTATTGTATACTCTGGTCCCCAACCAATAAGATTGTAAGTCCGTCCGGGAAGGGTCCTCCACTCCTCCTGTGTCAACTACTGTACCTGTGTGTTATCTTGTGTTGTGTCTCAACTCTATTTAATTGTACAGCACATGTGTAATATGTTGGTGCTATATACAAAATGTATGATGATAATAATAACAACTTTATTTTCACAATAAGACACACCCCATAGTTTTGGAGAGAAAATTTGAAATATAAACCAGAGTCAGAGAAACTTTTCTCATATTAATTGAATATATAGTAAGTTCCAGCTAAGTATGCTGGACCCTGTTGTGTCTACTCTATAATTCTCCAGCCAACCTAAGAGCCAGGAGGCAAGGCTTGGTTCTATTCCTTCTGGTCAAGCCAAAAGGCCATTGCCAGGAGGGAGATCTTCCAGTAGATGGTGCAGGACTGAAACTTTAGCATTTGTCTATACACTAGCGGGTACCCATTTTCTGAATCCACTGATCAGCATATGAAGAGAGACATTTTATACTGTGTCTAGTGTACCCAACTGTCTATTGTCTCTATCCATTGCCATCTCTTTACCCTAATGTATCTAGTAAACTGTTCTGATCTTCATCTATTGTCATATCCATTCTATGTTGTATCAAATGTACTGAACTGTCCACTCCTCTATCCATTGCCATCTTCATTACATATTAAATCCACATCTTTTCCACTTCTTTATTGTTTCTAGAATAATAAACTTCCATTGCCTATAGTGACTACCCTCTCCTTATTGTATCTAGTGTACCCAATTGTGATCACCTTCATCCTTTTTCATCTCCCTTCCCTATTGTATGTAGTGTACTCAACTGTCATTTCCTCCATCCATTTCATTACCTTCTAAGGTCTTGTGTCCAATGCTAATTCCCTGCGCTGGATGTATATCCAGTGCAGGGAATCAAGGAGCGTGCTGGCACATTTGTCGGGCAGATTCCCTGCTGCTCGCATGCAGTTTGCGGCTTAGGGCCCTATTCATGCAGCGGAGAGGTACATGGAAACATGGGAACAGCTTCGGTCATTGTTTTCCCGCGTCTTGGAGACACCGCCATTGATCTTCAATGGAGGTGACTTCTACGGCACAGCGTGGTCCTTCTTTGATGAACATCTATTTCATTTCCTCTATCTATTTTCATCTACCTTCTGAATTGTATCTAGTGTACCCAACTGTCATTCCTCTATCTATTTTCATCTCCCTTCTAAATTGTATCTAGTGTACCCAACTGTCATTCCTCTATCCATTGTCATCTCCTTTCTAAATTGTATCCAGTGTACCCAACTGTCATTTCCTTTATCCATTTTCATCTTCCTTCTAAATTGTATCCAATGTACCCAACTGGCATTCTTCTATCCATTGTAATCTCCCTTACAAATTGTATCAAGTGTACCCAACTGTCATTTTCTTCTATCCATTTTCATCTCTCTTTTAAAATTTATCTAGTGTACCCAACTGTCATTTCCTCTATCTATTTTCATCTCCCTTCTGAATTGTATCTAGTGTACACAACTGTCATTTCCTTCATCCATTTTCATCTTCCTTCTAAATTGTAACTAGTGTACCCAACTGTTATTTCCTCCATCCATTTTCATCTCCCTTCTTAATTGTATCTAATGTACCTAACTGGCATTCTTCTATCCATTGCCATCTCCCTTCTAAATTTTATCTAGTGTACCCAACTGTCATTTCCTCTATCCATTTTCATCTCCCTTTTAAAATGTATCTAGTGTACCCAACTGTCATTTACTCCATCCAGTTTCATCTCCCTTCTAAATTGTATGTAATGTACCCAACTATCATATCCTCTATCCATTGCCATTTCCCTTCTAAATTGTATTACATATAAGTACATTACATATAAGTACATTTCAGACAATATACAACATTAATAAAACAGATCCCTCAAACTTTTGTTTTTAATAATAATTAAATGATTACCGGTACATATAAACCCACTTTTTCAATACATTAAAACATTTTTATATGTAATAAGAAGTTATTACAAGTAAAAGTAATACATTTTATATGTTATAATTAAATCAATTATTACAAATAAAAAAGGAATGAATATAGGGGTCATATTGACCCTTATAGTCATTGCCAAGGGCTTAAAACCCAGCAATTGCCACTATTAAAAAAAAACAAATGGATACTTACACATGAATTAATCAGATACCCAAACTTTTATATTTAAATTGTTACATATAAACGCACTTCCCCTTGAATATAAATAAAACAAACAACAACAACACTGCACAGTTGGTTATTCACCCAATTCCACCAATGTAATCCTGTCTACATCACTTGCTCTTCCCTTAGGTTTAGGAAGCTTTCCGCATGGTCAATGTGTATGCAATGTGTCATTTGGGTCACACATGATCCGGTGCATCTAGTAAGCATGGAACCACTGGTAATATATTCATTGCATACCGATTTACTATGGTCCTGCCCAGGCAGGAAGTACTGAATCAGCTCCAAAAGATCATGTCAACAATTGAGAGAGGGACTGCATATGCAAAAACATCTACTATCACCCTGCACCCTGTGTTTTTTTAAGGTGCTTGTTGGAAATACCTTTTTAAACCTTGACCTAAACCTAATAGAATTATTTCCATATGGCTCTGATGAGTTTTGAAGGGAAAAGAAGGCCTGCTCCTTTAAGCTAGCCATACACGTGTAGGATTCCATGGCCAATTGATCACTCATCCAATTGATTCCAGCCATCTCAGCGGGAATGGGAGCTGCGATCAATCTGCCAATTAAGAGTATCCGATCACTGCACACCACCTTGTCCAATTGATCATGTCCAATTGATCGGGGGCTCAGAATTGGATCCGACAGAGAACTGCCCGATCGGCCCTGAATCAATCTGATGGAACCAACATGTTGGTTCTCTGTCGGATCCAATTCTGAGCCCCCGATCAATTGGACGTGATCAATTGGACAAGTTGGTGTGCAGCGATCGGATACTCTTAATTGGCAGATTGATCGCAGCTCCCATTCCCGCTGAGATCGCCGGAATCAATTGGATGAGTGATCAATTGGCCATGGAATCCTACACGTGTATGGGGGCCTTTACTCTGAATGATTCTCACTTCCACTTAAATTGCCAGAAGCATGGCTGTGAATTTAAGTATTTAGTATGGTATGGTAATTATAGAAGTAAACTTAGTATGTATAGTAGTAGTTTATTTTACAAAGTATAAAAATGTATTCACATACATAGATACAGCAAAATGTCTCTAGCTATGAGGACAGGAGCATAGAAATATAGAGGGAAGTTATTTATGATATTCAGGTGGAACCACTAGGAGGCTCCAAGACATAAAGGAGATCAGTCCTGTGGGATAAAAATAGGAATCGATGCAGTAAGATATTTAAGAGCATAATACAGGAGATGAGTCATATTTATGTGTTTAAATGGTTGATACACTTTTCATCATCTCATGAACCTTTCATAACAGGAATATGGGGGTTGATCCATGGATTTCAGGAAAGGAATACAAATTGGAGAATAGTCAATAGTCAAATTGGAGAAAAGTCAATAGACTTTCTCTGAAATGTTTATTTTTGATTATGGCTCAAAGTACTGAAGTTACTGTACAGGTTTTTATTGTTTTCTAATAGTAATGTATAATAATTGCTTGCATGTTATAACAAAAGATTCCAGAAATTCTTATAGCATACACTAAGGGGTTGTGTGGCTTTAAGCCTTTATATGTGTTATAGCTTCCCTCTCATATGTGTCCCTGCCATTATAGCTTCCCTCTTATATGTGTCCCTGGCGTCACTTTTTATGTGTCCCTGGTGTTATA
>CM070032.1:59229762-59242369 GCA_036250615.1 Ptychadena robeensis
GAAAGTTTGGGAACCACTGATCTAATATATGTGAAAATTCTATAAGAGGATTATGCCAAAGATGAGCCTCCGGTGATAAGCAAGAGAAAGGAATCTTTTATCTTGGTGTGACATTGTTGAAATATATTAAAGGACATACGTAACAGGGCAGTGCCAGCAGAACCAGTAGGGATCCCTCAATAAATAACCTTTGACTATATTTGCCTGCCCCACAAGATGTCTGCCTGCAAATGGGATGCTGCATGAGGGCCCATGGGATGGAGCCACCAGTGTATATGTTCTAATAGATTTCCATTTGAAACTTTGCTTTCAGAAACAAGCTTACAGATGCAGTATTTGTTTGGAAAAATACATTCTTGACCACCTTGATTGAGAACTAAAGGCAGGGGTGCACATAAAATTTTTAGTGAGTTCCTCAGATGAGTACCAGGAGATGGTGTTTGGTACTCACCCCATATGTATGTGGTCTCCCTCACTGTCCTCAACTTCCTGCATGGTAGGTTCTGCTGCAGATGGACCTCCTTGTTCTCTTACCTCAGAAGTAACACCCTAACATTTTCTAGTTTAGTAACTAACCCCTGAGACTATCTGCAGTCCAAATGTCATTCTTTCATAGTCATATTCCAACTGTTACAATGTGCTTTTCTCTTGTCAGCTTTTACCCTTACATATGCCTAATCTGACTTTCATGCCCCAGATCTCCAACACCCTTAGAAGTCCAATCTTTTTTTTGGATTATTAATTTACATTCCTAATTTCACACCCCTAACTGCAACCTTTCATAGGTATACATATTTCCCTGCAAATATCCAAGTGACATAAATTGCATACATTTAACATTTAGCTGTGGGTGTCCAGACACGGAGTGCCTCCAAGTTGTTAGTACGCATATGAGTTTTGTAACAATACTGCAGGTACGCATAGCTAGTTTTTGGCCCCTTTTGAGTACCACTTATGTGCACCCCTGATTATAGGATACCTTGTTTACTATTTTTGGACACACTTTTTTGAAAACACTAATGTATACATTGCAAAGGAATTAGCTTGAACCTTTAATCATAAACCAGACAGAAAGTATATTATCTGCAATAGTCTGTTATCTGTAATGTTCAGTGGAAGATTATAGTAGTAAATGCAGTAACATTATGTTACAGAAACTAATTGTTTTATTGTGCAACAGAAAAAGTATATATTTAATAGGTTAGGTAACTTAGTATAGATTGCTTGAATATGAGACACTAGTGCCTGGTTCACACCTATCCTCTTAACCCATGTTATGCAGAATGGATCTCCATAATTGGATTCAGATTCATTGCTTAGAAAGGCCCTCATATGTCATAGTTTTTGGTAGATTTGAGTTTATTGTACAAGAATTGTACTGCCAAATTGTAAAGTGTATGGTTTGCTTAAGGACATTGGCAGGATATTTCTTTAGCCTATTTGGAATTTATTTAACTCAATTTGAGACATTCAGCATTCAGTTACCTTGAATTAGAATACTGTTTTGCAAATTTTTACAACTTCATCAACTCTGCTGAGAGTTGGGCATAGAGACTGGCAAAGCCTGGTAAGGAGGGGGGTGGACAAACAGATAATGTAAGGCCCCATGTTGAACCTGGCCAGCCAAGTAAAGGAGTTGGGGAGAAGCAGAAGGCAAAGGAGAGGAAAATGTGTAGGTCAAAAGACTTCATCAGGAAATTCATCCTGGTGCTCTGCTTGTATAAGCTTTTTGGTTTACTATGGGCAGACAGAGGGTTGCAAAAACAATGTGAAGGACAGCTAAGAGATGAAGGAGAAAGATGTATAGATATTTAATTTGAATAAAACTTTCAGGTAATAGCAGTTTATTAAGCAAATGCCATTTGTTTCCCTACAGCCTTTTTTCCAGCCTCCTCCACTACTTTTTTCAGTTCTAAATTTGTACTGATAAATGTACTGGCTGTTAAAAGATCAAATCATTTAAAATAAAATTTTAAAAAAAGGAAGCATATTGAAAAGCAAGTAATGTTTTGGGTGTGATTGACTACAATGTTACTAAATAAACCAATGCAGCAACTTAATAAGGACCTTGTGTAACCTTTATGTATTTAATCCAAATATCACAATGATATAATTCATGTAAAAGGTACGGTTTATGTAGCCGCATTTCTCTGTGTTTGATTATAAAAGTGTTGAGCAGCTTTTCAGTGCAATCAGAATGAGGATATTTGATATCTAACATACCCTAATCTTCTAGACTAATCGCCCTGTGACCCAGTTATTGCCGGTGTTGTTTTTTTCCAAGCTCATCATAAACACATGGAATTCAATGAGCTTGCACTGTCAGTCAGTACTGTTACTGGTGATGTCTCTTCAGGACAGCAAGAATAATCAGCTTCTGGCTGTCATTATTGGTCTTATCTTACCTCTTCGCCTTCTAATATGGCATGTTTAAACATATGTACAAAATAATAAAGTATGTATCTAAGATGTTTATCTAAGTCACCAATAGAAACCACTAGTCATCTAGCTTTAATTTTTAAATGTGTAAATATATAACAGAATAATTCATTCTGATAAAGAGCAAGCTCACACTTTTCTTTACTTAGTCTCTACAATTTTACAGTTTTTACAGTTTTTAGTGTCTAAATCCTGTCTAGTGTTGCTCCTGTCTAATGCTAAAACACAGGAAAAGAAAGCACAGTAAAAAAAACCTTACAATTGTATGACAAGGGATTTTGTTGATGGCATGAATATGTCAAGGGTTTAGGATACTTCTGAGATATTCCCTATTGCAGTGATGGCGAACCTATGGCACGCGTGCCAGAGGTGGCACTCAGAGCCCTCTCTGTGGGCACGCAAGCAGCCAGCCAACACAGAGGAACTGCAGCCTATTGGCTCTCAATGCTGTCTGTACTCTTCCCTTCTCTTTTGATTGCACACAGCACCCCATACCCTCCCCTATTCCATCTTATAGGAAAGTAGAGGGTGTCTTTATAGGATTTGTGTGAGTCATTCAGGTTATATTGCCATGCCGGCACTTTGAGATAAATAAGTGGGGTTTAGGGGTTCAGTTTTGGCACTCTGACTCTAAAGTGTTCTCCAACACTGTCCTACGGTATTGTGAGGGTTCTGTTCTAAAGGGTTCTAATGATGATCCACACAATATGTAGCTCTTTAAGTCTCCTGGCGGTTTTTATAAATGCTAAACAAAGCCCAAACATTAATAGGCTTACAGTGGTCAATTTCATCAACAACAGTTCAAGGAAAATGCCAAGCCCCCTGGCTTTTGAACCTCAAAACAAATGGTCTTATTTTAGCTTTAAGAAAGTAATGAATGCCCTGTCGGGGCCAGGGAACACACTCTTTATCCAGACTCCCATTCTGGTGACAAATTCAGCTACCTCGCAGGGAAAAATCCCCAGTTTGTACCTGGGTGGAATGGAAGGTCCACCCTGTTCCTTCCCTCCCTTTTCAGAACCCAGGACCCTGTAACCAAACTAAAACATTCAGCATGTGCTGTCCAGTAACCTGGACTCCTTTCCAGGGCACACCTGATGGGACCCAATCGCTGCTGGACATGGTCCATTGACATAGTGACAGATTAGTTATTTATTGACACTTGCCTGTAGTTTACTGTTTTCTAACCTGGATTTGACCTACGTTAAGCAAATTTTGCATTCCCAAAGACTTGAAAGGTTTTTAGCTACTTAAGGAACTTAAGTTGACAAGTTGACAAGTTTTACTTATGGTGGTTTTGACACCACCATAAGTAAAAACATAATCAGTAGCGCATTGATGGAAGCAGAAAAGTACATAAAGACAAAATCCATATTGTATAGCTACAATTGAAAACCCCCACAGTAACATGTTATTATATGTATGTATGTATGCAGGGCTGCAGCAATGACACACTCCATTGAGACTACACACAGATAAGAGTTTCCATTACTCCTCCTCAGAACCGTGGCAATGACATTTTATATTCCATAAGGACATCACTGCAGCAAGAGCTTTCTATTCCTATTCTGTGGATCATTGGCACTTATGTTACATAGGGACACTATATGAGTTGGAATACTAATTCCCTCTTTGCAGAGACACAGCAATGATACTTGTTTTCCATATGGAAACTATATGAATCCACTGAAGCACTACAGCAAAAAGGCTTATATTCCATGGTGGCACCAGTAGGCCATGGTATTGCACCTAGACCAGCCTCTGTCCTTTGTGCATAAAAAGCTTGCTGTTAGGATAGCACCATATCTTTTAGTAATACAAAAGAAGTTTTTTCCAAAAAAACGAAACGTACGTCGGGTTGGGAACCGTGCTATTTCTCCACGTATACATGGGACCATACCGCATCTGGCTTGAATATTCTTGTTGTTTTTTCTGTACTGTTGTGTTTGTAAGTGAGCATTGAGCCTGTCATTGCTTGCAGGGCCTGCAGCCCAATCTTATTGTTTTAAACCAATAAATGTTAATACTGTTATACATACCTACCTACTGACCAACTGTTACCAATCTGTAGGAGCCTTTAAAGTCCCCTAGCCCCTGATCTCCTCAGGGGGAATGTATGGAGCTGGGTTGACGGACCTAGGTTCAGTCTCCCAGTGACTTCTTTTGTATTGTTTTTTGGGATGCTGGCTCCCCACCTTTAGAATAGTATTCCTTTTTTTTATATCTTTTAGTAAAGTTGTTAACACACATAGGATTCCCATTTTCATAGTCTGTATTGTAGCATTCAAGGCTGGGAATACTGTACATGTTCTTTCTCAATTTTTAGTTTTTTAATACATTTGCCAAAATCTCAAGTAAACTTCACATTGTCATTATGGAGTGTTGTGTGTAGAATTCTGTGAAGAAAAATAGATTTCATTAATTTTGGAATAAGGTTGGAACCAGTGCCGTTTCAAGACTTTTGGATACCCTATTCAAGTTTCTTGGATTGTGGTATTAAAGCTGCCACCAGTATCAGCGATTGGTGAGACATAAGTGGCATGGTATTGGTAAGGTGGTTGTAGGGGCACGCTGCTAATCCTTCCACCAATACCCCCAAAACACACACCCCTGATGGCAGACCAGTGTGATCTTCGACACAGTTCTCTCCCTGAACTGTACAGGCACGCCGCTTGAGTTGGAGAGGGAGCATTGCCCATATTGGCATTAGAAATGGTCCTGACTGGAACATAACAAAATGTGGAAAATGTGATTTGCTGTGAATATTTTCCATTCTTTTTTCCTGCAACAGTAAAACAGATCAGCATGCTTCCAACAATGGTAAGCCTCCCAAAGTGCAAACTTGTATGTTCCATATACCCCCTCACACTCAGTGATGCTACTGATGGACACACTGCACCCTTCCTGCTGACACATTGTAATTGTTTGATGAGTTTATCCATACTGCATGTGACTAGGACAACCAAACAAGAAATGTGTACCTATTAGAAGGCTGAACAGTTGAGCTGCTCCACAGTTATTGTTGTGTTTAGGGGCATCCTATCGCCTAATTTACTGTATGTACCTCTCCATTATACATTTATCAATAAAATAAAAATAAAAAAATAGTTATAAAGCCCCATTTAATAGTGTCATAAGATAAGATTATTCAAAATGTATTGTATTATTACTATACTTATACACTTACAGATGGGCACACAGTCGATGACCCGTTCGAGCGCTGACATCATGCCCTGCATGCTCTCGGCCATCGATTGCGTGGCCATTGAATGCGACCACCCTTATCTTCAAGAGGGATCAATCAATCCCACTCAAAGACAGGCCGATTGAACAGGTAATGGACATGTCTGTAAATCCTGATTGTATCTCATTCCTTTGGGGATCAGAACTAAAGTTATATAGATGTATAGATGGGAGCTCGATTGATGGCCACTTTGAGCGCTGATGTCATTCTGTGCGTGGATCGCATGGCCAACGAACGCAACCACCACTGTCTTCGAGGGGGATTTATCATGTGTCCATCTATAAGTGTATGTGTACCTTTATACCTCTTTGTCTATTGACTAACTGTACTGTAACTTTACTGTAACTGGTAGTTGCAGTGAGCATCTTTTTAAATATGTATAGAAATTATAGTTCATTAGTACAAGAAAATTTAAGAGGGGATGGAAGTATAGAATGTGAATTGTTAAAATAGTAGTTGTGGTCTATGGGTTTAACTGTAAGGCTGGGCAAGGACCATTAGTAGGGCTTCCTATACTACAAGATCGACCACTAAATATTACACCACAACTGCTCTTATCACTTGCTTAAGCTAGGCATACATCGATCGATTTTAGCATTCAATAGACCTAAGATGATCAAGATAAGTCAAACTTAAATCATATACTGCACACATGGATTGATCAATGAAAAGTGTTCAATAACGATTAAAACATTGATGGAAAAGTGATCATGTTGGAAAATTTTTGTCGATTTTACAACGATCGAACTAAAAGCGTAGCATTGTGTTTGTTGGTCGGGTCAATTGTTTTCGATGAACATGTTTATATATGACTCTTTCCTGTTTTTTTTATATCAAAACTAAAATTTTCGATTTTGATCATATTACAATCAAACCTTCCATGTGGTACTGCTTTTTGATTACGATCTGTGTCCGATGAAAATATCATGATCAAAAATCAAAACGAAACTTGTTTGTGCTATAATCGAATTGTGTATGCCCAACTTAACTCCACATTAAAAAATTTCCAAACAGAATGTTGCATGTTCTAGGACTGTATGCAACCTTCCAGCCCAATTACTAACCCCTGATTGTGTCAAAGCAGGCAGTGCCAGTATGCAAATGTTACATTCACTGTTTCTATGGTGTCTTTTGAAGCTAAAACCTCCTTTTATTCATTAAGAAAAAAATAAATATCTACCTCTGGATCTGCAAAGAGCCAAAAAGTTTTTTGTTATAGACAATACTTGTCTTTCAATTGTTGTACATGAATATTATGTACAACTTCCAGGCATTATGCAGTAATTAAAGTCTTTTTAAGCCATACTGGGTTGCAGTGAAAGACTAAGAGCATGTTAATAAATAAGCCTCTCATTATATATCAAGAGGTTATATATCAAGAGGATTGCTTCTACTTCCTACTTTAAATACTTTCCTGGTTGTTACATGTACCTACTGCCTTCAGACTATATACCTTTTCTAGAAGGCAATTGATCAGAAAAACAGCCGGGAAGCTAGCTTTTTTATAAAAAGAGAAGCCAGAAATGCCAGCCATAAAAAGAGAATAGCAATACCAGCCATAAAGCGGATCTATACTCAAAATCTAAAAAATACATACTGTATGTAAAATTTAAGTTTAACTTACCTCTGAGCTTGTACAGTGGTGGTGTAGCACTCTACAATCCCCAAAAAATATACTAACCTGCTGATTCCATATTAATTAACCAGGCATCCAGGGGTTATCTCCGGGGTGTAATATAATGAGTGACCACTGGGGGTGTTATTATGGTTCTCTATGGGAAAGTATCATTCAGTTTAACACCAAGCCGAGATTAGAAATTGACCCGTCTATCTCTGCGGTGAGTTTCGGGGGGCGCCACGGAACGAGACAGGCCGAGAGGGGCTGCGGCTGATCTTTGTAAATTGTTCCTTGCAGTAAAAAACAAAAACCCTAGATAGATCCCCCTCTCGGTTTTTGTTTTTTGTAGAGAGATTTATGGATGTCGGCACACCATGTTGGAAGGGGAAGCAACAATTTTTTCTTTAAATGTTCCTTGCCGTATTATCGGCACATTAATTGATTCATTTCTGGTGGTAGGTCCGCTTTAATATTTTTTGACACACAGGTAACAATCTTGTGTAACATATAATGGATGCAACAAAAAATGTATTGCGAGTTTATGTATGCATAAAATCACATGGCTAAAAGTATAGTGCTGTGAAAAATGAGTACACCCATAAAAACAATCAGTTCTATAAGGTTCTTTTTGTGTACACACAGGGGGGCAGAGGGCAATCACATACTGCCAACCTTAAGTATTCAACTATGGCTATATATTTACACTTAGGCGATTAATAGTCTGCACTAGTAATTAATCCCCTGCGGAATCACCGACTGGCAAACACCAGACGTTTGACCAGGCGATTTTCCCTGGCAATTAAAAAAAACGCCACCATAAAAATAAAAAAAAGAAGAAATCGGCCCTTATAGATAACGCCTCAACGCGCAATCGCAAATCACCTTCATTCATGTCTATGGGCGCGATGTCTAATGTGACAGCCGACCGCCAGCGCTCAGAACACGGGGAGCCGCGATTTGATCATGGCCCCAGTCACGTGTGATCCTATCAATGGGAACAAGCCCATTGAAACAAGTGTAGGCAGGTGATTAATCGCCTAAGCGGGAACATAGCCTTACTTTGCTCATCCCTGGACACCTTATTCTCCCTACATGGCTAAAGGGATGCTGAGGATGCATGGATGTGTGCAGCCAGGCATCCAGTAGAGGTGTTACAGGAACAAAAAAGCTTGCCATATAAACTGAATAATACTTTGGTGCATCAACAAACAACTTATCACAGTTATGCAGTTATGGCAACATGCTTTTTTCCAATATAATGGTTGTGAATAACCCTTGTTTGCGACTATTAATTTTACACAAAAATAAAAGCAAGGCTTACAGATTCTACCAGCAGTGAATGAATAGAACAATGAAATCATAATGTGCTACAATTCTGCAGATTATTTTGTTCTGCTTGATTTCACTTTAGTCCCTAATTCTTCCCATGAGCTTAGTTGTCGCTAAAAAAAGGAAATAACCATGTCTGTTCTACAGATAAATGTGAATGCCTTGCTTTTCAAAAAGACTTTTAAAGAGATGCAATAAGAATGCCAGAGCATAAATTAGAGCGTGATGCAATCTCCTCGAAATAGCTTTCCCCAAATTATCATAATTGTACCTTAGAGGAAGCACACTTACATAAGACATGACTGTTCCTGTTTCATGAATCTTGGTGGCCAAGCCTTTGCTTATTCTTTCTCTAAGTATATGAAAATGTCCTAATTAAACCAAACAGATGCCAATGGCATTGGTCACAGCTCTGCTAGGTGCTAGTTGTTCTGTCATTATGACAACAGACAGAATAAGAAATACCGTATATACTCGAATATAAGCTGAGTTTTTCAGCACCGGCTTATACTTGGGTTAAAACATTTTAATCGTGGCATTTCCCGGGTGCACGTTGTGAGTGAATTGCAACATGGTATGATCACCAATTTTCTGGAGATTGAGTGAAGGGTTGTAGGAACATTCAAAAATACAAAATTTTTATTCAAAGTCGATTCAAAATATTTTAAGTTGACTTAATTTGAACTTCATGCTTCATAACAGAACAATTCTTTCTTTACAATGTTCCCACAACCCTTCTCTACAGCTCCGATTTTGGTGATGATATCACGTTCAGGGGTTTTGCAATTAACTTAACAAGTTGAAATAATAACATATCAAAACAAAAGCACATTTTCTGTGTGTTTCTTTGCGAGTCATTTTTTTAATTAGGTACCTCTGCTTATATTCAGGTAGGCTTATACTTGAGTATATGTGATCCTTTTAATATTAAGAAACTCTCAAATTATCTTTTTTTATCATTATTCAAATTATCTGAATATAACCAGTAGTAAAGTTTTTGTTTTTGTTTATATAAATAGGCCTTTTTAATCTAAAGGCTGCCATACACGGGTCGATGCCTGTGAGATGAATCAGCCTTCGAGCCTGATATCAAATGAGCTCAGGGCGCAGCACTCATCAAGCTTGGCTAATGCTTTGGATCCGTGGTCCCCATCCAAAGCAATGGGCATTGACCGCGATTTACGGTCATGTCCGATAACCCTGTTGTTGAAAAAGGGGTGGCTGCATGCGCTAGATAGATGGCCATGAATAGATCTAGCGCATATATATGCAAGTCAGCTGCATGAGACCACTGAGCTCAAATCAGTCTACAGGTCGAGATGTAGAATTTTTGCAGAACTGGAAAGGTAGAAAAATGTGTTTAAACTTTCAGCAAATAGTAACATTTCACTCTTTGTTTACAAAATTTAGTAATGAGAGTTTTTTTTACATCTGTTTATTAAGTGCCCAGAATACATAGTTCCTGATAGATATTTAGTGAACATGTTGCGGTATCAAGCAGAAAATGGGTTACTATAGCATTGTCATCAGTACTCTCTTGTTTACCTCTGTGTAAACAGAAGGGAAAGTGCGACAATGCTGGTACTCAACTATACAGCGCCCATACACGCTTCGCTATCTCCTTTTGAACGATTTAAAGCAATACATTTTCAGCTTGCTGGCACCTAACCTGGTCGAACAGGAAATTGATCGATCATGTCGGTATATTGTGATTGAATCTGCCAACAATCTAAATTTTTTTTAGATACAAACAATACAGATCAAATTTATTTGCATGAAACTATTTCCTGTACCATGACAACCATTTTTTGATTAAAATCACTTTATGATCAAAATTCGGTGAATGACAAACACCCAATGTGGTACAGATTCTATTACGATCGATGTTTGATTAAATCATTGAATCTATGGTCAATAACCCAAATATCTACACATGTATGGTCAGCTTAAAAGGGTATTAATGCAAAGACTATCAGCATGGGCTACCTCCCCGTCCCCATCTGAGCTGCCTGGTTAACAGTTTCGCCACTAGCAACCCCCACCCTGCTCAAAAGGGGGCCCAGGGCAAGAAGTTGCATTGGGCCCCACACAGGCTAGAAACGGTCCTGTACACAATCTACAAAAGTCTACAGACTCTTCAAGGAAAGAAAGGACACTGGAAGGCCAGAATCCTATTCTAATGCAAATCCAAACAAAACACACCTTATATTTCATCATCTCTTCCTGAAAGCCAACTTGAATGGTGATTACTTGTAGACTGGCCATGATTCTGGTAAGCTAGGCATCTTTTTACTTTTTGGTGTGAATGCCAGAAAATTTTGGGGTGTTTCTGGTAAATGGCAAATATTATACAATAGTTTTTTTTATTATGAAAAGGTTAGGTAAGGGGTGGTTTGGGAGGTTCAAATTCCATCATGGGAATTTTTATTATTTCTTATGGAAAAAATATTTGACTTACAACCAACCCATGGGAAAATAATTGTGTGTATATATATATATATATATATATATATATATATATATATATATATATAGTATATTGTATATTAGTACCACAAATGAAAGTACATTATAGTAGGCTTTATTGCTGCAAGCATTTATTGCACAAGGTTAGCATTGTTTAAAGAATAAATAACATTTCCCAAGAAACTGACTTGAAATAATAAGCCTTTTAAATATATAATATGCATACAACTTACACAAAGACTGTGTTTTGCTTGATGCATGATAAACTATTGTTAACAATTTGTGAAGAATGAAAAATACTAACTCGACATCAATTGAATCTATTTTTGTTGCCACAATTGATATATTTTAGTTCCTCGTTAGATAGAGCACACCAGAAATAACTGCACAAAGTTAGAACAGGATATTACAGAGTAGAAGGCATTAATTATACCTGGATGAACTCCCTGGCCGCATGAGGATAAGGTTTTGGTAGGGAGTACACATAGAAACTAGGGAGTTAAAGTACTCTAAGTACATAACGGCATTAGCCGAGAGTACACTGAACTCAACAAGTAGTGAAATAGGCCTGGAGCATTTTAGACTGCATAAATATGTTCCCAGGGTTCTTTACAAACGGTACTATATTGTTTACAAAATACCGTCACACGCTAACAGAACACAAAATTACTGTTTTCACACAACCTTGTACATTTCTATTTTAAAAGCACAGCTACTGATGCAAGGTGTCCTAATGGCATATCACTGACAATGCAATAGCAAGCACATTGTAGTCAAGAAAGACCTGGTAATGGATATGGCTAAAAGAACTCTAACTTGTTACCTCCTGTTCGGCCTCACTGTTGGCCTAGCATAAAAGTGGGGAGCCTTGTGGACCATTGATAAAATAGGGGAGTTGGCTGCAATAATATTAGTTTTGTTTTTATTTTCATAACAGCAAATTCTAAGTTTCTTGGGCCTCTGCAATGAAATGTGAGTGACATGCAGACACTAGGATTTGGTGAAAGTCACAAGGTATATGCAGTCTACAGAAGTAACATTGTAGCCCCCCATGCTGACAAAGAAAAACGTAGGGTTAAGGCTTGGTCTACACTGTGTTTTCCTGCATGTAGACCGCGGGTGAAAACCGCGCAGGAGCGGACTCACAACGCCTGCCCGGTAAACAATGGGTGCGGTGTGTGACGCAAATGTATAGGAGGCGGTATTGCCGGCACGCAATACCGCGCCCTAAACAGCGGGCGGGCGCTAGGGGCATGCACGCGCCGATGTGCCCATATGCCCCCGGCGGTTGATGGGGCGGTGTAGTGTAAACCCAACCTAATATTTTTATGTTTTTCCCTGCATTCTCTGGATGACAAAACTGAGCATGATATTTTGCTACAATATACAATACCAGATAAGTGGTGATTAGTGATGGCTCGAACCCGGAATTTGATGTTCGTGAACTAGCACAAAAATTCGCGAACCCGGCGAACCCGCCATTGACTTCAATGGGAGGCGAATTTTAAAAA
>CM070032.1:59261582-59315719 GCA_036250615.1 Ptychadena robeensis
AGGTTTAGAAAGGTCCTCATATTGCATTGGTAGAATAAAAGTTGACATAGATGCCTCGATTCAATCATTCGCAGCGATTGAGGAGTCTAGGAGCTGTGGGTCAATCGCACAGGAAGTGATGGAGGGTTTCCACCAGCGTACTTCGATTGACAAACGATCGTCATGTCGGATCAAGGTTTGATCTGATTTTTGGTCAATGTCAAGCGTTCAGGGTGGGCAGCATTTTTGGCTGAGCGATCTACGCAAACATACTTTGTATGGCTAATTTTAGGTATATAAGGGCCTGACCTCAACTTGATAGAACACATTTGGGAAAAACTAGTATGGAGACTGGGAGCCAAGCCTTTTAATGCAACATTAGTTATTGACTTCTCAAATACTTTTCTGGAAGAATGGACCATATGCACTCCAAAGCTTTTTTTTATGAAAAACTACACATGTATGCATATATTTTTCCTGGCTATTTTTGTGAACTATAGTCCCCGTACATCCATTGCTATGAAAGAGTTTCTGTAATCCAATTTCTACCCTGTGTGTGTGTATGTATGTGTATATATATTTATATATACACACACACACACACACAAAATTTATGTCTAAATATATTTTGCGGCTCAGAGTAGTTTTGGCAATGAAATCAAAAGTCAGAACATAAGATTTAATTAAGTTTTGTGTAAAGAGAACTTCACTGGACTGCATTTTAACTGCATAATTTGGTATAAACTAGAACTGAGATTGTAAGCCAGGACTTCTCCAAACTTGTGTTTTACCATAAAAATGCTCCTCTAGATGAACGGGTTAAAATTCCCAACATGCCACTAAAGCCACATCTAGATAGACTCCGTTAAATGGTGCTTTATGCAGTATTCACAAAGGCACCTGGAAATGAAACGGCTGAAAAAAGATGTAGCCAGGAATTCACGGCATGAGGTGTCTCCTGTTTGGTTTTCAGGTGAAAGAATGGGGCAATACCAGCAGCCAAGAAAGCATAAGTGTGAATGCTGCCTTAAGGTAACCATACATGGTTCGATATTTCCATTCGCTTGACCAAAAAATTGGTCGGCTGTACTATGGCGCATATGCATCAAACTCAGGAATGAATCGATCGGTTGTGTATCGATCACACTGTGTAGTGGTACAATAGATCAATGTTCGACTCTGGCAAAACGATTGAATCGCAAAATATTCCACCCGTATATGGCTACCTTTAGTGATCCATACATTTCTGCCTGGAGAGATGGCCGGAAGTACGCTGCTGCTTGTCTCTTAAAAAGAAAAAATGCACTGAGAAGACATTATTGAGTTGCCAGATATTGTTATGTCAATTGAATGGGGGGGGGGGGGGGGGGGGGGGGTCTTGAGGTCCTGCCACAGAGTTTCAGTTGGTTTCAGGCCTGGATTCTCTCTCCGGCATTACTTCCCTATAATTCTTTACTTTTTCAGACAGTTTATTGGCCCTAGATCCAACTCAACTTCAACTCAATAAGAGCCCATCTGCAATTCACAGTGGTATAATAAACAAAGTATCTATTATGCTACAACTATACAAGCACTTATGCAAGTACTAATCCACATACTTCCACTGTGCAAGTATGAGAAGTGTGTGTACAGCAAAAGCTAAAGCTACTTTGGTGCTGGGCGTTTCCTTACATGCACACTGTCCTTGTAAACATAATTGTCGGTTCAGTTTGTTCTATGAGGATACACTAGATGGCAATATTGTCATTGGGTAATAGCCTTCAAGTCATTATTTGTAAATCACAATATTCAGGCATTCCACAGAACTTTTGTTAATGACAAATCGGGGTGGACTTTAACTGGTATGGTCGGTATATGTCCTCGCCTAATTTTCATTAATAAAAGTTGTAACAATAAATATATATTTTTTTACTTTTTACTTATTTTTTACTTATTAAATAAAAATGCTGGCACTTTCCAAGTCTGTATATTTCCCAGGGGTATCTCCAGCATGTATTGATGTGGTCTAACATCAATCTCCCTGTGTGGTGGTACCAGCGACTGATCAGCAATTGACCCCCCCAACAATATGATAATTGCACAGATCAATCAGCAATTATCTAGCCATGTATGATGATGAAAACCTCACTCTATTTACTTGTCTCTTGTCTGCTGTCCTTAGACTGTCATGTAGCAGATACCTCGAAATCAGATGGCAACAATGATGGTAGGGTTCTCCATTTGAGGGATTACGGTGCCTATTGCGGAAGATGAAATGGTAGCATTAGTGAATACAATGGCAGCAACCGAGAAATGGCTGTCCTGTGCCTACAATATGCTGGTAGAATGGGTAATCCAGTACAACAGGCAATGGTCATGGATCCCCCAAGGTTCAGGGCATCTGTGCTCGTTCATTTACCACAGATTCTCTTGCTGTTTCACCTCCATTGTCTGCTTTCTGTCTGTTTCATATTTCTTTCTGTGAACTAGAGTATTCAGTTAAAGTTCTTACTCTGCTGCCTGCAATCAGTACTCCCCTGTAAAGAGATTGCTTCCTCCCATATGCTCCTGTATTATATATGCTGTCCCTGCTCCTGTATTATATATGCTGTTCTCCTGACTTCTCTGCTGCTGCCCCTCTGCCTCTCCGGTTTGTCTCTGCAGCAAAGTCCACTACTACTCATGGAGTGCACTGGCGGACAACGAGTGGTTCCTTAGATCAGTGTTTTTCAACCTTTTTTGGGCAAAGGCACACTTGTTTCATGAAAAAAATCGGAGGGTACCAACGATACGCATAACGGGGACTTCCGGTCCCTGCCGGAAGTACGTCATCAGCAGGTGCCCCGCTGGAATGCAGATGCGTACCAGCAGAGCAAAAACACCGCCCCTGGTCTGTGGGGACGCGTGTTGCTAAGCATAACACGGATCGGCTGTTAAAGTCTTATACTATAAGAGGCAGCTAGATAGGAGGGCCGAGGGGGGGGTCAAAAATCCACGACACACCAGGCAACATCCCGCGGCACACTAGTGTGCCCCGGAACAGTGGTTGAAAAACACTGCCTTAGATAACAGGTGGTTTCTCTGTGACATTGTGTCATACTGCTCTGGTGTCACCGACCACAACAGTTATGTGCCACAATATGGTACAGCCTAGCCATTAAAATTGGTGCAGCGCGTTCTTCCACTCTTATTAAGTCAGACATATTTTATTTGGAGTAAGGCCATGTGTCCACTGCTAATTCCATCCGTCCAGTGCAGGGACAGAAGACGTGTTCTGGCACATCTGCTATGGATTTATCAGAGCAAATAGGCAGAAAAATGGCGTTGTTTTTCCACGTCTTGGAGACAACTCCATTGATCTTCAATGGATGTGTCTCCGGCGGCATTAGGTGGTGCTGCAATGAAGATGCAACATTCTGCAGCTTTAAATTAGCATCGTGGGCATGCCGCTCAAATAGTGAAGAGTGCGCACTGTCCCATTAATTAGAATGTTAAGTGTCCTCTCTGCGTCTTTTACCCCACTGTGGACGTGTGTCCAACCGCATGGAAAGAGCAGCAGTGCACACAAACCCAAATACTTAACTAGGTCAGCACTAGAGCACTGCCTAACACACTGACAAGTGATTGCTACATCTTTATAGTTAGGGCAACTGGGACTGACCAAACAATCCCCCTCTGCTACAGCCTATAGCAGCCACATGTTTAAAGGTAGCTCTATGGTAAAACAACACTATGTGCATGTGTGTGGCAAAACCGGCCGCCGATCGGGGGTGCCCACATGGGTTGACAGATCCCTGACGCCCCAAAGCTCTGTCAGCCAGAGAACGGACATGTCCGATGTCGTTAGTTTAAATGGAGACCGGCGTCCTAATTGAAACGGCCGGCACAAAAAGGGTGCCCGCGGATGCTGTGAGCGATGTCATCATGCTGCACTCCATGCTGCTAATCTGTGCCCCCCACTCGGTATTTGTGTGGGGGCCTTTACTTGCACTTCAAATGCCGAACCCAACCCAGTTCAATGCTACTGAGTGGGGTTTAAGATCTGTTTAGCATTGGAACAGAGACATCTCTTCAGCTGACATCTGGCACTAGTTAATAACATGCCTATCCTCTGAAGTATGTCAAATTTGACTGATAATCTCCTGTAGTACATCTGCAGGCATTTACAACCAACTTTAGTGTCCACATCATCTACACCATATCCTGCAGCTTTATTCATACAAGACACACCATACTATTTAAGCCCCTCCCACTATTAAGCACCATTTGGCCACACCCACATTCTAATACAGTACATTTAGCATGCTGCACATGCCACTATGGGTTCCCCGCACTGGCTTACACCAAACCTAGTGACACCACTGCACTAGATCCAGTGTTCTACAGGTAGGGCAAGAAAAATAAATAGAAAGGATATGCAGGTACTTGGCAATATCAGTTTTCATGAAAATATGTGAATCAGTATTTACTGAGAGCCTTAAATCATATTTCACACCTGAATCATATGCGTCAACCTACCAAACCCGGTCATAGAAATTCCTCATTCATATAATAAAATATTATGGGAATGATAACATTGCTTACATGTAAATATACCACAAGGGTTGTGGAAATATGCTGTGCCAAGTCAAACAACCCGAGGAACACGACATATAGCCAATTTCAATAGATCTCTGAGTTCCTTGCTGAGTCATATTAGATTGGTTTCTATTAATAAAGCCCCCCAATGATGCTTTGATTTCCACCCAATTTTTGGGTGCACGTGGAACCGATCCACATACCTGTCTGCAGCAGCGGCTGTTCTTGTTCTGCTGATCCACCGGTCGGAAGGTAGTGCAGAACGAGAACAGCCCCTGCTGTAGACAGGTAATGTGGATCGGCTGTCTCCTCTTTTTATCCAATTGACTGCGCATGATGACGGGTAAAAATCTAAACTTATATGGGGGGCTTAAGTTATGGATAAAAGTAAAGCCACCAAGAACTGGACCTTGTAATGATCTCATCATAAATGTTTGTTTTCATAAGTTAGGGCCCTTTCAAACTATATGCATATATATTAACATATGCAAATATAAACATACGCATATATATAAACATATGCATATATATTAACATGCATTTTGCTCATTTCACGCTTGCATTTTTTAACAAATGCGTGCAGCATTATAAAAACGTGTGTGTTTTTTTACACAGTACTAAGGGCCCTTAAGATTTCAAAAGATTATTGATTATAGAGAGGTGAAAACATGGATAAATTGTTCTGCCATACCAAAGGGTCCTAGATGCAGCGAGGACAAAGATGAAGACAGTATTTATTAAAACAGTCAACAGAAGTATCTCATCAAGGACCACACGTCCAAATATTTAACATGATACATCAAGGAAACCATATATATGTTATCAAACTCAAGTTAAAGTGTACGAGGGTCTGGATGCATTTCACAACTAACAGCAACTTGGAAGTGTATCTTATACAAAAGTAAGGTGATAAAGCAAAGGGGGGGGCACTCTAGTTCTCAGCTGGTTTGGGTTTTCAATCGATCTATCATAGATCGAACTGAAAATCAATCCATGTATGGGTGGCTTGACAATTAGGAGCTTGCTACTGGACTGGTATTACTGGTATACTGGACTGGTATTCATAGATCCACACATTTGCAGACCATATATACTTAATCATCATGCTTAAACATTTTTATAATTGTAATAAGCCTGAAGAAGGGATCTGAGACATCCCAAAACTTGCTTCTCTAATGACTTCAGTTAGCCAATAAAGGGGATCACTTGAACTCTAAACGATCTGTATTCCTTGATGGCCAACACAGTATAACACTCTACTATAAATAGGATATTAAAACAATCTTGTAGGCCAAATATAATTATACTGCAGGACAGATTTGGTGGGACAATCATACGTTCAAGAGCCTGGGGTCATGTAGTGGTTTGATGTGTTGCTAATAAGGAACAAGCAGCCTATCTGTACAGTGCTCATTAGAAAACTGATCACTAACAGTCGGTTCAGGTAACAATAATTCATTCTGTGTCCACTGTTAGAAAATCATGTCATTTTTATTTCTCAGATACCTGTTTATGTAGTAATTTACATATTTTATACTTGTGTGTATACAAATGCTTAAGGAATTATTAACAATGGATGAAAGAATAAATGTATTTTTGATGCTTAGTTCCAATATTAACATGCACTGGTTCCAAATCAAGTAAAAAAATAGTTGAAACACATGTGCGTATTCTTTTCCTCGTCATGCTATTAAGTTGGCGTTTCATGCATTTCTTGGTTTGGATACTCCATTTAACCTCCCTAGCGGTGTGCAGTTTCTCTTTCAAAAGCCATACAGGAAATATAAACAGATTATAATGTAACCATCAATGTATAATGTTTCAAATACAATACAGGAATATGGCATGGGCAGCCCACCTGATGCCAGGCATATGGGCCTAGTGGCTAGAACACTGCAGGCCAGCGCAGGCTATCCTGGAGCAGGTTAGCTACCCTGAGTGTAGGTTGGGGTTACCATTATTGGTAAATAAATCTTCCCTGAGCTACACTAGGGAGGTTAAATGTACCTTTTTATCTTTTGTGGCAGGATCATTGCTGTCTCGCAACATGGCAACTTCTGGGATTTGAAATATGGATGTTTAATTTGTGTCTACTCACTTCCACCTCGTGAGTTAAGCAGCCCATACACGGGTCAGATTTTCAATCAATCAACTTAAAACAATCAATTTTTAAGTCTGTATAAAATTGTATGTCGATTGTATCATGCCCCATATGTAGTACAAGATTTTTGATAAATTTTTGATAGATTTTTTATTCACTCGACATAATAATCGATCCAAAATAGTCCGATTGAAATTTCAATCAGAAGTGAGGTAGAAAAAAAATCGATCAAAAATTGGTTGACCACACTTACCGAACCAATTTTCAATCGACCGATCAAAATTTACCATCCAGTCCGATCAAAAAACGACTGAATTTTCACTAAATTTTGATCGGATTAAGTCGATTTAACCAGGTGGGCAAAACTCAATTCTCAATCAATCGATTAAAAAATTTATTGTTTTAAGTCGATTGATTGAAAATCTGACCCGTGTATGGGCTCCTTTAGGCCTGCGTAAATCTTCCTGCCCTGGCATCTGTGTTTGCCAAGATAAGCCAGATTGTAGAGGAGATCCTTGATTTGGGTGTGCGTGTGTATGTACAGGATCCTCTTTTCACATGAAGATGAAAGGAGGCATTTCTGCAGGGCAGGAGGATCTAAGCCCACATGAAGTGTCCAGGGCCTGGCAGTCATGGCAATGATTCTTTCTCATACTGATTGTGCGGTTAGTATGCTGAGCAGTTTGCACTGAGCATTGCTGCCTGTAGGGAGACGATTTCCTGCAGCTCGAACAGATGTGGAAAGAAAAAAAAAAGAAAAAATCGAATCTTAAAAACAGGAAACGTAACTCCTGAGAGATACACTGAGAGATACAATACAAGACGGAGCACACAGTGCTCACAGTAATCTCCAATATAACTACTTATTACTGCATGGTCACCCTATATAGTACTCACCATTTATAACATTTCTTATGCACGCGGACATTAGTCAGCATTCTGCTTACCAGTTATTAAAAATGTTAAATGTGTATCTTATAGTTTTTAAGGGAACCATTTACTGTACAATAAGTATAGGTTTACAATAATATATCATAAATATTTACTTTATTTATTTATTTCCTATAATTTGTAGCATATGATAGTTACATGTCATGGACCTAGTTGTTCTTACTCTGGAAAGTACAGGTTAATTTGCATTGTTGTGAACTACAAATGAATTTCCCAAACATTGCATTCATTCAAATGACAGCAAACTTACCGTTATCTGGTACATACTGGGATTCTTGAGAAATGTAGTTTCTGGTTGCTCTAGCTTGCTGTTGCTGTGGTGTGTGTTACTGTGTCTGTTACCAGCGTTTCCGCAAATGTATGGTAGACTCTTGCACTGTATCCCCAAAATGCATGCTGCAGGGTGTATGCGGTAATCCGCTGCATTACAGGTTACCATAAATGCGGGGCCAGTGTGAAAGTTACCACAGGTTTCCTATGTGTACCTTGCGCTAACGCTAGCCACATTGCATTGCGGTACTGCAATGCAAACACAGCTAGTGTGAAATGGTCCTGAGCGCCAATGTTAATAGGATACCAAGCTTGTGGGACTACAAGTCCCAGTAAACCATTATCACACTACTGTATATAGAGCATTATTTACCCTATCAGATATTATAACATTTCAGTTCTGGGTATGTACAGCTCATTAAGATTCAAATTATTTATATATGTCAGGGTTGTGTTCTTGTTATTTGTGTATTGGAAAACAGGGCATTCGCTATATATTCTCCCCACAACTCTTTGTTAAATAGCAGGGGCATAGCTAGAAGTGAATGGGCCCCATAGCACTCCAATACTCCCCCTTCCTCTCATACCTCCCTCCCCCCAACCCCTCCTGGACCACACACCCCAACACTGCACTGGTACCCCCTGGCAATCCGATTCAGTCCAGTTTTCTATATCAAAAGCGGTCTAAAAAAATGTGACCACCCTGCCCATCCACTGAGATCCAGATTTCTGTACCATAAAAATCATAGGTTTTGCTTTTATGTTGTAGGCCTGTAACTTACTGAAATATGTCCAAATAAGGATCTAGTAGTCATCCTGACTTTAATAAAATTTGAAACACAAAAATCATCTAAAAAAAGAATAAAAATTTATGGCAATCAATTTGTTGATGGACCAGTACTACTTCCATATTCAAGGTCTTTGTGATTAACTTGTCATACAGTGATAACAGGAATAAATTTGCAGACCGTCCACAAGATGGCGATGTAGCTAGTTTACATATAACCAGCCGTGTCTAGTTTGGGATTACAGATGTAAACTGTCAGGAACAGAGAAAAAAAAAAGATCAGTCAGCCAGGAGCGGCAGTCCCCTTTTGGGCTACAGGCCCATAGTGCCACTATGGCTGCTATAGCGGTTCCTACTCCACTGTTCAACAGGTTTTGTAATATGTGTATACACATACCTTCTGGGTTCAGCCGAGCAAACAACTTATGTACCTAGAGTGAAATCTAATTTATTTGGATTTTTATGAACATTAAAAGACTTTGTTAATTTTATTTAAAACTTTTGAATCTTTTATGGTGACTTCAAAGTCCCCACAGCCTAACTTTAAAATGGACAAGCCCATAAAAAGTAGTGTAGGCGATTGGCAGGCGATTAAAAAACGCCAGCTCAGGGGAATTAACTGCCAGCGCAGGTGCTTAATTGCCCATGTGGGAACATAGCCTCACATGAACAAAATGTATTTACAGACAATCAATTTGAGTAGTTTGGAGTGATCACTTGTGGTCATTCCCAAACATTAGAGAAGCCACAGTGCTCTTTCTGTTCTATGCAGAGAAGCAGGGTAAGACCAGCAAGCAAGTTTTTCACTGATCCATCCTACCTCATCCAATATCAGAGACGATACTGATAGTCTGGGGCAACTATTATGTAGTGTCTGTACACACCTATTTCCAATTTTTGCCTCTTACATATTAAAAAGATGTATGGTCTATATGTTATCGTGATCTCACTTCATCATCCACATCCAGAACTGAACTATGTAATCCAACATCTAAAATGTAGGATCTGCTCAGAGCACAGCACAAAGATGGCACATCCAGACATGACCATTGTGTGTAATGACTGATGAGCATCCTTCCTGACTCCACAAGGCTGTGATGTGCAGATATCTGAGGACAGGGAACACTGACTACCAGAACAGCCATCACTACAGAGGAAGCGCAGCCTCACTCCTCACTCACACTGCTGACTCAGGCTGCCTCCTCCAGGGAACTATTTTATCTGCGTGCTGCGTCCCTGGTACAGAATACACAGGCGGAAGACTACATATCCCTCCGCCGTCATTTAAATGTGTTGTGAGGATGTATGGTGAGGGTTGGGAGAGTGAGGAGAGTGTGAAGGAGCAGCCGCGTCCTCTGGTGAGTATGCAGTACGTTATAGTGTGATATCTCTCTATTACTATATAGTATTAGCGTATATCTCTCTATTGTTATACAGTATTATATTTCTCTTTTACTGCGTCCAGTCATTACTATTGTCATGTGGTAAACTTCTACACTAAGCTCTCCCCAGTCACATGACTCGCACACGTTATACGGTCTATTCTCATATATTCCAGCTGGAGACCATGATATAAATGTGTGAGTAAATACAGTGTGAGGACATTGATAAATAGACCCCTCATGCATCGTGTGCAGGGGTCTGAGTGGTATCCCATTGCAGTCAGGTTCCCTGTGGCTGTGGTATGCTTGGTGGTCTGTATCCAGCTCCCATAATCATTCAACTCCTATAAACACTGGAGTGTATCAGAGGAGTCATTGTAAAGTTCTAATAACTAATCAAAATTGTGTGGCGACCATTCTGCTGGACACTAGAAATATAAAAAGTGTAATAAGGGTTAATCTACCTTCATCTTACAGGGCTAAGCCATCACAATGTATTTATATTATATAACCAGGATGTATGTCTACAATATGATACCAAACCTGCCAGGTGTAGAACAGAAAAGGTTAAATTTATTTTACATCGTATCAATACTGAGTGTTGTAAAGTATCTCCTCATGTCATTGTACTTATAAACAAACAGAAATGTCTGGAATGTCAACTTAATGTTGGGTTCTGCAATGTTCTTATTGACTTTATTATTAATGTGATATAGGATAACACATAGGAAATCTGAATGATCCATGTTTGAAAAGTCTACCCTCTAAAGCCCCCCATACACCACATACAATTACCATGCAATTTCTGTACAACCAACTTTTCTTCTACCAAAACCATGTAATAGGAGGACCTTTCTACACCTTCCAATCGCTATGTATTTTATCAGGGAGGTCACTATACTACATAGTTGTTGGTAGGTCTCATGAAAATTGTATGGAGGAATCTAAAGGTGTATGGGGGGCTTTAGAAGTGGGTTTACACGTGTAGATTTTTTCTTCAATCAACTGCCAATTAGATTTTTTGTTCGATGTCGTTGTCAAACATTGTTAATTCATTTATCAAATGTAACATTAGATTTTTGGTTCCTTTTATCGCTGATATCAAATGAAAATACATTTGAAATTACGACAGATAAAAATTTACCAACATGTTCGATAACCTTTCAAAGGATTTTTTCTTTGAGGCCTAACAAAATTTCTCCATTGAACAAATTGGCTATTCTAGATTTTTGTTCAATCAACCAAAAAATTGTTAGTTCTTTGTCGATCGAACAAAAAACCTACACGTGTAAACCCACCTTTATTTCTAGAGGTTAGAGAAATCTGGCTTTCCAGCTGCTCGTACTACTGAACATCCTCTACTGAAGAGAATATGTCCCCTGGATTTTCTTATTAAACCCATCTTTCCAAGTTTATCCTTCTCCAGAGACTCTAGGGGACAATGAGCCTTTAATGCATAGGTGGTCAATGGCATGGGCAGCTGAACAGGTAGAACCCACACTTTGTTTGGTTTGCAAGCTACTTTTAAAATTGGCTAACAACAATAAAAAATGTGTGTGTATGTGTGTACAATTGACCTTCTGTAAATAAACACCAGAAAGCAAAAAAATGCAGGGCTCTGCGATCTACTTCTGTTTTCTTTGTGGTTTAGTGCAGTGTTTTTCAACCTTTTTTGGGCAAAGGCACACTTGTTTCATGAAAAAAATGGGAGGGCACAGACGATACGCATAGTCGCGGCGCACTTCCGGTCCCCGCCGGAAGTACGTCATCAGCTCGTTCCCCAGCTGGAACGCAGATGCGTACCAGCAGAGCAAAAACACCGCCCCTGGTCTGTGGGGACACAGAGCCAGTCCGTGTATAACACGGATCGGCTGTATAAGTCTTCTAGTATATCTATACACGGACTGGCTCTGTGAGGATGTGGTTGCCCTTACACTATAAGAGTCAGCTAGATAGGAGGGCCGAGGGTGGGGTCAAAAACCCACGGCACACCAGGCAACATGCCGCGGAACAGTGGTTGAAAAACACTGGTTTAGCGGTAGATTTCTGGACACCCCATGAAAAGGGTACTACCCTGTTTCCTCAAAAATAAGACATTCTCCGAAAATAAGGCACCCTTACATTTTTGAAAATTCTATGGTTTTGCCTATATACCTGGTAGGTATTTCTCCTGTTTTACACAATTTCTCCAGATCAGGGGAATTTTTTGCTCCTCATCCCAAATACATAGTAGACATTTTTGATCATACCCTTGCCTTACTTTGGTGTATAGACCAAAGAGAGAAGGAGTATAGGTTGGGTGGGTACCCTCATACCCTGGGATTTTGTGGGAGCTGGAGAATAATACCTAGAGATGCTCCGATCAGCATTTTTGGGGCCAATTACCGATTACCGTTCACCAAGATCATGATCTGCCGATTGCTGATCACTGCCGATCACAAAATGGCAGGGGAATGCACTGTATATATGGGGCGCATAGGTGCGCTGTATATATGGGGGGGGGGGATGTGGGAGGCAGAGGTACACTGTATATGCACTTAGAAAGTACATGCAAAATGGAACATTGAGCCGTGTATGCCTAGCTTTAGAAAGAGAGATGACCTACCTCCTGTAGGACACTGATCTATAGGGAGCTCTATGGCTGGAGTGGCAGTGTAGTCCCTATAGGGAGATGGAGTCATTTTGTAGTGTCCAGTCCTCAGAGTCAGACAGATACTACATGATGAAGCTTGGATCTCTGTATCTGTGGTCAGTTTATATGGCAGAGAACTGTACTTGATGGAAAATTCAACATTAACATCATTATTTAAGCTCCTTGGTGCAATTACTGATGTGAATAGCTCGATGCTCTTTGTACAGAGGCATGTCAGTGGATATGTATAATAAAACAGCATGCAACTGTCACTGCGCTATTAGAGTGTAAGCTCCTATAGCCCAGTGACTAATGTATGAGGGTCGGTATCCTCTGTACAGCACTGTGGGATCAGCTAGAGCTTTTTCATTAACTTTTTTTTGTTGAGTTTTATGTTTTAACAATAAGTGACAAAGATAACGGGATATCTAAATGTAAACTATGACTATGTCTCTGGTGGGATATGCGTATTTGTGCAGCACCTTAGAACACTAGTGCCACATAAAAGTATCTCAATGTATGACTGTGGTGATAAAGTACAGGATACGTTCTCCCGGCGCAGATACTAATGTAAATGACGGCATATTCTGTAATGATAATGTAGTTCTAGACACACCGTGTGTAATGTCAGTACTCCAGTGGTGGTTAGGAGAATTCTCTGGGCACGGAACACCTCCTGGCGCTGGCAATGGCCACTTCTTCAGCTCCCTCACGTACTGCTCACTTGGGACAGTTCACAGGTCAGACTACAACTCCCAGCAGACATTGCGGCGGCGCCATGTTTCCACGCGATTCCAAGCCGGAAAGCTGGCGCCGTGTTCCCACCCCTCCATGCGTTCATTGGCGCAGCCGCTCGGTAGCGGCACAGCTGATTGGCTGGCTATGGGTGCCAGTGGAGGAGCTCCAGAGCAGGCTTCCATGCAGCTCGGCGTCAGGCCACGCCCCCTGTGATCGGCTTTTTTGGGCCGATCGCCAATCATGCTATTTAAGCCAATATCGGCCGATCATGATCGGCGGCCGATCAATCGGAGCATCACTAATAATACCCCTTAATACATAATTAGTGGTTTAAAACACATATTTTTATTGATTCAAATAAACATCCATTTAAATAGTAATGGGGCAATGGTTTCCCCTTGACATACAATTTTCAAGTTAAAAACAAAAGTGCAGACAGTGCTGTGCAATACATATAATACCAATCATCGATTTTATCGTATTCAACGCGTTTCGCCCCTATATACAAAATTTCATGGGCTTCTTCAGGAATAGCTAGTCAATGAGGACTCCTGACATCTGTTAGAGTAGGCTGGACAACAAGGTATTCAAATGATGGCTAGAGATTAAACAATCTAATTAGGTGTTATTAAAAGCATGGATCTTTAAGCAGCACGGACGCATTCTCTTGACCACAATATTGCTGGTGAAATATATACAAATGGACGTGGGATTGACTTTGACTGACTACTGTGATGTATCTCCATGATCCTTAATCCTGGGCAAGATTTATTAGTTGAACTTAAACTTGCTGGGAGGACAGAACGCTATACTTTTTCTCTGGGAACCATGCTGGATGTCTTTGGCCCATCGCACACTTGTATTATAGGTTTCCCTCTGCAGGGAATACCCAATGTTTGGTGAAACAGTGGATGTCTGAAGAGAAAATAACACCTAATTAGATTGTTTAATCTCTAGCCATCATTTGAATACCTTGTTGTCCAGCCTACTCTAACAGGTTTCAGGAGTCCTCATCGATTAACTATTCCTGAAGAAGCCCATGAAATTTTGTATATAGGGGCGTAACGCGTTGAATACGATAAAATCGATGATTGGTATTATATGTATTGCACAGCACTGTCTGCACTTTTGTTTTTAACTTGAAAATTGTATGTCAAGGGGAAACCGTTGCCCCATTACTATTTAAATGGATGTTTATTTGAATCAATAAAAAATGTGTTTTTAACCACTAATTATGTATTAAGGGGTATTATTCTCCAGCTCCCACAAAATCCCAGGGTATGAGGGTACCCACCCAACCTATACTCCTCTCTTTGGTCTATACACCAAAGTAAGGCAAGGGTATGGTCAAAAATGTTTACCCTTACATTTTTGCCTCACGCTGAAATATAATGCACCCCCCAAAGATACGGTACTGTAACTCTGGACAGGGGGGATCAGAAGGTGCAATCAAAATGACACAGAAGGATCAGAAGGGGTCACTAAAATAGTTATCCCCCCTCTGAGTCTCCTGTGTCATTTTGATTCCCCCTCTGATCCCCCTTGTGTCATTTTAAGTGATCCCACACCCTGATACACCATACTTAATGGAAAATGAGGTCATCCCCTGAAAATAACGTGTGGGGGGGGGGGCATCTTATTATCATCTTATCATGTTAATATAAGACACTGTCTAATTTTCGGGGCGAACACGGTAGTTATTTTAGATAGGGCTGTCATTTAATGACATTCTATTTAAAATCAATGCACTAGACAGTTGGTATACCCTTTGCCTGATGATTGCCTAGTGACTTCAAAATGCTTGCATTGCCAGTGTTCAACAGGGCCAATGACATATTTTCCCATGTTAAGGACACATAAAGGGGGCCTGTTATACCGCAATAACATGCCACCTTCTAAATGCACAAATTGTACCCATCATTTTCAATGGGTGTGTCACAGATCATGTGCTATGACACGACTGTAAACAATAGGTTGAGTCTTTCACCAAAAGATTCAATCTTTTTAATTTGATCGAACGGGAACGGGTACTTTTTTTTCTTGTGGGTAATTTTCCTTTCTTGAAGCATTGGCGTGGCAACAAATAGTTTATTGGCGTGACTTAAAACATTAAGCCAAAAAGGCCTTCTTTGGTCAGCCATAGGCTTTGACTTTTTAACACAGTACCAAATATTTAAATTGGATTAAATAAATCTTTATTTTCCAAAAATGTATGTTGTATAGTAATGGGAATTTTATATTCAATTGCATGTATACTGTATTCTGAGAAGTGTTGGTCCTTTTGGTTCCACTTTGATGAAACTAAAGGCTGCCATACATGGGTCGATACCTGTGAGCTAGACGAGCCTTCGAGCTCCGCACGATGACGTCATCGTGCCGAGACTAATATTGAAGGAGCTGGAGGCGCAGCACAGCAAATGTCCATGCAAAGCATTGCACGTTGACCGTGATTTACGATTATATCCCTGTCTTTGAGCAGAATTGATTGATGCCGCACGAAGACAGGGATGGTCACATCAGATATGCACCAGATAGATGGCTGTGAGCGTGCAGGGTGCTTGAAGTGGCCATCAATCTACCGCATATCTATGCGTGTATGGGCACCTTAAATCATTCCCCCTAAAGCAGGGAATAGATGAATCGATATTTGAGCCGTCCGATGTTCCCTGCAAAGCATCGGCTGAGCTGGAGAGACTCCGATATCCAAGTTTTCGAGCGGTCGGAACGGCCATCGATCTGGCCCATATCTTGGTGTGTACCCTGCTTTAGTTTTTCCTGTGTTAAGCCCCCCCCCCCTTTGATCACTCTGTACAATTCCCTTTAGATTTACCAACACCTCTGTAAGTATAGTGTCCTCCCTGATATAGTACATAGTAGTTGGAATGTTTAGAAAGGTCCTCATATTACATGGTTTTGGTAGAACAAAAATTGTAACTTGGATCACTTTACATGCCACTATGTTCGCCCATTTCATTTTTTAATCTTGAGGAGGTAGTCCTCTTAATTTCCCAATGCAGTAAAACCTTTTTTTTTTCTTTTGTGTTCTGATATTTTTAAATGTTGGCAGTTCACAAAATGTAGTTATTCTGTAAAGAATCAGTAAACTGTAGTAAGTTCAGTTTCATAGTTTATATGAAACTGATTAATACGAATGGGCAGGAAGGGACATTTGTGGTATTAGGATCAATAAGAAGGGCTTTTGTTGGGTGGCTCATGGACTAACAAACAAAGCAATGGTGTTTAAACATGGCTAAGTCAAACGCTTATTCATAATGCATATTTGTTAGAGGTAGGGCACTGTGCAAGAGTTTTGAAGGGAAAAGGTTCTGTTTCATTCTACATCCTTGCCATTTATAGGTACATTTTTCCTCCAGTATTTAAAAAAAAATTGTCATACAGTATTTTAAAATTTTTTATTTTTGTCATACTGCAAGTACTTTCCAAATTGTCTTGTATTGTATATATGACTCTTTCTACCGATATTTGTGGTGTTTGTTCACTTCCCTTGTTTCCATCCATTTATTATAAATGACATGTAATAGTAGAGTGTTGTGTACCTTGTTAGTCATGGATAAATATAGAAAGTTGTTCAAGTGATAGTTTATTGGCTAACTGAAGTAATTGAGCCCAATGAGGGTGTTTAATTAGACACTATTTGCAGTTGTTTATACAGCGTTGCACTTTTTGGGCGTTTTATGAATGATTTGAGTAGCATCCAGGGCCTCATTCTTTGCCTCCTTATGTCGCAAGGCCCTATTCTAAAATGGGGTCTGGATCTGCATTAAGCAGGTAACAGCCCTTTGAGTACTTGTATTGGTGTTTTTAGAGGTTTACACCAACGTGCAACCACCTGAAGAACTCCCTGGGGTACCAAGGAGCTCCCAGCGGGCACTCAAATGTTGCAGTCCTCTTTCCTTGATGTTTTTTTTTTAAATACTGGCTGTTGACAGTGACTGGATCCTGTACGTACTGTACACCAATAACCTGTCATCCCTTTAAATAGATTGATCCATTATTGTGTAAGGGGTATAGAGCCATCCCAAGGGGGGACCAGCATGTACAACCAAGGCAAAATTAGGACTATTGGCAAAAATCTCCCCCGCTTTCAGGAGGCCTGCATATGAAATTCACATTGGGAGATGTTATGCCATATAGGACAACTTCATACTCGTTCAACAATCTGAATCATGTGATCTTTTTTCTTCTCTCAGGGCTATTAGTCCCATAAGATGCTGTTGAAGTGTAAATCCACCCTAGTGCTAGATCCTTTTAGTATGTAGGTAATAACTTCTGCCATATTGTAAAATGCTAATATTGTTCCTGATTTAGTTGTATACATTATAGACCTTTTTAAGTTCCCCAATTGTGTAAGGGAACTTTAATGACAACACATCAACCACAGGCTGGTGTAACATCCTAAAGTGTTGATATGAAGAGGGTTATTGAGTAAAAGAGGTGATGCAATATGAGGAAAGCTTTATAGTAACCTTGTCATTGTGCAGCCCATTACCCATCTAGTTCATCAATCTATGTTCATAGTGATAGGGGAACTTGCCCACATCTGTGACATCTGACAGTATTTTTATTTTCATAAAATAAAATACTAAAGCTTTAACTTTTTGGAAACTACACATCCGATATGTAGTTATAGTGCACACATCAGGAGTATGTGAACTCGGGAGGCAGACAATAGAGGACAAGAGAAGGTATCCTCTTTTCATGAAACATTTAATTGGGATATCTTTAATAATACACAAAATATAGTTTGGATTTTTTCCGTGAGCATGTTAAGTAAGCATACACACTGGTGGTAAAAGAGAAACACAGATGGATATGACCTAAGGAACGGTCTGTGGCTTTGCAGCCTGATCACTAACATTAGTCTAAATGGCATGCTTGCCCATACTACCTTCAGATGCATCATTTCTGGCTCCTATAGGAGCGCACGACACTGAAAAGACATTCACACTGTTCAACCACCTATTCACCTCATAACTAGTCCAACACATTGCTAAGGTGGTTGCACTGAGGAGTTACATAAGGCACGTAGCAAGGCATTCCATATTGCCCATTGTAAGCTTGCAAAGCCATAGGTGGAAGGTCAATGTGAATATTGAAGTGAACTTGAAACTTCTCTATATAAAGCAAATTAAACCTGGGGGTTATGGTAAATTAGTCAATGTGTGTTTATAAATGGAGTTTTTTAGTGTTTAGTGCATGTACAGTTTATTGATAGAAACCTGTAATTGCATTGTTTGTACTGTACCCAAACCTTAAGTATGTTTTACCTGATTTACAACTTATCCTTCTGAAAAAGTTTGCCCTGCAGTCTACTTAAATTGTAGCTGTATTATATGTAAACATTTCAACTTTGCTATCAGATGGCCAGTACTAGTGACTCATGTACTTGTATAAACTGACATGAAGGTAACTAGATTAAGAGCAACGCCGGGTAACCATGAAACCACCTAGTTCTGTCCATTCATTCCCACTTTATTCTCAGCTTGGAATCTTTGTGACACTACGCCAACAGCCACACACCAACACTGTATTCTATAGAAGAATGAAGGAGTAGTTTTGCCCTTTTATTATCTTGGGGCCCTTAAACACTGCATGTGCTGCAGTGCCTTATTTTGCCAGTATTACTACCGCATCCGTTACCTGCAAAAACCCTGCACTTGTATGGGTAAGGGCCCCCATACACCTTTTTAGATTTCCTAAAGATCTCCTTTTTGTTTAACCAAAACCATGTAATATGAGGGACTTTCTAAACCATCAAGTCGACCTGTGTTCAATCGCAGAGGACCCTATACCACATAGTTTGTGGTAGATCTTAAGGATATCTGACAGAGATCTAAAGGTGTATGGCCAGCTTAACACGTGTGCTGCATCGGCAAAAATGCAGACCAAAACTGCAAAACAACGCATTCACTATTGGCCACTGTAAGCCTGCTGACCATAGATGGAAGGTCTTCTTCAGATCTACCCAGGTCCACCCGCATAAATATTTACATCTATAATCTATGGTAAATGTGTTTTGTATTCGAACGATTAGAGCATTTGTCTAGGGCCACAATGGGTTCGAATTTTGACAGAGGGGCCGGACAAAGAGCAGAAATCGCAAATGCACAAACGTTTCAAAAACCACTGTGTAAATTGGTTAAATGTGGTTTACACACTTTTCGTGCATCCTCATTGGATGCGTTTAAACACTTCCACACTGGGCTACACAGCGAGCATCAAAACGCCCGGCTTTGATGCGAATTAATTGCAGGAGTTTGACACTAGTGAAGTCAAGTGCAGTATCACAGAGGAGATAGATAGATCTATATCTTACCCAGGGCCGCCGTCAGGGTGGGACAGGGGGGACTCCCATCCTGGGTACGGGCTGCTAGGGGGGCCCGACGGTCAGCACGTAGGGGCCCCAGGAGCCGATCCGGGGCAGCAGCTGATCGGCACACTGCACTGTCAGCCCGTACTGTGAGCAGATATGCTGCACGCCGGTGCGGGGGGGGGGGGGGGGGGGGGGGGGGGGGGGGGGGGTGTGCTGGATGTTGTTGATGTTTGGGCTTGTGATATTGTTTGCTAGCAACCCCCCCGCTCAACAAGACCTGCCATGGGGCCTGGAAATTTTTGCTGTACCGGGCCCCATGATTTCTGACGGCTGCCCTGATCTTACCTGCTTCTTGATGTATTTGCCGCCCCTATGTCAACTGGCCAATGTGGTCACCTTGACTACGGCTTGTGCTACGGCTATGCTCCTCCACTTTTTTACCTAATTGGTGTCTGCACATTGCTGTGGCACGTGGCAGCAACCTGATTCTTTGGTATTGATTTAGGGTCCTTTATACTGTAAAGGGATGCGCTAGCTACCATGTCCGTTATTCTGCACTTGTGTCTCAAATATATTTTGCATACTACTACTCGCTACAGCATGTGCGTGGTAATGCAAACGCGTGGCAGCGTTGCGGTACTGCGCTAGTGGCTGGTGTGATACAGCTCCTATCAAACACACAGACATTAGAGGACTTGCTGAGCGTTCATTATTCTTAAACCTCAGGAGATACACAGAGAACCAAGTTGCAAATACCATCTCCTTTTCGGCTGTTTTTTAGCTGGATCTGTAACTCCTTGCACTACATACATGAGGCAACTGGTTCAATATTTAAAAAAATCTGTTGCCAACACTAGATGTATACTTGAAGTCTAGATCCAACCCTGGAAAGGATGAAAACCGAGCAGTTCTAAGTGCAAGACTGATTCCAGTTTTAAGCAGGATTTTGTGCCATTCTTTCAGAATGCTATATGATTAATGAAAGCGAGACAAAACAAACACCCTGTCCTAGTAAAGTTTAATTGGCTTATACTGCCTGCAGCGCATGGGTAGTGTACACTGACATTTCCAGCATCATTAAGATGCCAAGATTTTATTCAAGTGCCAGGAATGATTTAACTCCAGCAGTTGGACCATTTTGTGGGCAAATTCTAATGTGAGGTAATTGAAAGCCAGTAAAAAGCCCAGTTTGACTTTGGTAGGGGAAAGGCCATCATCTTGGGTGAGCTAAATTTCAACATTGTCCCACACCTGGCCATCTTCTGGTTAGATGGAGACCAGGAGGAGCTTACAGGATCTCTCTCCAAATGTAAAATATTGAGGAGTATCTGTTATTATGTGGTATGCTTCTTGAGAGCTGAAATTGGCAGATGTGTGAAGGATGCATGTATCAAACTACATACAAAGTGATCCTTGAAAAACATTTGCTTCCTTCTGCTAGGACTGGTACCTCCAGCAGAACAATGCTCCATGCCACACAGCCAAAAGAATATAGGTCTGCATGAAGGATCCCCAAATCTGGGCTGGCCAAGACAGACCCTAATCTACAGATTTGAATTATACTAAAAACCTCTGGAATTCATCAAAAGAATGATGAACAGCCATAAACCACCAAGCTGAGCCTTGTGGGGGTTATTTTTCCATGAAGAGTGGTATGACATTCCCAATAGCAATGGATCAGTTGACTTTACAGGATTTGCACAACTATAACGGGTCAAATAAGTCCGCAAGCAACAAGATCTAACTGCACCTGATGCATAATGTGTGGCCTTAGTAACATTAGTGCAATATCCGTTTCAAAAGTGTTATTGGTCTTCATTAAGCACAAAAACAAAGTAAGTTTCAGAAAGGGCAAAACTTGGGTTGGAAATGGTGATGATGATGAAATGCCAAATTGTTCACTGAAACTAGGCCAATCAAGTACAGTAGCTTAATTGTCTCATTATAATTCTGCATACAATTTAAAATATCTGCATCTTATTGACCCACTCTTTCTAGTATGGGAAGCCTTTATAAAGTTTGATCTACAGTTTGCCTCATCTTTTTAAATACAGTGCCCCCTTGACCTTTTTTTGTATTTTGGTGCCTCGCAACTTGGAATTAACATAGAACTGTTTGAAAAATTGCATCTTATAATTAACAAAACATAACCACAAATTTTGTTTGCTTCGCAATGAATAAAAAAAACTCTTTAAATAGGACAAAATTACAGAAAAAGTCAATGTGCACTCTTCGCCCTATTAAAGTCCTTATTTTGTAGAGCCCCCTTTTGCAGCAATCACAGCTCCAAGTCGCTTTGGATAGGTCTCTATGAGCTTGCCACATCTTACCTCTGAGATTGCCCATTCCTCCTTGCAAAACTTCAGCTCCTTCAAATTAAATGGTTTGTGCTTGTGAACCGCAATCAAAAGATTTTCTATTGGATTGAGATCTGTGCTTTTGACTTGGCCATTTCAACAAATTTACATGGTTACCCTTAAATAACAGTATTGCTTTAGCAGTGTGAGTACTACTAAGATGAGGGTGGTGATACCACATTGGATCAAAAAAAACGTGCCACACTCTGGGTTATACAATTCTTACATTGCCCTACTACAGACTGAGAACCAGTCTGTGCAAACTAATGAAAAACTGTTTGTTTTTTTAGGCACTGGGTCAACAGTAAATCTGCATAAAAATTTACTTTATTAATACAAGGACCTACACAAAAATGTACCATATTAAATCAATATATAAAAAAAATTCATATTGATACATCACAGTCCATAGTAAAAACACAGATTATAGTGTGGCCAGATATACACTGACGCGTTTCGCCCCTAGCTAGGACTTCCTCAGGGAAACTGGATTACTATAGTTAGAAAAAGCACATATCCAATCATAATATGTCAACATGAAATACCATCAAACATGTTTCCAGTCATTTTACATGGTTCCCCTTAAACCACAGTATTTCTTTAGCATTGTGTTTGGGATCATTGTCCTGGTGGAAGGTGAACCTCCGTCCTAGCCTCAAATCACACACAGAATGTTACAGGTTTTGCTCAAGTAACTAACTTGGCTAACTGAAGAGGGATGATGGGGTGTTACACTCCCGCACCGCCATCATTTCCACAAGGGAGGGGACATTAAACTTACCTGATCATGCAAAAGTGATGTCGGAGTGTCACTTCTGGTTTTTGAACTTTGCAACGTCAATTCATGGGCCGCAGATCTGAAAACGTTGAGAATCATGATTTCTCATTCTACATTAATGCTTACAATGGTCGCCTTTTAATTCATGGATCAAAACCTTTTAGGAAAAAATACTGGATACGTGAAAGAAATAAGAAAACGGAGCTATATAAGAACTAGTGCAGTGTGTGTATGTATAATATATATATATATATAGATATATCTATATCTCTATTAATCTAGTAAGCTGCATTATAATTGCCATTTATTAAGATTTTCCTGCATCGTGTCTTATCCATTTCACCAGGTTTTTTATTCTATTCTCTGTCTATGTATTAGACATTCACTCAGTCAATGTGTGTTTTTAGAAAAGTATTTTAGTGTTTGTTTGTGCATTTATGGGTTATTTCTAGAAACCTGTAATTGCATTGTTTGTACTGTACCCAAACCTTTAATATTTTTTACCTGATTGTTTTACAACTTAGCCTTTTATCTTCTTCTAAAGAAAATTGCCCTGCAGTCTACTGAAATTGTAGCTGTATTATATGTAAACATTACAACTTTGCTATCAGATGGCCAGTACTAGTGACTCATGTACTTGTATAAACTGACATGAAGGTGACTGGATTAAGAGCAACGCCAGGTAACCATGAAACCAGCTAGTGCTGTCCATTCATTCTTCATTTGTAGCTTGCAAACTGGGTGATAGTACGCCAACAGCCACACACCAACCCTGTAGTGTATTGTTCTATAGAAGAATGAAGGAGTAGTTTTTAATATCTTGCACAGTATCATTCCAGCCTCATAATCTTATGTAATATAATTATCTGTATAGTCAAGTTGTAGCCAATGAGAATGCAGAATACAGGTGCATCACTAAATTAAAGTATCAAAACATGTATTTTAGGTAATTGCTTCCAATGAAGTTTATATATTTTCATATTTTCATATATTTTTAGATTGACTACATAGAATGAATCCTATTTTCCTTCAGTCTTTTCATTTTGCTGATTATGGTCTACAGGTACTAAAAATCCCAAATGCAAGATTTAAAAAAAAATTGAAAATTTTAAAATAAAACTGGACCCTTTAAATAATCTTTCATTCTTGAGTAGCCCACATAATCATTGGGTAGACTGCCACTAAGATGCTGTATCCAAGTATATTAGTGGGGAAAAACAACCAGATGTGTCCATGCAGCTGTTCACAGGTGGATTGCCTGCAGTTTAGAGTGCATTACAGCTGCATTGGCGGTAATGCACCTTATTCATGTGAATAGGAAAATCTAGAAAAAATAATATAGCTTTGCTTTTCCCTGTCCCGCTGATGTGTCATTTGATTTTTTTAATGAAAATGTTGGTTGCTATTGATTGCGACCTCCAGCACTGCAACAATGACAACGCACAAGTGCATCCTATTCAAATTCAAATCCTATTGTCAGTGTTTTTTTCTGCATGGTTGGCACACGCAGAATGCAGGAGAAAAGACGTAGTGGACATAAGCCGCGGTAGCGCTTACTGGGTCCGTTACCGGCAAAAAATAGACATTTGTGTGGCGCTTGCGTCTCTCGTACAAGTGTGTGGTAAAATGCTAGCTACGCTGCAGAACTATACTGCAACTGCGGTGCAGCTAGTGTGAACATTCCCTTAAGAGAAATGTGAAATACAGTCCATTCACAAAAATATGGGCATGTGTATAAATAGTTGCCTGTGCTGGTGGAGTGAGGAATCTCATACTCAGTTAATGTAGCCTATATCCTGGATATTCCTGGTATGAAGCCATCGCTGAACCAGAGATCATTAGAAGCATCTTTCCCGGGCTAAGGAGAAAACTCTGAACTCAGTCTGAAGTCTTTTTTTCAGATGAAAGTACTTTTAGCATTTAATTAAGATATCCAGATCCCAGAGTCTGGAGGAAGAGTGGAGATCTTTCACTTTAGGTTCAGTGTGACGTTTCCTTTGTCAGTGATTTAGGGAGCCATGACCACTTTGTTTTATCAAGTCCAAAGCCACAGCTCCCTCACGGCATGAGGTGCTATTCTGCAGATGACCAGGGTATCATTTGGTATCACTTTGCTCTATTGGCCAGCAAACTTACCTGCCTTAAATCTTCTAGGGAACAAGCAGGAAACTGTTATTAAAGCTTCCATAACTCCTCACACCTGACACAGGCTTATTGCTACCGTGCCACAGTTATTCATTTAATGGGCGGCCTGACCAAGTATTGAGTGTACATGTCACAAAGCTCAAAACTCAAACTGATTTACTTGTAGATACTTGAAAATTGGTTTTCTGTATCTTAATCATCTCTAAATTTACCAGATCTCCATCCAAAATCCCATGTCTAATGGTTTCATAAGTCAGCTTGTTGGAAAACAAGGGTGATCTCATTAAATCTTAAAGCACTTGAACTGTCTATGGATGATAAGGAGTTCTGTTAGTGTTGAAAATTTTTACGTACATGGCAAGAGTCTGTCATGCCCTCCTGGGCCGGCTGGTCTGCTGTGTAATTCGTAAAACTTGGCTCTGTTGTCAAGCTGTAGAGTTGGTTGTGTATGTTCCCTGTACCCCTGCATCAGCGACAGTCCACTGCAGTTCTGTAATTTCCCTGAATGTATAGTATACACTATATAATCAGATTTGTGTTCAAAACATGGTTGGCAATTTTGTGAGACTGCATTGCTAAGCTATGCAATAACTTGTGTTTGTACTATAAACAACAATTAACATTTTTCTACATGTATGTGAACTATATATCTTGGCTATTATTCTTCGGAATTTCCATTGTATGTTTGACCCAACAAGACCTCATTGCCATTTGTAGATTTTATTTGAGTATGTGGATCAAAGCACTGACCAGTGAAGGGCACTAAGGTCCGGGGGCCAAAACCTAGTCTGTTATTTCAGCCATTTGCCACCTTTGTGTAAAGACAGTATAGCTCCCTTCCGCTCATTCCCTGGAATAAGTGGAGAAAATGCCTAGAGAATGAATGTTTGGGTCTCCTAATGGCCATAGTTTGTCTGCAACAGAATGTTTACTATGAAAAGCCTCTATTTATTAATATTGTTTTTAAATATAAATATTTTTTTTAATTTTATTTCTGAAGGACACCTATACCAGGCGGCCCTTACAGGCTCTTACTGGCCCACGAGTCAAGAAGTGCCTACCCCTGCCTTGGACACTTAGATCCCCATACAAATGTCCATCGGTTGATTTTGCAGACGATCGACCGCTGTATGCATTTGCACCACTAGCTTGTGGGTCGATTGTCCACAAAACTGAGGCGCCCACCTGAAATGATCAACCAGAATAGCACCGCAAGTCGGTCGCATAGCAATCTGCCTTGATGGTTCTTTTCTGGGCACAATCTTGGATTTGATCGACCTGTGCGATTTCTTAAATATAGGCTTTCGGTCTAACATTAAATGATTTGTACCACCATACAGTGTAAATGATTCAGAAGGGATCGACTCCTTTCCTTAGCCCTGTGTGCTTACTCTAGTACCATCGGAAACAAATCGATGGAAATGCCTTGAAAACCCATCAGATACTTGTATGATCGACTGAAAATTACCAACATGTCCGATCACTGCTTGATACATTGCATATTCCATATTGATTGCCAAGTTGTAACCGGTATGCAGGAATCTATTTCTGTTTGCTCAACTTAAAGCGTTCAATTATTTTATAGTAAAAAGCACATTTCTGTAACTTTTACCCCTGTATACTATAACTTACTATATTCTACTGTTCTGTTCAACTGTTCTATGTATATTCTGCTATCCTGATTGAATATAATAAAATAAATCCTATCTATACCCATGACCTGAAATGCAGATAAAATAAGGAACAAAACGTGGTGCAATTGCCAGTAATGAGGAAGAACATGTATGGCAATAGAATTGTGTAAACTAACAAGTTAATAACAAAGGACACCCTTTAATTAGTTTTTGTTCTCTCCTCCCCCTCCAGAACGAGCTCGTCATATAGTGATGTGTGTATAGTCGCAGCACAAGATGTCCAAGTACCTGAAGCATTTCACCTCTGTTGGTGACACCCAAAATGAGAAGCAATGGAAAGAAGAGGATGAGGAGAAGCAGCAAGAAGAGAAACCTGAAAAGACTCCCCATCCTTTTACTTCCTCCTACTCCTTCCGGGATGCCCTGAAGTGGCTCTTGAGCTGTCACAAGTTTCATGTACGTTCTGTAGTTCTCTGATGTTGTAAGGGATTCTATTAATTTCGATGTAGCAGATCAAGAATGGGAAGCTGTAAAAGCTAAATCCTGGCAAAATAATATTGCCGGCAGCTGTCCATAGACTTGATCGGATCAGAACCTACATTAGCCAAATAAATACTGATCCTGATCATTTATCTGCCATTTGTGGTAATCATTCAACCAGGGATGTTGATCCCCTGTCCAAATACCCTACAACCCCTACTGTTTAAACAGCAGAGACCATAAATGTCACACTCGGATTATGAATATAGAAAGGAATGGCATTACAAATTAATGTACGATTTCACTAATCCCCAAAAATCTACTGACTGTATTGTCTACTGATTTACAAAGAATGCAGTGTAGTGTATGGCCTCCTTAATGCAGTACATCAGGTTTACCCCTTCCCCCTTTTTTTTTATTCTTGTATTGTCTTAGGGTTTGTTTCCACTAGAGCGATCAATAAAAAGTCCATTTCCACTGAAGCGATGCGGGTGTGGATGCACTTTGGGTGGCAATTTTGAACCCTACCATGTTTTTAATCGATTGCAAGTCAAATTCCTAGTCAAAAATTGTGTACGATCGCGTGCATTGACCTGAATGGACGCAGTCAAAAATCTCATCCCCAATCATTCTCTATGGGAGCGATCTGGAGTGGATGAAAATCGCGGCCCCTAATCGCAGCCGTGAAAAATCGCCAGTGATCTCCTTTCGCAGTTGAAATCACGGCCGATCGCTCTAGTGGAAACCTAGCCTTACAAATACCAGTGCTATTTTCAATAGTGTTTGTGTTCTGTACCATGTTAAGCTCTGTCTGGGGTTTATCCTCAAGTATTGTGGTTAAAGAAGGAACAGCTCAAAGTACATTAGCCAATTACACTGGTCGGCCATGACCACTAACCACTGACTAGAAGTGAATTCTTCTAGTTGGTGTAGATTAAATGGCACTCTCCGCCTTGCACTGTGAAATTATAAAGGCAGTGTCCTAGATCAGCGGTAGGCAAACTTATTTGACCAAAGAACCCTAATCGCAACATTGCAACCCTTGAAATATATGTTGAGAGCCGGAGATCTGTTGCCTCTCTGCTCTGATCACTGCCCACTCTCTTTCCTCCCTCCTGTCAATAGACGGCACCCAGGAGGAGCGAGAGCGGGGAGTGATGAGAGCAGAGAGACACGCAGCGCCTGCTTACAGCCAATGTCTCTCAGGAAAGGGGGGCTAGTGGGAATTGACGACCATTTAAATTGCATCCTTTTTCTCTAAAACATTCTCTAAAATGTACCTAATAAACGTAATAAGTCTAAAACTTGGAACTTATAAAACTTGATATTGTCCGTAATTATTATTTATTAAAAAGATTACAATTTACTGTGACAATGACCCACAGCCACTAAGGTGAACAATGGTATTGCATCACCTGGGAAAGTTTGGGTAAGTCAGGTTTGTATGTTGTTGGTTTTAGTTTAAGTCACAAAGCCCCCTTTATATATAGCCATAGAGCCCCTCCCTTAGTGGTAGACAGAGAGCCCCACACTCATTTGTAGCAACAAAGCCCCCATATATGTAGACAGAGAGCTCCCTTGTAGGTAGCCATAAAGCCACCTGTAGGTAGCCATAGAGCCCCTAACTGTCCAGATATGAATGAAAGAAAAATAATAAAGCACAGGTATCCTGGAAGAACAGGCCACTGAGCCAGGCTGAGGGGGCTAAAGAGCCACACTTTGCTTATCCCTGTCCCAGAGTAATGTTTGTGAGTCTTATTTAGAAACATTCTTACTTTTAATGTAAAGAATTGGCTTCATTAACTTAGTAGGTGGGAGTACCCAATCAAAATAATGATTTTTTTTAAAATATATTTATTTATTACTGTTTTTAAATGAATTTTACTGTTCCGCCTTTACAGATAGTCATTGTGTGTCTCGTTATTCTGGATGCCTTATTCGTGTTGATTGAAGTCCTCCTGGACTTGGAGCTGTTAGTGGAAAAAGTTGATCATATTATACCAGAGGTAAGAAGGGGGGTTCTGAAAATATGGGGGAGGGGGGGGGGGGCTTAACAAGGATAGGCGAGGGGAAAATTGGCACCCATCACACACGATCGATCACAATATTGATGGATCTGTGCAATTATTATATCAATTGCTGGCACCACCACACAGCATGATTGACGTTGGACCCCATCCATACAAGCTGATGTGCACAGAGGGTCAGGACGGATCTGGCTGCTGCTTTCCCTGGAAAGTTTGCCTGATTTTTTTTTTCCATTAATATAAATGCTATTCTGTAAAAAAAAAAAAAAAAAAATTCATTTTATATTCATTTAAGATATATATTCATTTTATATTCATTTGAAGAAACCAGAGATTGCTTTTTATTTATTTTCTTGATGTCCTTAAAGGTTTCAGTCATGTGCAGATATTTTTCATTAAGAACAAATATACTGAGAAAAAAAATATTGTGATCTATTTATGTTCTCTTGTTTAAGAGGAAACGAAAATATTTGGACAAAAACAATACATTTTTAACTTTTCATATTTAAAAATTTTGAAAACTTACTGACCTGACGCACTCAATTTCCATAGTATGTGATTTCCATTCAATCGACCGATTTTTATGTTGATCACATGGAAATATCGAGCTGTATGGGCACCTTTTTAATATATTGTCAAAATGAATTCCTTTTTACCAAAATGGATATATAATTGTGCAGTGAGGGGACGTGTTGGTGAATTTTCTGTTGTTCGGGTTTTCTTGGTATTTCGATGGATTTGTATCTGATGGTATGGGGCATGAGCACAGGGCTATTGGAAGGAATCGATCAGTTTTGAATCGATGACGCTGTGTGCTGGTACTACTGATCCATGTGAGATTGGCTTGTGTGATTGAAATATTGACCGAATGTCAATTGAAGATTGTTTAAGCAAAAGTTAATGTGTGTTAAAAATTTATAATAAGCAAATTTTTTTCAAAATTCTTTTTGGGACTAAAGCACACAGATGCAGCCCCTCCCCCATGGTTGTAGTACATCTCCCTTGATCAGTGATGCTAAAACCTTCATCCTATTGTCACTTCTGACTATATTTATAGATAAATCCGTGCTTTCTGTCTGCTCACTGTTGGCTTACTTTATGTTGTTTTTTTCCCCCTCTAGATCTTCCACTACTTGAGTATTTCTGTCCTGTCATTCTTCTTGTTGGAAATTGCGGGGAAACTCTATGCTTTCCGGTTGGAGTTCTTTCACCACAAGTTTGAAGTGTTTGACGCAGTCATCGTTATTATCTCCTTCATCATTGACATCGTCTTCTTAACCCGCGAAGATGTATTCAGCGCTGTTGGGCTACTCATTTTACTCCGGTTGTGGAGGGTGGCCAGGATCGTGAATGGTAAATGTGAAATCTAATCATGCAAATATTGCTTGAGCCCCCCCATACACCTCAAGCTAGCCATACATGGCTAAATGTTAGCGTTCAATCGAGGTTAGATTAGATTTTGTTGTTCAATGAAAAAATCGATTTTAATTTAATCGATATACGCCACATGGGGAGTACGATTATTGTTCAATTTCGACTGAAGTTCATCGAAGTAATCAAAAATCGACGATTGAATTCCTCTTAAGATTTTTGTTTCAATCGGAAGTTAAAAGGAAGTAGCCCCACACATCGAGTATCATTGGCTCGACCAAAAAAAAAGCTGAATGTAGTTTGATGATTGTATAATCGACCAAAATTTTCCAACCTGTCAGATAACGATTCAATCGATGATTTGACAATTTATCAATAAGTGTCAATTGTACTATGTGGGCAGAAAAATTATTTTCTTTCAATTGATCATATTTTTAATTGAAAAACTACAATTGAAGGCTAAAATTTAACCATGTGTGGCTAGCTTTACAATCTGACCATACAATTTCTGTACAATCAACTTTTCATCTACCAAAACCATGTAATTTCCATGTAACCATGTAACTTTCTAAACCTTCCAATCACTATGTATTCTATCAGGGAGGACCCGGCACTACATAGTTGTTGGTAGATCTAAAGGTGTATGGGGGGCTATACTCACAACAGCACACACATTGCTATAGAACTTGCACTTGAAGAGTTATTTATAATTTTGTGCTTGACGAACATGACTTCAGATACTTTCTTTTTCAGTACTGCATTCAGTAAACAATCTACACATGTATTTAAATAATCAATTTGCTTATATAATCCAAACTTTGTGTAGTGGAGGGGGGATTACTGTATCTCAGATGTAATGTCTGGACCTGAAATACACTAAATAATATTTAGAATTAAGGTAGGCATACACATTGAGATTCTCTCTCGGTAGATGAGGGACAGACTGCGGTGTTATGACATCATCACGCTGCAGCCGACCCCTCAGAGGATCATCCGGCACCCTTTGTGTACCAGACATTACTTTGGATGGGGGTGGCAGTCTCCATCCAAAGTAATGGGATCGGACGGGAATTCACCAACATGTCAGATCACCGTGCGATCAGACATGTGGGAGATCCCTGGTTTGGCGGGCAATTGGCGGGGAACGCGCACGACGGCAGAGAGATCTGCCAGTGTATGGCTACCTTTTACAGATTTTTGTTGTGCTGTGTAATCATTGGCCCTACATCTGATTAGGTTCACAGATATCCATGTAGCCTTTAACACCTGGTGGGTGCACCCGAAACGATTTTCATGGCATTTGTTGGTAGGACTGTAGTTCTCTTCCCATTATACCAGATGCATTCATGTTTCTCTGAGCACAAAGATGGCTTCCTTTATTCAGTACTGAAGGTGTGACTTTTCTATTCGAGGACCACCTTCAGAAAACGATATCCAATCACCCTAAATGGAAGCTAGTCTGTTACACTGGGCATTTTAGGACTTTTGGGATAGCATGTTGCTTTTGTTTGGCATTCTGTATGTGCATTCATTCTGCCCACCCACTACAAGAAGTTTTCAGTGAGCCCACCTTCCCATGCTGGTGCAGGTAAGTAGAGAGAACAGTGCAGGCGGGCAGCTACAGTTATTAATCCAGTATTGGATACGTATGTTCTGGGTTTGTTACTTGTGTTGAAGGTATAGAATCTATAGCTGCCTTCATGATGTACAGATGACATTTTACAGCCGTGACCGTTTCCTGGACATTTATTATCCCAGTATATCCTGGGGTTTCCACACTGGTAGCATTGCGGGATTGGTTCTAGCCGTGTGCAGGCCAGATTATTTGCTTGGACTTGGGGATACGTTTAGGAAATGTTATCCCAATGCCAGCTACATATTAAGAGAATAGGGTCAGGCTGGAAATGATAGGTGATAACCAAACGTAACATATTTAACTTATCCATAAAGATAAAGGATCTCTGATAGAGTAACCCTCACTGGATTATTGCAGTTCCACCTCACAAGGTAGAAGTATTAACCAGGGCCGGGACCCCCACCTGGTTAATTAAAGCAATCCCATTTCCATTGTAGGGTTGAACCTGTGTTGATGTCATTTGAAAACTCCCTCAGCTTAATATGTGCATTTCCTCATTTTCTAGGTGTGATCATGTCTGTAAAAAGTCAAGCGGAGGAGAAGATTCACAAGTTAAAGGAGAAGCAGGAGACCCTACTGGCCAGAGTGTCCCAGCTGGAGCAGCAGTGTACCCAGCAGGTAATGGGGTTAGTCACATGACCAGGAAAAGGGAAACATAGGAGGTGATAGAATGATCATGTAGCATTAAGTGTGATGGTCAGCAATAGCAGGGGTCTGACGTGTATTTAATGTCTCATATGGATAACTTCAACTTGCGCTGGAGGTATACATTCTATAGCGCCCTTTATTACGTATGCATTTGTGCACAGATTACATTTTACACCAGTAATTATTCCTGGCAAACGCATTGCAATACTCATAAGTAAGAATCTATGTGTAAAGCGGTCCTAAACTAGCCACACACAGCTCGATGAAGTAACAGATTAGAGGAACATGGGGCGCTGTGAGCCCTCAGCATCACATCTCATTCTTAATGTTTATACAAGTCCGTATAGATTGAAAATGTTATCTCAAAGGTAAAGTGCCTCATAGATATCAAAGCATTATGTGCCACAATATATATTCTACAATCATCTCTATTTGTTGGTGGGATCTCCTGTCTGCCAATCCCCCACCAACTTGCTCAGGTGGCCTTTGGTACCCCTCTTGCTGCCAATCAGTGTGCTCAGTCAGAGCCTGAGGGAGTCCCTCACCCCTCTTCCCACTTTAAGAATATTCCAGGCGAGGACACATCAGCATGGGATCTGCAGACAGGCGAGATCCTATGCATTAACAATTTGGTTTAGGGGGAGGGGGGGGGCACGCAAAAGCCACCGATTAGGGATAGAGCCCAGGTGCCCAGTGGGTTTTTACTTGCACACACCAGGTGCTATGAGAGTATTCTGGGGAATGTAATGTGAGTTGCAGCTACTGTCACACCCAGTTTAGCAGATGTGGGGGGATAGTCTGATTGGTCAGTTCAGATGAGGCATGTAACGCACAGATTCCAATAATAAAGTAATTTGCCGTACATTGAGCTACAATTATTTAAACATCATTGCTACCAGTGCTGCAAGTATAACATTCTCAGTGGGGGGGGGGGGGGGGGGGGGGGGGGGGGGGATTGCGCTATTACTGATGCTGAAACCTTTACGTCACAGGAGCAAGAAATCGAAAGACTTCAGAAATTGTTACAGCAAAATAACATCTTTCCTGAGCCCCACGCGCCCTGAGGGAAGCGCACGCACTGATCAATATCTGCAATGTGAAACATGTAAAAAGAAAAAAGTTTGATTTCTATTGTTTAAGCTTCCAAAATATAAATATGTATATTTTTAATACATACATGATTTTGTAAACTCTTTTATAATCAAATATTCTTTATCTAAAAAATAAAGTCTTGATGGGCCGGCCACCAATCTGTGTTCTGGATGTTGATTTAGTATTTGCATAGTTTCCATACATTGTGTGACATCATTGTGCTGGAGGAGGTTGTACATAGGAGGAGGTGACCTGAAAACAAAACCAGAACATTATTCAAAACGCACAACAGCATATCCAATCCATCCTCCTCAGTGCGGGACTGCGCACAATACAAGTCTACAATCATATTGACAAGCACATTATTTTTATATTTTAGCTTAGAATAGTTTATAATAAGCGTGGTTCTATGTAAACACGGAAAGTCAGACCTAGTTTAGTAAAATGTGCAACATGGCTAAATCCGCGCAAACATCTGTATATAAGCGGGAATGTAAACTGTTTATAAATTCACTTCCCATCAGCCCCAACCCCCCCCCCGTCCTTCTGGCTGCAATCTCTGTGCAGAGACAAACTCAAGTAGAATGGTTTATCTCAATGTATAGCGGATGGATAGTAAACTGGTGTTGCAATATAGTTCGAACAAAAGCAGATGCTTCACCACAAGGCAATCTGCTGACATTGTCTGCTGTCCCTCATCCCCCCACATCAGCAGCATCAATGCCACCTGGGGTGTGTTGTAAAAAAAGCAATGCTCTAAGGCAGGGGTGTTGAACTCAATCAGAGAAGGGGCCAAAATCTCAAATCCAGCCTAAATCGCGAGCCGAATGGTTTACTGAACAGTCATAAACTGACAATGTTAACCAGAAATGTGAATTTAAATTTTAAATTCACATTTCTGGTTAACATTGTTTAAAATGAATGGAACAATCTTTTCCTTAGCATGTGAGTTGGTTAACAGCACTATTATCAAGCAAAACAGTAATATTGGAATGTACCTAAAATGCACACAATATATACACAATATACACACTGGTTTGCCCTCTCTAAGCACAAACATGTATTCATTTTCCCATTTGTCATTAAACGGTCTGCCTTCACCGCCAACTTTTCTTTTCCTGGACATTTTGGGATCAATATTGGCAGATGGAGTGTAGGCCAAAGCCACGGCCTAAATTTTGGGGGCTGACTGCAGAGAATGTCACTTGGAAGGGCCTGGGCATATGGAGGAGCTCAGAAACTCCGTATTACTCACTCCGCTCCTGAAGTAATTCCTGTTCAGGACCTTGTCTCCCCTTTTTTTCACGTTATGTGGTCCGGAATAGGCCCGATCTCCGGCCTCGATTTTGGACCCTCCACTAGGCCGCACTGTGGGAAAACCGGAGCGCAGGTGGTACGTGCCTCTCAGTGTATGAACCGCTCCGGTGCCTCTTGATGCTGGTTCCGAGGCACCCTCTCGCGGGAAGGTTCGGCCTAGGCCCGAGCCGCGGCCTCGATTTTGGGCCTCTCGCCGAAAGTCGCGCCGGAGCTCCGTGGTGCTATAGTGGAGCTATACTGTATATCCCCTGGGATGCTGGGGGGTCCCTTTTGTAGTACAAATCACCTGGATTAGAGGGGATTAGTGGCGGGATCGAGCGGAGCTCTGAAGAGACACGTCCTGTCAGTATGCGGCCAGCCACGCCCCCCCCCCGGCGTGCAGTGATGACAGCGCGGGCCACATTTCAAGGCCTGGCGGGCCGGATTTGGCCCGCGGGCCTTGTGTTTGACATGTCTGCTCTAAGGGCTTGTCTCCAGTAATGCGGAGCCGCTTAGTTTCGCCCCCACTAAGAACCGCATCTTATGCGGTTGTTAGCTGGGGCAATTTACCTCTATGGCCGCGGTCAGTGCTGGGCGGCCGCAGAATAGCGTGGACCGTGGTCAAAAACTCAGTCTACCGAGTTTTTAGGAGGCTGCCCCCTGACCGCGGCAGGGAACTAGCCCATTAAACTACATGGGCGCAGTTTTGTCCAACCTGTAGTCAACCGCGGACTTCATGGATGCCAATGGCAATGATTCGCCGAGGTGAGTATCTCTGAACATAGCTTGGAGTGAGTTAGCTTATACTTGAGTATATACGGTAGTTTGCAGAGTTTTCCAGCCCAAAAAATGTACTGAAATAGCCTTTACTCGAGTCAGTCAGGGGCCACTTGCCTGTCCAGGTGTTCGGCCGTGGCTAGTTCACCGGCAGCCTCTGAATGTGCCGATGGGTTTCCGGGATCTGATTTTGCATTTCCCACCCTCGGCTTATACTCAAGCCAATACGGTTTCCCTTTTTGTAGATAAAATGTAGGTTCCTCTGCTTATATATACAGTAATTCCCTAGCTGAGTTTGGGGTAAATGCTCAGAAGGTTAAGTGTCAAAATCCAATACCACATGCAGTAATTCTATGAGCAATAGTTAATTAGGGGCTAGAATTTGTTTGCAACCAATTAGTAAATTAATCGTCATTTTGCTGCCGACCGATGGGCGTGCACGCTCGCTGAGCGAGCAATAGTTAATTAGGGGCTAGTTAATTAGGGGCTAGCAAAATCGGCCGCTGATCGGATGTGCCCACATGGGGCGAAAGATCCCTGTCAGCCCACAGCTTGGCCGGCCAGAGAACGGACATGTCTGATATTCTCTGGTCGATGCCGTTAACTTAAATGGCCGGCATCTTTATTGAAGCTAACGGCCGCCACACAAAGGGTGCCCACCGATGCTGTTAGCTCGGGATAGCAGGGTGATGTCATCACGCTGCTTTCCAGAGCTGATCGGGCCAGCTCTGTCAACCCCCTACTCAGTACATGTGGGGGCCTTATAGCTGATAAATCAGACTGCTCAATTAAACGGCAGTATTCACCTATGTGTATATACAGGGTAAAGGTAAGCATACACGTGAGATTCTCCCTCTATAGATGAGGGACCAACTGCAGAATGATGGCCCCTCGCTCGCACCCTTTGTCTGCCGGACATTACTTTAAATGGGAATTTATACCACAAACCATGCAATCTAACATGCGGGAGGATCCTGGTCAACCTGTCCAGGTGGGCACACCTAAATTTGGGATTGCGCATGACGATCGGGCGGGAATCAGCCCATGTATGGCTACCTAAAGACACAGACAGATCTGTCCCATACATAGCATACTGATCTCCTTCCAATAAGGCCGGACATCACATATGACTGAATACACTGGATCATGCCAGCCAAGCAACTAGTATTTTCAGTTAAATAGTGGCAGATTACATATCCCTCGCAGTACGTGTAGTTCATTGCCACAGATCTAACGGTGATTTGTACTTCTCTTCTACAAGTTATAAGTCTTTTATAAAGAATAGGTACAAACTTTTAGAATGTGCAGCGTATTAATTCCTTCTTTCATTAAGTAATAAACATTTGTTAAATCCCTGCAAACACGTCAGCAGGCGGATTTTGGCCCCATAGAGACGCTCCATGTTTCAGCTGCTGGATGAATATAAGATCGGTGTAGCGAGATTTCAGAGTATCTTGCCCCGGCCGGGACTATGCTTCCTTTCTGTCTAATCATTTACAGAACACTAGTTGGCTTTGTATTTCTGTATTACCAATGTAATGAGTTACCTGCGTGTTTTATACAAATGGGTAGAAGAAATCAAAGGGCAGCTTGGCATCAATGGTCGGCTGAGCTTTGTAACCCGCACTGGCAGCCTGAGACACATCAAGGAAAGTCACAGCAGTGGAGATCTGTATGGTTCGGTCACTTCCCAAATTATCCTGCAAAACAAACACCATTGTGTGGCCAGGATCCGCTTTCACCTAACTGAGAGAAACTGTTGGGATATATTTCAGCGCAAATATAAAAATGTTATACATACTGTATAGTATAATTCTATACGAAGGCTAGAGCTCCATTGAATGCAAACAGCAACACTGATGTTGCTGATGTCAGCACATCCAAGCATAGTCTATCCCTAAAGCAGGGAACACACGTGTAGATATGGGCCAGATCGATGGCCGCTTTGAGCGCTGTGCATGCTTATGACCATCTACATGGCCCATATCCTATGCGGCCATCCCAGTTTACGAGCGGGATTGATTAGAAAACAGGGATATTGGACATGACCGTAAACCAAGCTCTAATATTGAGTGTTGAGTTCTCTGCTTAAAGTCCGGGGAGGGAGGCGGTGCAAAGGGCCATAGTCCCCAGAGGGAGAGTAGAGGTGCAGAGTCTAGCACTGGGAAGTTTCCAGTTTGGTTGGATAAATAAGGTGTCCTCCCTGGTGATGGTGGTGATTCTCAGCACCTCTACTCTCCCTGGTGGCTCTCTGTTGTCTACTTCTTCCCAGTGGGCTTACCCTAAGATCGGTGTAATGACCGACCCTGTGGGATCTATGAGCACTAATTTGGACCCGCTGATGAAGGGTCGAAACATATGTCGGGGCCCATCCACACCATCTGCTCCTTGATCCTGCCAGCTCCCTACCCACAGTCCCACTAGGAGGAAGGACAGTTCAGCTGATACCTGTTTCCACCAATGGATGCTTTTAAGTGATAAAATATTTGTGTTTGTGATTTACCCAATTCCACTGATGTTTTTACCTCTATTGATATGATACTAATGTATACCTTTGGGTACGCCCTCTAATACGGGATACCCACTGAGCTAGCCTGTATAGTCCCCAGGTTCCCATCCTGTGTATGGGAAATGTTATTTTGGGATGTTGGCAAGCTCACTCTATGGGACACCTCTGATTACTCCTCATTAGTTAACTTTAAGTTGGTCATACAATCGAACTGTACAAACTCTTCTACACAAATTGTTACTATAAAAAGGAGGAAATACTATAAATCTAAAAGGAAATTTTACAAAACAGACAGTCATTCACGTATTCAGGTAAAGCTGAACTATACACCCCCCTCCCCTCTACCTGCCTTTTGTGAGCAGGGTGACTAGTCTCTTCCCCATTCTCTTGAGCAACACTTCATCCATTTTAAGGACATCAGTGTCAGGGTATTAACCCACTCCAGAACTAAACTGGAGAAACAAAAAACATAAATAATGGCGCCCAATGATCAACAAAAATGAGGGCACTACTAATATCTGTCCTGAATAATCTACTCACAGTGTGAGTCCTGAGAGACAGGACAAGTGGAAATGTAATGCCAGTGGATGTGGGCATCAAAAGCACTACACAGCAACCAAAACCAAGTCAGTGAAGCATCCAATCAGAGCTCCGTGCCAAAAGTGCCCATACACACATAGATATGTGCTAGATCGATGGCCGCTTCAAGCAACATGCTTATGGCCATCTATCTGGTGCATATCTAATGCCATCCCTGTTATCGGACATGATCTTAGACCACAGTCGATATCCATTGCATTGCATGGGGACTGGGGGGTCTCCATGCAAAGTATCGGCTGAGCTGGATGAAGTAGTGCTGCGTCTCCAGCTCCTTCGATAACGATCTCAGAGGCTCGTCAATCTCCCGGGCATCATTCGGCTGTATGGCAGCCTTTACTTCTAGGCAAGACTTCTATTCTTCTAGGATTAGATCTACATGTGTTACACCCAAATCAGTCCACAATCAAAGCCCTTCAGCTACACAGTTCGCAGTGCAGAGGTGGATACACGTGGGGAGCAGCTCCATAGAACAGTGGTTCTCAGCCTTTTTAGATCTGCGACCCTGAAAGTGATGTTACGTAGTGTCACTTCCTGTATTTGAAACGGGGAAGTGCCGTGTGGAGTGTCACTTCCTTGTTCCAAATACTGGTAGTGACACTCCGCAACGTCTCTTCCAGCATGATCAGGTAAGTGTGCTGTCCCCTCCCTCCTGTTTCCCACCCTGCTTGTGTACACCATGTGTGGTAATGCCCCATTGCTCCTAGGTAAGCGTGCGGGCATTAGCGCTGCTGTTTGTAAGCAGCAGCTCTGATGCTTTTAGTGAACGTGGCGACCCCTGTAAAACGGTAATTTGACCCTAGTGGGGGTCCTGACCCACGGGTTGAGAACCACTGCCTTAGAGGGATCAGTGTATTACAACTGTAACTAAGATGCTTTAACTTACTAGCCCAGACAAGGTTTTCCTGTATGGCATTTGTGGTGATTTACTCTTTGCGGGGAGATCACGGTGATGCGGTACTGTTCCTCATAGCACCTCCCTTTAGAAGTAACTGACTGTTTAAGTGTTTATAACGTACAATGCTGGGATAATAGAGATATGAAGAATATATACCAGTTTATATTTGTGGTCAAGTGAGGATAGCATTATAGCTTCCTGTTCTTCTGCCCCATGAATCGTACAATATAACATGTTATCACATATTTGGGGTAATCCCACCAAGAAATATGAACACACACATACACACACTTACAGGGATGAACGCATACGAGATGGTTTCTGTCACATTAACAATTTGTGCTTGGGGATTCACCAAGGAACCAAACTTTGTCCACCTGACTTCCAACTTCAGGGAAACTGGGATTTTACACATACCAGCCTGCAAAACGACAAAGCAGTCCATGAGAATGTGACACCGTGCATTACAACATGGCCCTTCCTGACACGACAATCTGTTTTTACCAACTTTCATTTCAGCAACTTCAGTGAAGCAGAACTAACCAGGGTGGTGAAGTATTGTGTTACAGTGTGTAATCTTCAAGTTCCAGAGAACAGAAGTCTCAGAACAACAGATATTTCACCATTTTACTTTATAGAAACAATCACTTTGGGTACATACGATGTATACAACTTACATATTTGCAGACAAGAATGTGAATAGGAAACATTCAGCAGACGGACTATGGCACTTACAAACCATTATGTCATGGGGAAATTAAACTGAAGGGAGTAAACCGTTATGTTGGTTATTGGTTTGGGTTTATGTACACTCAGCAACATACTCATACCACAGGACTGTAAGGAATGAACTGCATTAGATCAATCCTTCCCCCAAGGTTGCATGAGCTCACTAGGGGTTCTATGAGCTATGGCTAGTTCATGGTGAGTTGGCATAGCCAGCAGCATGACACCAAATGGATCGGTTTCAATCCCAGGTGCCCAACCTGCAGCCCCCCTCAGTCCTTCACTTGCGGCCCCCGAAACCTGTTAATGCATAGGAACGGACATGTCCACTGATCCCCCAGTGCCGCATCTTTGCCGGGATCTTCTTACAGTGAGAAGAACAGGAGAGGAACATAATAGGTGCACATAACCCTTGAATTAAAGTTTATGTGCCCCATAGATATCATCAAAGGCTTTGATATCTTTGAAGCACATTGATGATAATGATATATAGGACACAAAATGTGCATTACCATACCACAGTGCATTACCATACCACTAATGCTTGAAGTGTCATTTAAAACAAGTTTTGTTATTTAAAAATAAATGTCTTCTAGCTATGAATGCTATCCTTTATCCATTTTAAAATTGCTTATACAAGTCAGTATAGATTGAAAATGTTATGTGCGACCCTTTAGTGATACCGAGGACCGCACTTGTGGCCCTCAATAGCACCTCAGTTGCCCAACACTGGTTTAGATGGTGGAAGAGAAATAATCAGACAGGAGTGAAAAATCATTAGGTTACATATATAGCAGATATTTGAGAATACCTGAGCGCTGGCTTGTTCTCCTGGGCTGACGGTATTTATTGTCACCCAATCTAGAACATTTTCTGGCTGCGAATTGCCAAACTGGGCCACATACTCCGGAAACTGCTGCCCTTTAAGTGCATTCAGAATTGTAACTCCTGCAAGCTGGCAAAAGGAAGCTACGGTATAATTTAGACTATTTAACCTGTAAAATAAAAGACCAAAAAATAAATGTTGAATAAGCAGAAACTGTGTTACTCAATAAAAAAATATATATATATTTACCGCAGTTTGCAGCCAGACATCATGTCATAGCCAAACAACACAGCGGCCCTCTTCCCTTCCTCGGTTAGGCAGCTTTGGTCTATCAAGCTCCTAAGCAGAGTTAGTTGGCCAAATCTGTTGGTGCTTTTTATGATGCCAGATTTATAGACGTACATTAGGGAGAAATATGTTTAATGATGCAAAACATGAAGTATACAAATCTGAACAATCTCCTATACTCATTGCACAAAATTTCATCACAGGCACACACAAGACAGAACACATACAACACCCACCTCAGTCCCTGCATTTCAGGATTACCGATATCTCTACACAAATAATAACTAGCCAATGGGCACCTGCATTGTGGGGATAACGCCACACGCACAACACAAAAATAAATCTAAGATTTGAGACCACAGTGCACACCACTTATATTGTACTCTGCAAGTAATCATGGTCAGGTACATGTACAAGGAGGAGTAAAGTTTCAGGGCCCTTTCACACTGTATGTGGTTTTTTTAAGGCATGAGTTTTGCACATTACATCTGCGTTTGTGTTTTTGAACAAAGCAATGAAAAATTATTCAGCAGGGCGTTTATAAAAAAAAATGCTGCGTTGTTAAAAAAACACGCATGCAGTGTGAATGGTGACATTGGTTTTCTATAAGAAAATGCAGTACTATAACGCAACGCATAGTGTGAAAAGGCCCTTAGATGGTGCCATAAGATGTGAGGGACTAAAGTTTTAATATTTGATTTCCTACATATTCATCAGATTCAAAGCACACAAGTTGTTTAGTGAGTATGAACTATTAGTTTAAAGCCAATTAAGAAGGAAAAAGAAAATGAGAGAGATCTGTTAAATGTGTGTACAGTTATCAGTTGCGCATCTGCTCATGTACACCAAGCTGAATACTGCAAATAACTGTATTGGAAATGTGTATTTACAGATCCCATTTCTCACAACTGTGGCTCTGCATGACACCACTTCCATAGGCAGTATATGGCTAGCTATGTCACCCTAGTAAGCTTTGTGTAGTTTATCTGGGTGCCCTTCCACCTTTAATTATCCTTATGGAATTCCATGGTACTAATTATTTACTAAAAACACAAACAATACAGGACTGTATGTGTACAGAAAGCATACGCACCATCCATTATCACATGACCTGCTTCAAAACACATACAACATGAAGGACATAGAGGTGAAGGAAACCATTACTATTATTGCCAATACTTCCCAGATCACGTTCCAGCACTGTCTGTGGCATTAGAATATAGATAGGAGGGACAGGTAAAAGTAATGCCATGTGTAGAGCAAGACACACCTCCAACAGATATAAATGATATAATTATAATATAAGATATCATTTCTTAGTGACTTTTATGAGGTGTGCTCCACCTACCTCTCTTCTGTCATACAGGATGAGAATCCTGACTCAAACAATCCATCTCTAAATCACTAGTAGTTATAGTAAAATACCTTTGATTAAGCAGCTTGACCAGCATTGAATATTTACATGGTCTCAGGAACATACATAAATGCAAATGCACAATTAAAAGAGATCTGAGCACGCTCAGACTGGTGGAAACCTTTCAGAGGACAAAGCAACCAACACAATGTGGTCACAGAGAATGCTGGAGACCAATCAACTGGCAGAATACTAGTTATATTTCAGTCTGTATTCCCACATAGAAGAAACAAGGAAACTGATGTCTGTCAGTGAGCTGCAATATCAATGGTGAGTGCGCTACTCATCTAACAAAAGTAAATAGTTGCAAAGCCAATAGTACAGTGTGATAGTAGTAATCAGGAAACTGTGCTAAATAGAATTTATGTTTCTGTAAATGTTTCTGAAAGTGAATTGTATATAATCTATTTCAGTCCCATTACAGATGATGGCCCAGATGCGAGATTTAATGATGGAAACGTACACTGGCCAAGTTCCTCTTCCTCTGCATGTATCAACCTGAATAATCCTTTTGAATAAAATGATTGTGTGTTCTGAAAGCAAGCCCGTATGTAATATTCTGCATACTGCATAAGAATACTTGTTTTGGTGACTAGGGTGGGCTACGGATTGATAAAAAAAAGTTGATTTGGTAGACCCCAGGTCCCCAAACCTGAGGCCCTGGGGGCCGCATGCGGCTCTCTGAGTGTTCTTTGGCGGCCCCCCCCCCTCAGTTTTCCACTTGAGGCCCTTGAAACCTAACTATTAATGCATAGGGTATAGGAACTCACATGTCTGCTGAAAAAAAGCTTATACAAGTCAGTATAGATTCAAAATGTTATGTGCGGCCCTTTAGTGATGCCGAGGGCCGCACTTGTGGCCCTCTATAGCTACTCAATTGCCCACCACTGAGGTAGACTATGAAGCCTCCTTGTACAAGAAAACATCTTCAATGCCAACATATCGAATATACTGGAATGTGTTCTGTTGTATTGTAATGTAGTATGTACTGTTACATACAATGTCAAGCAATCTCTGCTTACCTACATATCCTAATATTTTATAAAATCTATAAAGGATATTGTGGCAACCTGAAGCCAGCAACTAGAGGCATCCCAAATACATATCCTGGGTTTCCACTGAGAGCGACTGGCGTTGTACCTTCCTATAATGGAACAAAAGATTACAGCTGTGGTTACACACATTCTCTCTCCCTCTCTCTCTCTCTATATATATATATATATATATATATATATATATATATATAATGTGAGAGATAAAACTTCTATAAACAACACTCTGTTGACGGAGCTGAAATATTATTCCTCATTGCTTTTAACTCCCAGTGTGATATTTACATGGGGAGCACAATCAGTGCTGGCTGCGGTGAGCAATTAGCAACAGTAACTAGGACAGGTTAATGATTTCACAGATGAAACTTAAATAAACATCGATTATTTCTATTAATCACTTTATCTTCTGTTAAGTGACAAGTTAGATACGTGTCCTGTTGCTACTACTTTACACAGTTATTGCACCAAGGTTCAGTTACAAGGTGCATTAAGCTAGCCACACATGGTTCAATTTAGTGTTCAATCGACGCTCAATTAGATTTTGAAGTTTGATCAAAAAAATCGACACTCGATTTAAATGTAATCATTGTACACCACATGTAATGTAATGTAATCCAAAATCGTCGATTGAATTCCTCTTACGATTTTAGTTTAAATTGGAAGTTAAAAGGGAAGTAGCCACACAAATCGTGCCCAAAAAATAAATAAATAAATAAATAAATAAATAAATCGACCAAAAAAATCAAGCCAATGATTGTACAATCGAGCAACATTTTCCAACCTGTCCGATTACTTTTTAATTGACGATTTGACAAAAATCGATCAATGATCGTCGATTGCACAATGTGGGCAGAACATTTTTTTTTCATCGCTTGAACGCTAAAGTTGAACCATGTGTGGCTAGCATAAGAAAGTAGTAAAATAAAGTCCGATAATGTATAATAAGCTGATGGAGCAGGCATGCTCAATCAAAATGATCTCTTAAACATCACACAGAGAACCTGCAATGGTGCGCAGCTGCTCTTCTGATGTATACACCCCTACCAGACTCTAAATTAAAAAAGAAAAAAAAGATAAAATAAAGTTGGATTGACACTACAAGTTATGTGTTATGTGCTGCCTAACTACATATATCTATATAACACGGGGTGCACAAAAGTGGTACTCTGGTACGCAAATGGGTCTAAAAACCCGCTCTGCGTACCTGTATTGTCCTTCCTAATCGCATCTGCGGACTACACAGAGGACAGATTCACGGAGCTTCCACCCCCTCCTCCCTGCTGTGTGAGGAGCAGTGCTTGTGTTGTGCTCTGATGGCAAGCGCTCTGTAGTGACAACCGGTGGCTGAAGCTGATATTGCAGCTTGAGTTGAGATTACAGCTCCACACAACATTCCTATCATTTAAACACTACTGTAAATGGGTTTTTTTTATTGCCAAAATTCTTTGGCAATTTTTTTGTTTTAATTGTTAAACATATACATTATGTTTAACATATGAAGGGTAAAAAAAAGAAAAGTTACCCTTCTGAGATATATACTGAGATCTGGGAGTTCAAATAGTGTTGAACTGTAAAAGTTTTATTTGACCCAAAGCCAGCTGGTGACATGTGGATGGAGACAGCTAATGGGAGAATCAATCAGGAACAGGGAGGTCCATCTGCAGCAGAATCTACCATGCAGGAAGCTGACACAGAGGACAGTTACGGAGACAGTGAGGAAGACCACATATATTTGGGGCGAGTACCAAACACCATCTCCTGGTACTCATCTGAGGAGCTCACTAAAAAAATGTGCACACCTGTATATAACAACCTACCTATAGTGAGTATCTATATGCCAACTTCCCAGTTTCATTATACACAGAACAATTTTTGAGCTAGGAATACTTCCTGTCTTTACTTTCATTAGTAACAGTGGGGAACTTTAAATACTTTTATTGGTTAGGTAAATGTACTAGGTTTAAAACAATGATTAAATGTTATAAGACTGATCTGTTAAAAAGTTTTTAGAGTACTTTCTTCAGTCCTGTAATATTATGCAGTATGTGCTGCCTAACACACCAAATGTGCAGTTTAGTATGTTACTATACATTGCAATGCATGTCATTCAGAATGAACAGTATGACCCTTATTCATGTTAAATGTTGCTGGGAGTTACCAGATCACACTAATATGAATCCAACCTAAAGAAGAGGTAACACAAGTCATTAACTCTCCTGTCTGCTTGGGGCCTGACACAACCTGTAAATATACTAAACTGATTGAAACATATGTATCATAGTGCTTCCCCCTTCTCAGTGTGAATCCTACTATAAATGACAGCAGATTGGTTTCAAGATACACTTGATTGCTAGGGTGTGATCTGTCTAACCTTTTACATGTATCTGACCTCTGCTCTGAATTCTGACCTTCTGCTTCCAGCCCTTCCCCTGACTACGCTTTCCTGTCTCCTTTGGATAAATTATGCGTATGTGGAGACTCTTCAGGTCTTACTCCCTCCACCAATCTGGATCTGAATCCGGTGATGCTCTGCCCCTCCACATTACCGCTTTCAGATCTGTCTGGCTGCAGGCTCATGGGGACATGGGAAGGTAGACGTCAGAAGTGACATCTAACCTCCCATTCTCCCTTGCGACATAGTGGTGCTATGTCACTGGGGGGTGGAGCATCGCTGCATTTTGAAAGTTTTACCAGGTAAGTTTTTTTTTTTTATACTTTTGACCAACGATCTGCCCTGAGGCAGATGAGGGGGTCGTAGGTCCGCTTAATTTAAATCACCTTTTCTGTCCTGCCTTCACTTCTGCCTCCGCCTAGTAGTTTTTACTAGGGAAAAACTACCTTCCCTAGTACATTGAAAAAAAATATATGCATAGACAGTGTATTGATGACAAGTTACAATGCACAATAGGCTGTCAGGGTATTGGGGAACTATATACCTCTGTGAAACTGATCTGGAAAGATTGCTGAATGAGGCTGCTTGAAATTGTTCCAAGAATGAAAGATGCCAGGACACTTGTGATCTGCCCATTAGCTGTGTATATTACGGAGTAACTTCCCTACAAGAGAAAACAAGGACATTATGGAGCCATTGTAAAGTACTTGTGATCACAATAAAGGCAGATAACACATAACAACGCACAACTTTATAATGTACTTGAGCGGTCAATCTATGTGTTATAGGTGGTTATAAAAATATTTAAATGTGATGAAAATGTAAAACTAAATTCCCTCACAGTAGACATTCTCTGCCACTTATGTCCGTAGTCTTAAGCTAGCCACACACGGTTCGATTTTGGTTCAATCGATGCTCGATTAGATGAATATTTTCATCGATTGAACGAAATTGAGAAATGCCCACATGGTACGATCGACGATAATTGTTCGATGAAGGCAGAAAAATTGATCGAATTTTGATCGGACATGTTGGAAAATCATCGTCGATTGTGCCAAAATCGTTTTATAATCATCGATGTTTGTGGTGTTTCTCCTGGATTGATTAGATTCAATATAATAACATAGACCACTTCAATCTGAACTTCAATCGTTTCCAGACCAAAATCGACGATTTTAGTAATATTTTGGAATCGAAATCTCACCACAATCGCAAACTCAATGTGGGGTGTATGTTGATGCGATTAAGATCGATTTAACCAAAATTTTACCGTGTGTGGCTAGCTTAACCTTCTGAGCGTTCTCCCCGAATGAACTCGGGCTGAGTTTCATGCATCATGAAACTCAGCCCCGAGTTAGCCATGTATGCCGATGCTTCCGGGTCCGCCCCCGATCGCGTCACCGGTGACGCGAAGGGGGCGGGGGTAGGCGGCGCCATAGACCTCCGTCAAACTGGAGGGGCGTCGCCTTTCTTCAGCAGAAGTCCGGCGTCTCCAGCGACGCCGGACTTTAGTTTACATCCCTGAGCTGAGCTGGCAATCACGGCGGAGCACATTGTGCTCCGCCACGATTGCCCGTGGCACGGTTATAAAAAAAACGTGCCACGTGGCAAACGCTCAGAGGGTTAAGGGCCAGCAGACTTCAACTCTCTTCCTCTAAGCCCAGGCCACCCTCGACCTATCCCAGCCTGTGACTGCACAGTTAAAGAAAAGCAGCACAGTGATGACATCATCTCTCTTTTCTCTTCCTAACATAATGCTCCTTGTCATTATATGAACCAAACACTTCTTTCTGCTTATTACCTTTATACTCATTAACATACAGTATTGGCCATATATGATATGGGCCAGATCGATGGCTACTTTGAGGGCTGTGCACGCTCACGGGCATCTAGCTGGCCCATATTTAATACGACCATCCCTGTTTTCAAGCGGGACCAATCAATCCTGCTCGAAAACAGGGATATCAGACGATAAACCATCCCTTTACCACTGGCTTCTCCCATCAGGAGCAGACACCGGAGCAGCTCTCACACCAGGTGTACCGGGTTCCCATGGAACGGGAATTGATGTGCACTTTGTGGATCAATCGAACGGGAATTAATGTGCACCAATCAATTAAAGCGTGGTGATGTCTCCATGCTGTGATTGATTGCAGATCGATTGCACAGGAATCTACCCGTGTATGCCCACAGCTTAACAATGGTAATGAAGAGAGAATAACTTTACATTACAAGAACCTAGTGAAGTTAGAAATGAAAGTGTTTAAAATGTCATGTACTGCCTGATAAGAATATGTAATGTCTATAAAATTTATAGTGTGGGGATAGGTGCACTTTAACACCGTCTACACAAATCGCATTTATAAGAGTTAAGGAGGGGTATAGGGTTTGATTTTTCTGCATGATTCTGCTAGGATCAGTTCGATTGAAATAATCAACCAAAAGCGATCGAAATCAAACATAAAATCAGAATGTACATTTAATTCAAACATTTAAGTATCTGACGGGTTTTCTGGGTATTTAGATTAATTTTGTTTCTGATGGTATTATGGGGCATGTTCACAGGACTTTGAAAAGGAATCCATCATGTGGTGGTACTGTGGAGGAGTTTTGTAAACTACAAATTATAGCAATAAACAAGGCCAAAAAACTTCTAAAGACAACGTCTGAATGGAAAATCACAGGTAATATGCATGTAGATAACTTACCCCCAGAACCACATAGGAACATATGTTTGTACTAGCATTATAGAATGGAGTCTTGTCACTAAAATTTCCTCTTACGAGAGTACCGTCCACAGACTGCAATGTTACAGACTGCACAGTCACATTAATCTGCAACGAAAAGCAACAGTATTAATAATATTACTGATGCTAACAAGGAAATCATCATTCCCACAGTTTGCACTGAACACTATTTTATATAGAATAGGACTGTACATTCTACATTTTATTTGGCACAAAAGAGATGGCGTAACTTAACAAATCCTAACCCAACCAACTGCACACAGAGACAAAAGTTATCTTAGCTCTCTAGTATAAGCTTAAGCCCCCCATACATCTTTAGATCACTCCATACAATTTCTTTTAGATCTACCAACAACTATGTAGTGCCGGGTCCTCCCTGATAGAATACATAGTGATTGGAAGGTTTAGAAAGATCCTCATATTACATGGTTTTGGTAGAAGAAAAGTTGATTGTACAAAAATTGTATGGTAAGATTGTAAGGTGTAGGGGGGGGGGGGTGCAAATGTCAACCCATCTTCAGGTCTTCTGTACTGACTTCTCAGTTCTCTAGTTATGGATTCATCCTACCCCCATCCTCTTTCACAGCAACGTGAGAGAGAGAGCCTGTAGTTTTATTTTTCCTGTTTCAATGTTTTTATTAAATTTTGTAATACAAAATACAAGGCAAATGAAGGACACATGTCCCATGTTTTCAAAAGATAGCATAAAAACCACACAAGAAATAAACAATAGCGAACACACAGGCTCCGAGGGCCGTCCAAGCGGTCCTCGTCAACCCCACATGAGACAGCAAAATACCACACCGTAGGGGCGGAGCCAGAGAGTACCAGGGTTAATGATTTTCAGCTCTAGGCCTCCGGAACATCTCTAATTCTTAGAATTGTTTGATGGGTATTTGTTGTGTATTGAAATCATTTTTGAATACTGTTCACTGGCAGCAAATCTAACCCCAAACTTAGGTCCAGGCTTACTTCAAATTCTCTTACACGCCCAATGACACTAATAAATATTGTTAATGCTTCTGCATACTGGGAGAAACCTCAGATTCATTGCTGTTTAGCATATATTTAGAGATGCACGGCTTACCCCACTTTTTGAATTTGGTACCTGTGAAAAAACAAAACATTATGAATCAAACATTGGTAGGCACCCAAACATGTGTAGAAGGTATATATTATTTGAGCACTTACAGGTAAAATCTGGAGGCCTGTATAAGTTCCCAGGGTCAGGATGGGGACTGAACAATTTTCTAATTGTACATTTCGAGTGCATGTAAAATTCTGCGACTGCAAAAACCCTGTAAAATAAGAAAGTAATATCAGTTGAATTTTTTTGTTTAACTGCTGAATTCTGCATGTTATTCCAGAATTTGTACTTACTAGCTACAAGGATTTTACTAAATTCTGAATAAAACAGTGGGGTACTTTGATGGCCCTTTCAGTTAGGAATTTTGTGACAAGTGACTCTGTAGTTAATGGGTACAGATATCAAATGGCAGTTAAATGATGAGGTGGGAATTGTATAAGGGGCACCTAGAAAAATAGATTCTTGCCATTACATATAGACAATGTGTTAACTGCTGTTTCCCTGCTCATTGGCAGGCGGATTTCCTGCGACTTAGTGTGCGACCTATTAATTAAGCATACTATTTCCAGCTAAGGGTGCCCTCCCTTTTAATTAAGCATTATATAGATGCTGAAAAACAATGGACATGTCTCCGGAAAATTGCCCACATTTGAAAAAAGCGTGCCACAGGCAATCATGGCAGAGCATATAAAATGCCGCCGTGATTTGTAGCACCAGTGACACCAGAATCGTGCTGGAACAAGGTCTGGAGGTCTATGGCACTGCGCCTCCCCCCGCACATTCACAGATGACGTGATCGGGGGTTGACCCAGAAGGATCGGCATCTACCCCAATCTGGAGAATCCGCCAGGGGAATGCAGCGGACAGGTAAGTTTCCCCGCAGTTAACTCAGGTTGAGTTTCATGATGGCTGAAACTCAACCCGAGTTAACTCGGGGAGAACGCCATGAAGGTTAAAATGTGGAACTGCACAGCTTCAAAAAGGCACCACAGGCACGCCACTAAGATAATGCAGAGTGGACCCTGTCTCATTCATTAGATGCAGACGCACATCCGCCACGGGGAAAAACAAGCAGTGGACACAAGCCCATAAGGGGTAGCTTCCCTACACCGGTAAATTGCTTCAACTGACAAAGCATTTGTATTTCCTCTAGATGTTTGCGGTAGTTCAGTGTGCATCTAAGCAGCAATCTGTATTAAGGCCAACCACTTATTTATTTTCCATGGTGACTAATCTATCTATCTACATGTTTCTTTCTGCATCTTACACACTACCTAAGATTACACATCACAACTGTGTTTATAAAGTTATAACATGGTTTACAAAATAACATTGGGTACATACAGTGCATTTTAGGTCAGATGTAGATTTCTAAGTACTTCACTTAAAATGCTGGGTAGATAGTGCCACCCAACCCATTTTGCTTCCTTAATATATCAGTTTCTTAGAACTGCCAATTCTCTTTCAATATAAGTAACATATTACTAAACTATAGGATTAGATTGTGGGTGAGAGAAGTATATGCTCTGTAAAGCACTTCCTAATATGCTGATGATATATAAATAGTTTTCTGTTCATTTTATCTTCTCCAGTATCACATTATGTGTTAAGTATGCTTACCAATTGGGTTATTATCAGTGCATATGCTTGTGCCCAGAGGAAATGGAAGCTTTAAGTAAGAGTCTGAAGTCAGAATAGGTACACCATACTGTAAAATAAGAAAATACATCATTTATTTTACAGTTTAAACAAGAACCAAATAAGATAATTTTGCCTGTAATTGAATGGAAGAAGAAGTCCCAGAAGACTTTCTAGCAGTTGGTACAGAGAATGATTTTCATAGTAGGCTTTTTCTCTCATCAGGGTGTAGGTGTATGAACATCATGTTAGCATGTTATATTCAAGCTTCAAGGTTTTTTTTCGAGGCAATATTACAAGGGTCCGGGAATAAAATATATAGGTGAAATGTATAGATTTTTTTTTTTTACACAGTACTGTTATATATGTATTCGTGCCAAGGCAGCACAGCCAGGTTCTAACCCTAATCTGTAGGAGCAGAGCTTGGTACAAGACAACTCCAGCTTTATTATTGCATAATGAATTAGCAGCTGAAGATTGAGGACATCATTCATTTACTCTCTACTCAGATCAGCATGACACCTGCGTGTACCGAGCCTAAAGCCCCCATACACGCTTAGATTTTATGGCCGACCAATCGCCGTGCATCAGCCAAAAAATCTGGTGCCAATCTTAAGCTTAAAGAGCTTAAATCGGCAGCTAAATCGATCTAAGCCATTACGGACATGTCCGTAATTCTTAGATCGCTCTGATACTTTAGATGGGGACACAGTGTCCCTGTCTAAAGCCTAAGTGCCCAACCTGAGGCCCGGGGGCCGCATGCGGCCCTTTGCCCTTTGTTCGGCGGCCCCCCTTGGTCCTCCACATGCGCCCCCTAAAACCGAACTCTTAATGCATAGGGCATAGCAGCTGACCCAGCTTTCCTAATCAACTTTGGCAGTCCTACATCAGTAAAATTAGCAATGTTGATCAGGAAAACTAGGACTACATATGAGTGCTGCACCCAGGGGCAGGGGGGGGGGGGGGGGTTGATTGATGTTATGTGCGGCCCTTTAGTGATGCCGAGGGCCGCACTTGTGGCCCTACATATCAACTCAGTTGCCCACCACTGGTCTAAAGTATGGGTATATGTCTCCTCAGCCACGAGGGATCTCAGATCCATTGGGCTGAGAATTCAGCTGTCCGCACAGGCTGTGAGGGAGGGAAGGTGCTTCTCTCCCTTCGTACTTACACACAGCACAGCTGGCTTGTCTGCCGGCCCGACGGACAGCGCTGGCACGCAAAGGATGCCCCGGGCCAATTGTGACCCGATGTTTTGGCCATTTGACCGCGCATGATGTTGCCATCACGCATGGTCAATATGCCAAAACATCAGGTGTATGGGGGGCTTTACACTTATAAACAAAGTTCTAGATGTATCATTCACATAAGCAGAAATTCTAGCTTCCACCAGAAGAAAATAGAGAATGGCTGTATACCCGGACATATTCAATTATTGCACAGCTACATTTACCACCTCAAGCTCTTTTATATTCAAATGCATCAATGGGGCAATTGTTTTACCCCATAAAAGGTCCATTACTGAACCTCTGTTGTATTCAGGGCTGTGGAGTCGGTCGATAAATTCCCCGACTCCGACTCCTCAGTTTCAGATTCTTCCGACTCCGACTCCTCGACTCCGACTCCTCTGTATGTAATATGCTAATGTATTGTATCCATCCATTGAAGGAAAGGAAGGCGACATACACTAACCACAGAACTACTGGCCAGGAAACCAACACTGTAATGGCCAATTAAAGCAGAGAAAGGGAGTTAGGCAGAAGATGCTGCTGCTTTTTCCTTAAGCTAGGCACCACGCTGTGATTGATCGGGGATCAATTGAACGGAAATCTATGTGCACCACATGGGCACATCGATTCCTGTTCAATGGGGACCCGTTATCCCCAGCTTGCAGTGTGTGATTTACAACACCCCACAAGCTGGGAAGAAGTAGCCTCACTCACACAGCTTCCGAGTGAGGAGTGCTGGCTCCGGTCCCCTTCACACTGACA
>CM070032.1:59326370-59338875 GCA_036250615.1 Ptychadena robeensis
TTCACATTCATTTAAACAAATGAAATATTTTTTTTCTGATTTCCTGCTCTAAAAACTGGCCTTATGGTCAGGTGCGTCTTATAGTCCGAAAAATACGGTAGTTAAAAAACTCAAATTCTTAATCAGCACCATAAACATTCTACAAAGATGTAGTTGGCACCACAATCTATGTATTCTGTGTGTTATTTATACCCAAATCAGCATTTATAACTCATGCAGACAATTTATAATAAATGGAAAGACAATATCACAGAAGGACAAATTATAAAACGAATACAGTCAATCTGTCTGCCTTTGTAGAATGTGTAGTCAATTAGAAAATACTTACAGTTGGCTGTTTGAATACAGAACACATTGGGGTTAACCAATTGCACTGTTTGTGTGACCATCTGAGGTATACTTGTAGTAGAATTGATTGAATAAAGAACAGCATCCTGCAAGCACAACTGTTCATCACCACTGTGAAGATAAATAAACATAAAAGGTTAAACAGGGTGAACGCTGACTTTGGCTATCCTGTATGAAGCTTAAATATGCGGCGTACACACACATATCACATATAATATTGTCAAATTGGTTTAGCAGGTTATACAATTTTGCAGCTGTAAGAGAGAACTTGTTGATGCACACTTGTTGTTAACGGTGTGCCATTGAAGAAAAAAAAACCTTTTAGTCCTCATTACACAACAGAAAGTGACAGTAACTCTATCCCCAGTGACCTCCTGTTTTGTCACACGGGTGAGTGCAACATAGAAATGCTCCCCCTAACATATTTTGAGAAGTTGTGCTATTTAGTGTAGTAGTGTTACTGGTGTAACTGTGCCTCCTTGATATCCACCAGGCCCCAGTTTCTCGTCCAGTTTGCTTCGTGTGTTATGCATATTTGGTATAGCAAATTCAGCAGCAACAAGCCAATTAGGTAGGAACTTGTTATCCAGGATTAACTAATTGCATTAAAGATTTATTGTATTATAAAAAAGTATGTGCAGAGATCTTCAGATCCGTTTTTGTAAAATGTAATGTAATGATTTTTATAAATGAATATAATTCTCCTGAATAGCCAGCCCATAGAGGTATCAGTGCTAAAGCCTCTTAAAGGAATACTGAAGCAGGGTGCTGAAGCTATGTACCCACTCAATGGCCCCTCCTATCCAGCCATGATCTATCTCTATTGTATAGAGAACTACATCACTATAACATTGTGACAATATGATGTGCAATATAGAGAAATCCACATTCAACACACATAAGCGGATAACACATCTGTCAGGCTCGGGCTCCACTGCACAAACCCGGCAGTGAAGTCAATCGACTATGACACTGCTGTCACCACAGCCCATCATAGGGCCCAATCAGTCAGTTCAAGCTTCCGCCACATTTGTGCCTACACCAAGCACGGCATTGAAAAAATGTGATGGAGACTCACCATATGACATGTCCAATGACAGTCAAACTGATATATAAAGAACATGCCTGGCTGTGTTAGTTACACATCAGCCCATTGATTTTATCGGCTGCACTATGTAGCGGGCCAATAACATGGCCCTATAAGGTAGGGTTGTTTTCATTTGATGTAGACCAAGTGTAAGCATCTCCCATACACTTGGGTGCAAACACAGCACAGCAATACATGTTTTCACTAGTAACGGATCAGGAAGTGTAAGTGTCAGTTACCGGCCCTTAAATGTTAGGATAGAAAATTATTGTAAAGCTAAAAAACTTAAGTCATGAAAGAGAAGAAAACTTCAGTTTAAAATTGTAAACTATGCCAAACTGGTTATTGTCATCAGGGTATGTATGGTGAATGTGTATTCTTCAAAGAGTCTCAAACAATTTAAAGCCCACCCTCCCCATAAAAACCTTTCAATCACTCCATACAATTTCCTTTAGATCTACCAACAATAATGTAGTGCCGGGTCCTCCCTGATAGAATACATGGTGATTGGAAGGTTTAGAAAGGTCCTCATATCACATGGTTTTGGTAAACAAAAAAATTAATTGTACAGAAATTGTATGGTAAGATTGTAAGGTATATTGGTACCTTAAGCATAGCTGCATTTCTATTGGATAAATAAGTGAAGAGTTAAACCCTTTAATAAGGGTAATAAGGGGTCCAGTCGTGTCCCAACCTCTCCACAGCAGTAAAAATAATCTACATTTTTCATTTGAGGTTGTGATTTTTGAAATCTATACCCTTACTGTAATGTCTTGTATATACAAATACACATACTGTGGCACCACCTTGTGGTTCTAGAACGGAACACAGGGATATATTACTGGCACTACAGTATATACTCCAATATGAGCAGAGTTTTTCAGCAACTGAAATATGCTCAAACTATGAAATTCAGCTTATACTTTATATACTTTGCAAATTAATTGCAAAGCCCCTGAACATGGCAGCATCACGAAATTAGCTGGAGATGTAGCAAAGGGTTGTGGAAACAATTGAAAGAAACATTATTGCTCTACCATATGTAGTTTTTGCATAAACTAGGTTCAACATCAAGTCAAAATGTTTTAAGTATAGTTAAACTTGAACTTAGCTAATGCAAAAACTCCATGAGCTAGTGTAGTGGTAGGTAAACCAATTCGATTAAAGAGGCAAGTCACAAAAGTGCACCACTTTACAAATCTGTCTTAAACCCCCCCCCCCCATACACGTTTAGATTGTGACTCGATTTTTGGGCTGATCGACCGTGCGTGATGACGTCATCACGTGCGGTCAATCGACTGAGCACCCTTTGTGTGCCAGCACATGTCCTTTGGGTCCCCTAGGGGCCTGGCAGACCGCATCTAGGGCCCCGGCTGTGAGAAGAGGCAGCTAGGTCACTGAGGCGGTCTGTAAGCTTGCAGCCTCTGCTCACTGAAACAGCACGAAGGGAGAGCTGCTAGATAATCGATCCCACCCAACAGTTATGGCATATGAAGGTGCTGATTAGTCAGCATGAAAACAGCTGTGGTAGCCATTCCTGCAGCCAGCATGTCAATTGCATGTTCCCTTAAATGTTGAGACTTCTGTGGCATTGTGCTGTGTGATCAACTTGCACATCGTCTTTTATTGTGGGCAGTCTAAGGCACACCATTGCAATGGTTATACTGTCTGATGAGCACCTTGATATGCCACACCTGTGAGGTGGGATGGATTATCTCGGCAAAGGAGAAGTGCTCACTAAAGGCCCCCCGTACACGTCTAGATTTTCCATCCAATCAACTTAACTCAATCAATTTTTTTTGTTGATTAATTGAAAATCTATGGCAGCCCACATGGTTAAATCAACCTTAAACAATTAAAATTGGGAAAAAATTTATTGAAAAATTATTTTACATGCTGGTAAATTTTAATTGGTTGTATTGAAATTGATTACACTTTCAGTCGATCCCAAAAAAGTTGATCAAATATCTGTTACTACAGTTGGCAAACATGCAATCAATCACAGATTTCCCTGACCCAAAAAATCTATCTTTTTAAGTTGATTGAACAGAAAATCTTGACATGTATGGGGGGCTTAACACAGATTCAGACAGAATTGTGAACAATATTTGAGAGTAATGGGTAATTTGTGTACATAGAAAATGTTTCAAATCTTGAGTTCAGCTCATGCCAAATAGAAGCAAAACCGGAAATGTTGCATTTATATTTTTAGTCAGTGTTTATTGAAATCCAGCGATCTGGTGCCAGGGGCGAGGGGGTAGTTTTCTGGCGATATTGACAATGAAATTACATCTTCTTTACCTAAAACCATTCCCTAAAATTAACTTAATATCTCTTAGTTAAACTTAAAACTTATAAAACTTAACATCATACTTAATAACAATATTATTTATTAAAAAAATGTAATTTCTTACAATTTACTGTGACAACAACTGATCACTAATGTGAATAGCTTTGCACCTCTTTCAAGGTTGTCCAAATTTAATATTTTTGCATAAATTTAATTTAAATTGAAGTGGAAATGTAATTTAAACATTTTATTTTGAAGCTAATTTTTTTGTTTTAAATCTCCAGCAATTTGGGGGGAGATACCATGTTCAGAGGCTTTGTGATTAACTCGCAGTCAGAAGTGGAAAAATGAAATTCCATCTGTAGAGAACAAATGAGCAGAACGGCCACAAGATGGCATGCTTACATTTCACCAGCCAATTCCAGTAAATGTTATTACTCTGAGCTGGACTTTGGAGTACCACCATGAACGGAGGGAGAAAAAAAAATATATATATATAGTCCGTCAGCTTATACTAAAGTATATACAGTACTCTGAGCATAAACAGCATGCAAAGTATGCATATCAGTGCTCAGATGTTTATCTGTGTATTCATTCTAAAAAAATTATTACAATTATTGGCATGACTGCCAACAACCATGTTTCTTATGAACAATACAGAATGCCTAAACTCATGTACCGTTACTGGTCTTTTGAGAAAGGGATCACAAGTGTGATTAGCCTTTTACAATATGCAAAGTGTTCTAGGTCCTCTGGAAACAGATGTGGCTGTAACCTCCTGGCAAGTTTATCCAGCTACAAAATGCAAAGATATTCCTGCACTAAAAGTATAAATAAAAAATAAAGAACACTTACGTGACAGCAGAAACTGAGCATCCAGAAAAGACACTGAAGTCAGCAGCAGTGCAGTCAGGATCACAGCAACAGTTAACATCACATTGGGACACCAGCAGATCACAAACACACAGGCTAGAAGCTAAGAATAACAAAGATGTATTTCAATTCATAGGGGGATAACAGCTACTTAACAGTTTGTGTGCACCGACAAGAACTAGTTGTTAGCCTACTACACCTATATTAAGTGTTATTTATTACTATTTTTATTATGTGAACATACAGCTGTCTGTCAAAGAACATATCTGTTGTAATCAGAGGTGGTAAACACTGATCCTAATGGGAGTGCCAACTGTCATTTTATAAGCTTCTAGAACAGCATAGGGGTCCTAAGTCCTTGTAGCTAGGACAGCATATTTAAAAAAGAAAATATGTTAAAAAAAAAAAATGAATAAAAGCTTTTGATAGAGAATCTTAAACACACAAACTATGGCCTCTAGGAAACAATACAAACAATTGTGTTATCTTCACTTATTGCAGGGAATGAGGGGAGCCACAGCATCATGACACCAAGGTGACAAAGGGCAGAATTAAAAGTCTAAAGGGCCAGTTTTGGCCCCTGGGCCTTAGTTTGTCCACGCCTGTCCTAGAAGCTTCAGTTTGTGCTGAAACCAAGGCCAGCTTTAAAATCATGCTAAATAAAAGTTATTTTATTCATAATAAATAAAAGCTTAACTTTCAGTGAATGGTAACCTTAATAACATGACAAAAGCATGAAGGACTTGACAAGACACAATGCATGCACATGTTCAGTTCAGTATATGCTTTGTATAGGTTTATACTATACACACTGTGCAAGCTGGAGCCCATGTGAAATCCTGAGTGGGATGAGTTACTTTGACAGTCACCTCAGATCATGTAGTCTCTATTATTTGCTCGGTCTCGGTACAGCAGATAGGCCTATATGTGGCACCAGCAGACCATGAAACTATAGACAGAAGGTGCCAACTGCCACCCACCGAGGAACTTACCGCTGGTCACCAGGACAGGGATAGAGCGAGGCACAACTACGTCGAATGATTCGAGCTCTCTGACAAGGACGGGGGGCTGGCTGGGAGGTGACAGGGTCGAGGTGACAGGGTGTGTCAGTGTGGTGGGCTCAGTAACAGGCGGCAGTGTGGGGGAATGGCCGTCTGTCCCATGGTGGGTGTCATTCTCCAGCAACTCCCACACCTCCGTCTCATTGTCACGACTGCCCCTCGCTGTGGTGAGTGCTCTGTCAGGCTGCTCTGTTCCTGAGAGGTCAGTACAGGCGGCACCCAGCACACACAGGACCAGCACAGCCCGGAGAGGAGACATGGCGGCCTCCACACATATGTTGCTATAAACATCCACAGAGACACCAGACTCCAGGAAGCGACGTCACATGACCTCCCACACCACCAGTGACTACATTCCAGGGAGGGATAGATACTACTGCACAGGAGTCAGAAGAGGCGCTCCTACAGTGCCACCTGCTGGTCTCAGTCCACAGTGCTTCAGCTCACAGTTACTGCATAGAGTGCACACACTTGTCAGTCTCTGTACCAATAAAGTACATCTTAATTACTGAGCCATACAGAAAATCACTCTCAGCAAAAACTTAGATAGCCACCCAGGTGGCGGGACATGTACATGGCGCCCACCCACAGTTTGCCTGCTATTCTGGTGCTGTTTCAGTTTTGGGAGCATTTTGCCTGTGTCACATTACGTAGCCATTGTTTATCAATGTCCAGTGTGTCTGCATGATGCTGACGGATCCACAGCACCCGGCTGCATCTTTTCTTCATAGGCCTTGTTCTTCCTCCTCCAAACATAGCGTTAATCCATGGGCCTAAACAGTTCTAATTTTGTTTCATCAGTCCACAGAACACTATCCCAAAACTTTTGTGGTGTGTCCATGATTTTGGATACTGCAGTCAATCAACCAGATGAATGAATCAACACTATGTTTGGAGAAGGAAGAACAAGGCCGATGAAGAAAAAGAACACACTGCCTAATGTGAAGCATGGCGCGGGACATCATGCTTTGGGGCTGTTTGCTTCTGCCCAGGTACAGGGAAGCTTAAGCGGTGCAAGGTTACCATGACTTCTCTTCAGTACCAGGAGTATTGGAAGGAAATGAATGCAGTCTGCCAAACCTGAGCTTGGGAGACGTTGGACATTTCAACAGGGACAATGATCACAAGCAGACCTCCAAGTCCACTAGAGCATGGTTGCAGATTAAAGGCTGGAACATTTTGGATATGGGGCCATCGCAGTCACCAGACTTTAATCCGATTGAGGACCTTCTGGTGGGACCTTGAAGACAAGCAGTTGCAGCGCGGCAAGCCTAAGAAAAGATGTGGACTGAACTGAGGCTTTGGCCATGGAAGAATGGGCTAAGATTACCGTAGAATCGATGCAAGACACTTGTGTCAAGATATGTTTAAAAGCTGTTATAACTGGAAAAGGATGTTGTACTAAGAATGAATGTCACTTGGCGGTTGAATAAAACTTATAATGATGTGAGCACAGAAAATACATTTGTGGTTATTTCATTATTAATGTTATGTTATATTTGTCTGACTAAAGCCCCCCAGGGCCGACAGGGGGGACAGGCCGATTCCCGGCCATAGTTGTAGCAGACCAACCTGTGTGTTCGCTCCCGCCGAGCACATGAAGGTTGGTCGGCCGCAACTATGAGGGAGCCCACCTTGAGTTCTGTAGAAAAAAAGCCGGCAGGTCGGATCGCACATGGATCCGTCCTGCTGTTATTTTTCCTGCCCGACTGTGCTGCAGGCTGTTAACTCGGAGGGGAAGTCTCCTCCCCCTCCGAGTTAATTGGCTTCAGTCTGACAGAAATCCTGTGTGTTAGTGGAACACACGGGATTCCTGTCCTCTCTGCAGCAGACTGCTCACTGCCTCGTGACGTCACCATGCTGTGAAGAGTCTGCTAAAAGTCTGCCATAGATCGGGACGTCTATGGCCGGCTTTACAAGTGCCTCTTTGTTTTTATTGTAAACAAGATGACTACAATTATCAAAATCCATGTCAAAATGGCCAAAACACTCAATTTCAGTGGGGGTTGAATAATTTTGAACACGACTGTATATGTGATGGGGGGGGGGGGGGGGGGGGGGGGGGGGAGAGCAGGCGGGAAATTTGAACTAGCAGAATTATTGGGGGTTAATGTTGTACATGTACAAACTTTCTTTGAATGAATAGCTTAACTGTAGAAATAGTATAGTCATCCCTGGGGGAGATCTGGACTACAAATTGACTACAAATAAACTGTACAGTACATACAGCGTATATAGTCCATGTATGCCCCTATCCCTGTTTCTACAGTTAGTGTACTTTGCGTTCTCCAGACCAATCCTGGTACCCCATGCCCCAGCTCTACAGGCCCCCAAGCTGCTGCACTCACCCTTTTCTGTCTTCAAACTCTGGTAGTAGAAAACTATCCCAACATACTACAGGTAGCTGGTGCTTACTATGATGTCACTGGAACGCACCGCTGAGTAGCCAGGACTTGTAATCTTCTTCTCCCAGAATGAGAGCGATGAGTGCAGCTGCTGGGAAGGCAGATCTACCAGATTTGCAGCAGACCAAGAAGATTTGCTTGGTGGCCAGAGTTTGACACCAATGCTATTTATTTTCACAAGAAAATTTAAGTTAACACTTTTTAAAACAGATATGTGTGAACAGAACCTTTCTGAATCCTGAATTGCATTATTACTGAAACCAGTGGGAACCACTTCGTAGAAACCATCTTCCTCTGGGTGCATCTCATACCATTTTCTATATTAACAGGACAGAATGTCCTTATTTCAGTAGATTTACATTAGATGCAATGCCTTTATATAATCTAAAATTAAATCTATTGAATGATGTAGAGTGTGTAAAAACCTCAAACTTCACAGAGGACGTTAAAAAGAAGTTAACATCAATCTGGTGAGTACAGATGGTCGCAAATTTTGTTGCAAAATTTCCTGACTATCTCTACTGGTGAGTAATAGGAAGCAGGGTATGTGGGTATGTTATAGATATGGTATGGTATGTAGGGTAGCTTCATCTAAAAATGCACTTGGCTTTGCAGATTATAAGTCCTAACTGTAGAACAATTACAATCTAGAACAAGGCTCGGCAACCAGACAGCGGTTTGTGCTGGCTCAGTTTACATGCCTGCTCTCTCACTACCAGCAGTTCATACATCCTGGAAGGAAGAGAGAACAGCCAAGATCATGGCTAGAGAAGCAGCTGCAAGAGAGCTTGGCTGCTCCTTTTCATTGTTTGCAGTTGGGGGGAGGGTAGATTTCACAGAGCATTCATCCACTTTGGAGGTTTATTGATTTTGAATTTTACAACCAGAGCCATTTTTTGTATACATAGTCTTCCAGTGCAGCAAGAGGACATCCATGCTCTTCATAAACCACAGCTGCATATTAGTGCGAAAGCTGCAGCACGGTCCTTGTTTTAACAACCGATATTTCAATTGCAAAAGATCGGATCAAGACTTGATCAAGCTAAAGTTGATGGTTGGTGTTTATGGCTAGCTTTATTCTAACCCAGCAATGCAAGATATGACCACATCTACCTTATTAGTTAATTGAAGAAAACATGACCATAAGTGGCGTGGCAACAAAAAAGAGGCAGACGAGGGCTTCCTGCAGGTCATAGTGCAGACTTTAGGAGACACCATTACAGTAGGGAATAACAAGCATCTATTCTAGAACTTGGATGCCTCCTAGTGGAATTATTTGTGTACTGCATATCCACTCTAAGATGGTAACCGCAAACATGATCTACAGGGAATTATTTCTTCATACATGTCTGTTTTCAGTAGTGCTCAGCTGAGACCTCTGTACTCCAGAAATCCTGGACTCTTAATGAGCCCCCATCCACAACACCGGCTTAGGTTGTGGGGAAGCACCCCCCACTATAACAAGGGGTTTCCACCAGGTTGAGGTATGGCATCAGGCTTGGGTGTGCCCAAGAAGGAGGCTGCTACTTTCCTGGCCAGCTGGGTCTGGTTATGGTAATCAACACTGTCACTAATCCTATATTGAATATAAAAGTTTTCCCTATTTTTTGGTGACTTATTTCTCCAAACATCAACTTCTTGAACCCTTTTCTCAATGCTTTTCTCCCCTTCCCAAAACGTCTCATTGTGGTTATTGAAAAACATATCAGTTACTTATTTTAGGGTATGGAGGTTAATGAAGGACAGACATTCACAATACAGCCTCCCCCTCAGTGTGCATGTGACAAAGTACCTTTAATGGATTCTTGGCGTCTGGGAATATTGTATACGAGCCACTGATGGTAAAACCTTTCCCGGACTGCTAGAGATTGCAGGGGGGTTGCACCATCAGTGGCATAGGAGGGGGGTGGGTGTCAGAGAGAGGCTGTAAGCTCAGCTCCTTGCTCCCTTCTGCTCTCTGTAAAGTGGAAAGTGGTAATGCTAAGCTGGACATGGGCTGGTGAAATGTAAACAAGCAGCAGCGCCATCTTGTGGAATGTCATTTTGAAATTTTCTCTATTTTACTTTGCGGTTTAATCACAAAGCCCCTGAACATGGTATAATCCCCACAATTTCTGGAGGTATAGTTGTGTGCGTTAGGAGGGAGGGAATGTTATCCCAGGGCAGGAGCTTTGAGACCTCACTTCCAGGAAAAAGGATTTTAACACGAGTATTTGGGTAGGGGTTTGGGGGCATGGCTTGTCTTCAACATAGGTAAGGGGGCCTTAAGCAAAAAAGGTTGGGAACCACTGCTATATGTGCAAGAAAAAAATCGATCAGGTTTGAATCAATCAATGAAATGAGAACAGATATTTGAATCACACAAGGCGATCGACTAACATTGATCAAGCAAAAGTTGATGGGTGTATGGCTAGTTTTCATTACACAGGGTTAAATACAATGCTGCAGGGCTACAAGATACAATTACCTGGCGGCAGTAAGTGATGACATCTGGAGCTTTGATACTGAATGTAATTTATAGGAATTCAGAGATGCATTTCGAATGCAAAGCCATATCAAGTATCCTCACGACTCTTCTCACTCCTTTGGTCTTTAATAATTAAAAGATCTACTGCGGAAATATTCCTTTTCTGTCTGACTGCTGTTGCAGTGTTACTGTGTAACTAGACCAATATAATTCCAAAATCTAGTAGTTTTGTAGTTTTAGTCTGGAAAGTTTCTGGATTCAGTTTCCACGTTGGGCTAGCTAAAATTTTCACTATAACCAGCTTTTTTAAAAATAAAGTCATTCTCTGTTTAATTTCCAAAGAACACCAGAACTATCTTAGCAAATATGTGTGTTTGGTTGGTAGAACATTTAATTGTATAGGATTGTATTATATATTTTTTTATTGTGTGTAAACAACAGATCTCACAATGTATGTCTTTACCTTGATCCAGTCAAATGTGGTTTGCCACAGCGCAGGATTTGAGTTTAGAAAGCTGTGGAACCGTCGCTATTACATAATTCTAATGTAAATTGTTTAATTAACAGGGTAGACATGTCTTCCCAGCTGTGTGATGTAGATGAATAGTGGGACAAGGAAAACTTTTCCTCCACTGGGGAGAAACAAGTTATTTGTTAATTGATAAGGTAGCTCATGACTTGATTGTAAAATGTATTTTGTATTCTGTATAACCAGGGGTGCACATAAGTGGTACTCTGGTACTCAAAATGGGTTGACGTTAGGGGTGTGAAATTGGGAATGTAAATTGCTAATCCCAAAAAAAGAGAGTGAACTTCTAAGGGTGTTGGAGATCTGGGGGATAAAAGTCAGAGTAGACATATGTAAGGGTAAAATCTCACAAGAGAAAAGTTGTGACAGCTGGAATATGACTATGAAAAGTTGTCATTTGGACTGCAGGTAGTCTTAGGGGTTAGTTACTAAGCCAGAAAATGTCAGGTTCACACTTCTGAGGTATGAGATCTGGGGGTTCAAATGGTGTTGTACTATGAGAGTTACATTTGATCCAAAGCCAGCTGGTTACCTGTGGATGGAGACAGCTAATCGGAGGCTCAATCAAGAACAGGGAGTTCCATCTGCAGCAGAATCTACCATGCAGAAAGCTGACGCAGAGGACAGTGAGGGAGTCAGTGAGTAAGACCACCCTACATATGGGGTGAGTACAAAACACCATCTCCTGGTACTCATCTGAGGAGCTCACTAAAAAAAGTTATGTGCACGCCTGTGTAAACCCACCCATCAGATGTGACACCCCCTTCATGGTCCCTGGGCTCAGCTCCTTAGAGTGGCCGTTGGAAGAGGTTCATTGATAAAATAATTACTGATCCTGCTACTCCTACTGAACCTGACAGAGGTTGCACTTAAGATCTGTCAAACCCTAGCATTTCTAGCCTAGAAGAAAACCAGATTGAACTTTTGCTTGCTAGGGTAAACGGCATGGAGAACTCTGGAGACTAAAAACAAGTCTAAAAAACACATACCACCACTTTTTTACATGCATATAGACAGGAAGTGGCTGCAAAGATACAGAAGGAGATCATAAGAATGTAACCAAGAATACAATAAGGTTGAAAAACCTCAAACAGTATAGTATTTAGTTTTTTTTTACAAAATCTGCAGTAATTCAACTGTAGCGTTTACATTTACAAGCATTCTGTAATTTGTTTATTGGTGTGTGTCCAAAAAGGAAATGTATTTCTATTCCTAAAATGTTGATCCATTATAATGTTCTAAACTGAGGCCCAGATAAATATTTTATTCAATTCAAAGTTTGTACAATGCACTCTTGTACTTTTCCAACATCATTACTAAACGATAAGGGTTTAAATTATACATCTTGTTTTCTTTATAGTCACCATTACATCAGAACCTACAAGAATAGTAGTGATGCTCCGATTGATCGGCCGCCGATCATGATCGGCCGATATTGGCTTAAA
>CM070032.1:59344317-59355757 GCA_036250615.1 Ptychadena robeensis
TGACCTCCAATGTACTGATCACCCCTGGGGACAGCCAGTGTCCTGTATCCCTAACATGGTACATGATCTATGTCCTACCTTTCCCCATCACAGCCTCCAATGTACTGATCACCCCTGGGGGCAACCAGTGTCCTGTTCTAACATGGTCCACAATCTAGGTCCTACCTGTCCCCATCACGGCCTAATTATGACCTCCAATGTACTGATCACCCCTGGGGGCAGCCAGTGTCCTGTATCCCTAACATGGTCCACGATCTATGTCCTAGCTGTTTTCATCACATCCTGTACCTGTCCTCCCATGTACTTATAGGGGACATTTTCACAACCAATTAATTCTAGCTGGGGTTCCTCCAGAGTTGGGAATGATTTTACAGGAGTCTGTGCCTTGTATTGTCTCCATCACTGCTCCCTGCAGCAGACTGATGCTCCCATACTACCACTTACATACACTGTTCTAGGCCAACAAGGGATTCCTTGCCGGAGCCATTCTTTCTCTGACCTTGTGTCACTGCAAGCTGTCCACACACCAGTATACCCAGTGCTTCTGGTTGTATAGCAGGTTCAGGGGGAATGGTCCATCTGGTGACACATCTGTAGAGTGTCCTAGAAATTAATGAAGTCATTAGTTCCCTCATATCTGAGACTGCGTCTTTTTTGGGGGGATCATTTCTCTGATGACAGTTTAATCTCCGTCTGCCTTGGTAAGGTGACTTTGACAGAGTTTTCACCTTAGAGGACATGGGGCAGAGCTTGAAATTGATGTCCTCCCTCTTTGGCAGGAAATCCTAGCCTTGTGTTTGTGGGATTTATATCTTTGGCAGTGTAAATAAAATAAACAATTGTGTGTGCTGAACCTGCACCTTGTGTGTGTTCCTGTTATCTAATTAGAAGGGGAATGTTTGTATACATGTCTGGTCTGCATAGACCTGCGGAGGGGTCACACTATGTATTCATCTTCTGAAATGTTCAGATGAAAATGACTGCTCACTTCCCTGCACTTATTCCCCCAAGGTCACTCGTGTGTTTTGCAACGTTGTCCAAGTGTTATTACACACAAGTTTTTGCCGTGTTTTAACATGGTTAGCGTTTTTGTTTTACATGTTGATTTTGGCAACACAACACCTGAAGTATTGTAAATAAGTTTTTGTTACTTTGTGTATAGTGTTGCTAAGAACAAGTTTATATGTTTCAGTTTGAGGTTCCTGGCTAGCTATACTACTCTACTCTACTATACTCTACTATTGTAAATGATCATACAATCCCTCTTTACTTCTAGAATGTGGGTGCTGGTACCAGGGGCTGTGGAATCAACTCACAAATCAGCTTGTGGAAATGTAACAAACGTCTCTAAGGACACCCCGAAATAAAAACACATGTGCTGCATATTTCTTTCCTTATCTGCTGCATTTGCCACCCTACCCATACCCAAGGTACCCATACACTGCATTGGATTCCTGAAAGATCGATCCAGCTTTAGGCAGAAAACACAAGGCTCGATATTGGAGCTGTCTGATGTTGCCTGCAGCAGAGCGATGACATCATCACGCTGCTGTCAGATATCGGAGGAGCTGGGGAGACAGCTCTGCTGATGCTTTGCATGGAGATCCACGGTTTCCATGCAAAGCAACAGACATCACCTGTGGTTTACGGTTATGTCCAATATCCCTGTTTTCGAGCAGGATTGATTGGAAACTGGAATGACCGCATATGATATGGGCCAGATAGATGACCGTGAGTGCACACGGCACTCGAAGTGGCCATCGATCTGGCCCATATCTACAGGTGTGTGCCCAGCTTTAGACTCAAGTCATTTAGTTTTTCCAGGTTCCTAAAGGTTGCCATACACGCACCGAGTGGCGGCTGATTTTGCTGATGGACGTGCGCGGCCGTCGGTCATGTCCAATAATCCCTGTCCGATGGCGTTCGTTTCAATGGAGACTGGCATCTTCATTGAAGCGAATGGCCGACACACAAAGGGTGCCCGCTGATGCCGTCAGCTCTGGAGAGCAGTGTGATTACGTCATCACGCTGCACTCCAGAGCTTATCTGAGCTGCTCTGTACGTGTTTGGGGGCACCTTAAGTAAAATAAGGCACCTTTTGCTTATATTTAGATCCTCTAAAGCCTGCCATACACCCACAGATGGGTGCCAAAAGTCGAGCTCCGATGAGCTCTGGAATGCAGCGTGATGACGTCATCACGCTGCATTCCTGGGCTGACAGAATCGGCCGGGTACCCTTTGTGTGCCGGTCATTACCTTCAATGAAGACGCCGGTCTTTATTGAAGTTAATGGCATCGGCCAGAGAACATCCGACATGTCCGTTCGAGGGTTCAAGTATCTGATGTGTATTATAGGTATTTGGATTGATGTGTATCTGATTATAGAGCATGTTGCACAGGGCTAAGGAAAGGAATCCATCAGTTTTGCATCAATCGCACGGTGTGCTGGCGCTATCGATGTCAAACTGACAGTCAGTATTTAAATTGCACAAGCCTATCAAATCCAATATAGATCTAGAAAACCCTTTAGCGTCTTTACTGGCCAATGAAAACAACCGATTTGGATGGGGTAATGATTAATCTGTAAAAAATGCATGGCATGAACTGTTGCCAAGCAGTAAAAAGCAAAGTAAGATCTTTAAAGCTGAAGTTTAATAATCTGCTTAGATTTTGCATTCCCTGGTACCCCACCCCCATCCATATGCTAATGACACTTCTGAAATAAACCCAATTAAGTTTAATTGCATAACCTATTTTACACCAAATTACGAAATGGTGCCATAATGTTGTGACTGTGCTTCCCTATGCAATACAGAGAGCTCATAACTAATGACAGTGGACTGCTGGGTACTTTACATCCTAAAAACCTCACATGCTGCCTCAGTATTCTTCTCAAGTCTTTAACCCTTAATGCAAACACAGGGCTTGCTTTAGGAAGGAAAACAAATGCTGTCAGACTGAAGAATTGGGTATTCCTAGGCAAGCTGTAATGCATGCAAACCAAGGGTGGGAAAACTTTTTAGCTTGTGGGCCACAATGGGTTTTTGAATTTAACTGAGGGACTGGTTAAAGAACCTCTTAGGGCCGCCCGATCCCAAGTCCTACCACCCTGGGTGAAAAGTTACTGACAGGCTGTGTTGACATTTTCCGTCAGAAATTTTTGTGCAATATATATATACTAGAGAAATATGTTTTTCCTAACTTACAAATTGTAATTAGTCTGCTGAATGAAATGATAACCTCTCCAAACAAAAGCACATTTGCTGTGGGTTTCTGAGCCTTAGCTGCTGCATTTCCAACCCCTCTATACTAGAGTCATTCAGTTTTTCCAGATTTTTTTCTAAAATAAGGTACCTCCACTTATATTCGTGTTGGCCTTTACTCAAGTATATCGGGTATATTCAAAAAATTAAATGTATAAAAAGAGGCTTTGGATAATCAACTAAAACATTTTATTGCAAACATTCTGTAGAAGTAAACCATCATCCTCTAGGCATTCTCTCTTAAAATACCTGCCCTCCTCACCCCCCCCCCTGTCCATGTCGGCAGCATCCGCAATGATTCCGGTGATGTGGGCTGGGAAGCCGACAGCCCTCCATTAACATGGAGGTCTATGGCGAGGAACACCCACCCCTTCGCTGTCACCGTGCAGGGTTCATGCAAGCCCGGCTGGTCTGGAGTTTGGTTTTCAAGCAAACTCTGGATGAGCTGGGCTCGTCATGAACGCTAGGGAGGTTAAAATACTAAATGGTCCAGATCTGGCCCGCGGGTTATAGTTTGCCCACGTCTGATGTAGACTGTCTTGGTAATGAGCTTCCATGAAAAAAGACAGAGAAGTGTGAAAAGCCAGTTATGCTGGTGAGAGAAATCCAAATTGGAATTGAGGTGGACGGTATTTTGCTGCTGCATGTAACGGGTGAGAAAAGCTCAGTGTGCCTGGAAGTGATAGTAACCAATTCACTCTGCAGGCAAACCAGTCTCTGCAGTCTTTAATATAAAGTTTCCCTGAGACTGCAGTAAGGTTCCAGCACCTCTTGTATGTTTACATTGGAGGGCTGGGAACCTCATCAAGATTTTAGTTTCTGTGTTGTGAATGTAAAGGATTTGTTTCCAGTGCTTACATGCAGAGATATAAGGGGGGTTGTTTTAATGCATATTATCTGCTTGTACATTATTTGCAGTACATCGTGTAGTCTCTAGCACGGACCGGCTTGTTACGTCTAAGATCTGACATGCCCAGAGGCCACATGCTGCTTGTGAAAATGATTCTCCTCTTGTTAGCTGGCCTGACCTATAGTTCTCTATTGATTTACTGGGTGAGAAAATGATTCCTTGGGCTTTAATTGGAGTAATTTTTTTGGTTACATTTATTTGTATATTGCATGTTTTCGCACTATATGGGTCACTAGGGAGTAGCAGAACACTGTTTTGTGGAAACAAGTTTTTTTCCTACAATGGGGAACAATAGATATGGAATAATGAGTCACTGAAGTAGAAGTATTTTGTGCTTGATCTGGTGAATTTTTCCACAGTGTGGACCAAAAAAGTTCAGTGACTCATACACAAGACTAACTCAATGATTTAAATCAGGCCTTCTAAGGGATCATGTTTTCTACATTAATCGGGAACACTAAACCTCTTCTCTAAATGTGAACAGCATAATACTTATGTGTTCATGTGGTTCCATTTAGATGTGGTTTACATTTTCCTGTTCATATTTTTATCTGTGATCAGATGAACTGTTAAGGAAGCCATACACAGGGTTTGCTCGATTGATTGCCAATCCAATAGCCTTGTGCGATTCGAACGCCAATTGTTTGAAGATCGATGATGAGCCTGGCATACACGCGCCGATTTTGCCGCTGGCCGACGGGCGGGTCCCTGTCGCCCCACAGCTCGGCCGGCCAGAGAACGGACATGTCGGATGTTCTCTGGCCGATGCCATTAACTTCAATGAAGACCGGCATCTTCATTGAAGGTAGTGGCCAGTACAAAAAGGGTGCCTGGCCGATTAAAGCAGCCCCAGAATGCAACGTGATGATATCATCACGCTGCATTCCAGAGCTCATCGGAGCTCTGGGTGTATGGCAGGCAATACTCCCATACTGTGTAATAGATTTGTTTGTGATCGTGATTCTATGACTAAATGTATTAAGCTCCCCATACACCTTACAATCTTTCCATACAATTTCTGTACAATCAAATTTTGTTCTACCAAAGCCATGTAATATGAGGGACTTTCTAATACTTCCAATGACTTTGTATTCTATCAGGGAGACCATTATACTACACAGTTGTTGGTAGACCTAATGGAGATTGTATGGATCGATCTTACGGTGTATGGAAGGCTTTACTTATGCGCTCGATAGTACAAGTGTTAATCGATCAAAATATCTAGAAAACCCATCAGATCCTTTTTTTGATCTACTGAAATATGGCCACCATTAGTGATCAGCATGATTCAGTTTGTCATTGTAGAGGTATAGGCATGGGGGGGCATCCCTATCCATTTGTTACATAAGCTGGCTTTGTAGTTCTGCAGTGTTGGATTGTCTTTTATCACATCTGATAAAAAGGTTTTGTATGCAGAATATAAAATGTGACTTTCCTGAACAAAACGGGAAGGTTGACAGGTTAAAAGAGAAAAATGTATGTAAAAAATTTGGCTTTGGGTAGTAAATCTAAGCAAACTACGGCCTCTAGCAGGAGATCTTTATAATCATCCTCTAGGTATTATCTCAACTTATTGCAGGGAATGAGTAGAGGGGAGCCAGAGTGTCTTGACACCAAGGTGACAAAGGGCCAGGTTAAACTACTAAAGAGCCAGATATGGCCCCCAGGCCTTTGTTTGCCCATGCCTGCTTTAGGTTATGGCAGGAACAAGGATGCAGTGTACAGCCATTGTATATGAATATATTACTGGAAACAAATCTGTTTATCCATTGCAATAGTTTATTAGACTTTAGGAAATTTCCACTCTGGACAGTGTTGCTCTGATTTATGTATTTCAGTTGTGTAGATGACATAGGTGTGAGAAGGTGAAATGTTCTGCTGGCTTCTTTCCAATGAAAGCCGTGTGAAAGCTGGTACAAAGCTGCATGGAGCTGGTATCACTGAAGGTCACACAAAGGACTTTTCCTTCTACTTCAAACAGCTTTTGCCTTGATCTGTTCAGAAAAAGAACCTGCATATCAAGGCTGCTAATATAGCCATGACGACCTCCCAAAAATAAGCAAAAAAAAGTGTAAATGGATAAAAAAAATAACTTTTTTTTTGGGGGGGGGGGGGGGGGATAAAAGAAAAAATCTTCACAAGATCATAGGAATTATCTTGCTATACACGATAGAAGATGTAACTTGGGGTTGGTAAATTGGCTGTGAAGGCATAAACAAGGGGGGAGGGGGGCTTTTATATTCAGGACTATTGTGGTCTTCTATTGCTTTTTTGTTGTGCTTTGGCTGCCACCGATGGCCTTGAAGATTTTGGCGTGTACAATTGCAGTTTGTGGCCACAATGATGAAATGGCATACTATAAAGCTGCCCACCATGCCATTACAATAGCAGGGATGTGGATTTCTGCACAGCTGAGCGCCGTTCACGGCACTGAGCTGTGCAGAAATCTGGGAAAAAATCTACCAGTGTATTCCTACCTGTGAGATCAATAAATCTCGCTTGGATGAACAAGTTACCAACATGTTGGTAAACCTTGTTCGATAGCCTATACTTTGAATAGGGAACCATGGTTCCTTATTCAAAGTATACACTGGCTGAAAGCTGGCTCCCGATATCGGGGAAGCCAGGCAGAGTAGCATGAAGACGTCATCACGCTACTGCCGTGCTCTCTCTGTCGGCTCAAAAGTCGAGCCGTGTATACCAGCCTTTAGTGTGGTATAGATCTGAGCTGAGAAGTTCAGCCTTCCTCTAAAAATCTACAATTTCTGCTGGTGTTGGGAGTTGCTTGGTTTGCTTACCATCCTGTTGGTACATAAGTCTTCCTAACCATTGCCAGTGGTTGCAGATAAAATTACTTTAGGCAAAAAGAAAACTTGATCATTCTCTGATATCAAGACACAAAGTGCAAGTGATGGGTTCATGTAAGGTTTGGAGTGCAAGGATAACCATTATAAAAATTTAGCACTCCGAAGTTCCACTGTGTACACATTGTATATCTGTACACTGTGTAACCGCATGCACATACATACATACATACATACATACATACATACATACATACATACATACATACATACACCTGGTGGTATATGTGGTTGCCCCTTCTTCCTTTTTCCCCGTTTAACCGCTCCTGCTCACAGCGATGGAGGCACCACAGCGATACTGCGAACTATAGGAAGAGGTCATAAAACAAAATACAATGTCCATCTGCCCTTCCTGAATCTGGCCACACACAGCTCCATGTCTAATTAGTTGAGCAGTAAAATAGAATGCTTACTTGCATTTGAAAATTGATTCTTCTGTGTTGGAGAAGAGATTGGATTGGGGTAATTAAAATGTTGGGGTATGGGGGGGTGGGGCACTTTTTGTATTGTAGGGTCATTTATAATAACTTATAAAGTAAGTAAAGCTGATCTGCTTTTAATTATGGCAGTCTATAAGAGAAACTAACCTTACACAGTGGTTCCCAAACTGGGGGGTGCAAAGGTATTCCAGGGGGGTGCGGGCACTCATTCTCATTCTGTGTTTAAATAGGAAGGGGGGGGGGGGCTCAATATTGTTCATAAATGGAAAAGGGGGCCCTGCAGGGGGGCCCTGCTTTAACCTATCCTCTGACCAAACTCATTTATTTAACTTTTCTCTGAAACAAGTCACCAGAAAGTTATTTCCCATCTACAGTTTGAACTATATGCAATCTAACATGTTCTCTATAGTATCCAGCGGAGAGATCTTTGCTTGGATGTATTCCTGTGTGGAAATGTAAGAGAATGGTGCAATGTTTGCCTTAAATGGTTGTTAAAGTGGTTGCTGGAATCTGATTTCTTGTTTGTGCTTGATGGCATGCTGAGCCCTATAACACATTGTACTGTTGTTCTAGTCAGATGTGTTCCTTATTTGTGTCTGCTAGCCTTGGGATAGGGTGTTAGCTGCTCTTGTAATCTGTCAATTCTGTTCTCATACTGTAACCTTCAAAACATGTTCTTCCAAAAACCGCTTCTCAATAAATGACTTGTAATAACATAACCATTTGCACTTTGTTATGACTTTCAGTTCTATTCTATGGAGGCAATAAATCCTAAACCAGACATGGGCAAACTATGGCCCAGGGGCCAGATCTTTAATCCTGCCACCTTGCTGAAAAGTCTCTCTGGGTCCCCTCTGCTTGTTCCCTGCAGTTAAGTTAGGCATACACGGTACGATTTTTGCACGATCGATCTTTGATTTGATTTTAGATCTTGATCTTTTCATCCAACACCGATTGTAATCTAATCCAAAGTAATACCACATGGAAGGTTTGATAAGTAATATGACCATTATCAACGATTTTAGTTCCGATCAAAAATCACAGGAAAGAGTCATATATAACTGTGTTCATCGAATACAATCGGCCTGATCAACAAACAAAATGCTATGATTTTAGTTCGATCGCTGTACAACAGCGACAAAAAATGTCTAACATATTCGATCACTTTTCGATCAATGTTTTGATTAAAATTTTTCGCCAATTGAACCATGTGTGCAGTATACGATTTAAGTTTTATTGATGTAAACTTTGAACGAAAGACGATCGAATACTAAAATCGAACCATGTATGGCCAGCTTTAGTGTACATAATGCCTAGAGCAGTTTGTATGTCCGCTTTATCTCCGCTCACTGCAGTAAGCTAGCGGAGGGGAGCCATGGTCTAGGCATTTTGACTGGTAAAAAAATTTAAATATATGGCAGATATGGTAATTTAAGTCCCGCCCCCCCCTTACCCTTTAGCAGTATGGTGTTAGTTTATGGAAACCGTTACAGCAAATTACAATGAATTAAAAAAATTACAATCAAGATTACAATGATGTAGATGGTGCAAGTAATAAGCACACCTATACCGTGAGGCCTATACAGGCTCTGGGTCTGACTCCGTCAAATTTAAGTACCCATTGTGGCCCACAAGATAAAGTTTGCCCACTCCTATCCTAAACTTATAATGGGTCTTGTACCAGATTTTTCTCACCTATGACCCTCTATCACAAACTCTAGAGGACTGTATTGCCTGCATTAGGGGATATTTGTCTTCCCGTTTCATAGACCAGAGCAGACTGTATGGTAGAGAGCCCATCAGCCAGTCTGTGAAGCACTTATTATACTAACAATTGTTTCAGGCAACAATCAGGAAGCTGTAGTCAGCAACAATCAGTATCTGTAGGTACTTCCTGGGGAGTAATTGCACAATTAGAGCAATGCTGTCAGTTGCTTTATAAACGATACTGTCTAACAAGATGTCTGAGATGTCTCGTCAGAAAGTTATAGTAAAGCTAGCCACACATGGTACAATTTTAGCGTTCGATCGACGATTTTCGATCGAGAAAATCGTCGATCGAACATTAATCGATGTACTCCCACATAGTCCAATCGACGATCGCTGAACGATTTTTGGTACAATCGTCGATTTGAAAAGTGATCGGACAAGTTGGAAAATTTTGCTCGATTGGTCGATTTTTTTTGGCTCGATTTTTTAGGCTACTTCCCTTTAACTTCCAATTGAAACTAAAATCGTAAGAGGAATTCAATCGACGATTTTGGATTACTTCGATTTAATTTCAGTCGAAATTTTCAATTATCGTGCTTCCCATGTGGAGAACTTCGATTAAATGACAATCGATGTTCGATTTTTTTAAATCGAAGTACAAAATCTAATCGAACCTCGATTGAATGATAAATTGTACCATGTGTGGCTAGCTTAAGTAACATGAATTTCGTTAAGCCTGATGCTTTCACATGGGCTGTTTCTTGTAAAAACTGGATTATTTGCACTTCCTCGTGTAGGCATTAGGGTTCACTACACATTTTGGGTAACCAGATCTTCTGTGTTCTAGTTACCACTGGGCAGTGATCTGATTGTTGGCCAGTCCTTTTCCTGTGTGATCTGGGGGGTCAAGTGTTCACCACTGGCTACCAGGGAATTAAATGGAAAGCTTTAGTTTAATTAGGCTCCTATCCGTGTTTCAATGGAAGAATTCATGAAATTTAGGAATTTCATCTTCCAAGTTCTTGTGTTGGTGTAACGCAGGAAATATATCCCTGTAAGCACGTAGCTGGTGTTAATCCGCAGTAACCCCTAATCCCTAAGTGTGCATAAAGGTCAGACATCTGATATTTGTGCCTGTAGAGTATATGGATAGTCTGTTAAACAGGGTGGTATTTAATTGTGCATTTATTAGTTGTAATTGGTTTGTTGATTTGGAGTAAACTTTTAGACTAGTTTTAGATGAATTTCTAAGGCTAGGGATAGACCATGTGCTTGGAACTCAACTAGCTCAGTTTAGGACCACGTTATCGTCCGCACTTCATAGCGCAGCTGATAATGCGGCCCCCTTTTTGTCAATGGGCTGATGTTTTATGAATGTGCCTGGGCAGGCAATAAATGCGTCGTACGCCACACCTTTGTTGCGATTCCATGGGGGGGCATGGCAGGCTGTGGAGACGGCCATCTCCTAGCCCATTGTCTTTAGTTCCGGGCTGGTGCACCATTTTAGCACGGTGTAGCCTTAGGTGGAACCGACCTTGTTTATGTTTATGGGTTTGTAAATACTGCTTGGCCTTGTGATAATCGTTATTCCTTTCTAAATAACTGACCCAGAAAAAGATGGCTAAATTAGTACTAGGTCTATCTGTATGCTTGTTTTAGGTGCAATACTGACACTTTTTACATCCAAGCATTTGTTATCCTCAGCAATGGCACCTTACATAATGGACAAAGATCCACTTTAAGTAGCTGTCGGCTGATCTGTCCATATGTTGGTGTTGGGTTGTCCATCCCGGTTTTATCATCTGAGATTAGGGAAATGTCAGCACCCGAGAACTAGTAAAAGGTTACAGTCTCTGAAGGTTTCCTCTTCTCATTTGCAGGGAGATAATTGCACAGTATTTGTGTGATCCTGTGTATGGCAGAGAAATGGTGACAGTAAAATATTAGAGGGGGGAGGGGGAGAGCTATACGCACTATTTGAAACATCCCATATGCTTTGAGTAATGGACGCCTTCGGAAGTAAAAGTTAAATGATCTGCTGAAGGACTTCCAGCCTGATAGAACAGTCTTTGTTGGACTGAAATGTTTGTGCAGTAAAACATTTTCAGCTTTAAGCTAGCCACACACACACTTTTGCCTGGTTGATCTTTGATTTGATTGACACGTCCAATTTAAATATTTTTTTTTTTTTTAAATCTTTTTATTTTGTACTTTTTCACATACTTTAACAAAGAAGAGATACAGTTGCATAAA
>CM070032.1:59355857-59389057 GCA_036250615.1 Ptychadena robeensis
TTAATGAATTTCTTCCACCTTCGAAAAAACCTGGTCACCTCCCTGTCACCTAGGGTATCTATTTAAATATTGACTGTCATTCTACCATCAATCAATCTTACTAGCTCACTGTCATAGACCAGCAGGTGTGGACCCACTGTGCCCTGAGTCCTAATTCCTCTAAGGGTGTTGTCTAAGTGAACCCACATGTTCTTCACATTGCCCCAGATAGTGTGGATAGACTTTCCCAAGGGGAACACCAGGCTACCTCTGGAGGGAGGGTATGAACACGAGGCAGCTGGTCCAGGGGACAGAAGGGAAGGCAACAGAGACACCGGCGTCGTCAGCCAGACGGTGGAATAAGGCTGGCAGCACAGGTCAGGTAGCAGAAGAGCCCATCAGACAGGTAGGGTTAACGTGTAGTATAGTCTCAGAATACAGGCAGGAATCTATAGCACAGAAACACCAATGGAAGTCAGTGCTTAGCATAATACAGAGACCGTAATACAGAGGCAAGGCTGAAAGGTCAACCCTATAGTCTCTCCACCCACTATTGGTCAGCCAGGTCACATGACCAATACCTTAAATCCCAGGTAATTACACAGGCAGGGTTATAAGGAAGTGCTTCAGAGCAAAGAGCATGTAGTGACCATAGGAAACTAAGAAGCAGATCCCAGCACAACTATCACCGCTGAACTGGGCGGCCAGAACTACAAGAACTACACCGCTGAACTACTACAACTATCACCGCTGAACTGGGCGGCCAGAACTACAACGGAAATTGGATGCCCCGCTGGGCATTACTTAAGGCCATTATAAAGTACAATCAAATATGATGATGGGAAAAAAATTAAAATGTTGACAACTGCATAACTAAATGAAATGAGTTTTCTTTATTTTTTTAATATAAGAAGTATAACGGGTGTTCAGCGAGCAGGAGTTTCATGAGTTGACCTCTATTTTTGGTATGATTCTGATTAATCTGTACAGGCGGTGTGCATCGGCAGCAGGCAGTTTATAGATTACCGGGTTCATAGCTGGGTCAAGGCAAAATCTCTTATTCTCAGTGTGAAAGGGTTTCCTTGAAGGGCCAGCACATGCCGCACACAGCACTTTCACACTATGCACAGCACATTCTCCTAAGGTGGAAATCTGTACTAAATAATACAAATATAAAAGATATTGTAGGGGTCTTCTATGAAAGCATGACCATCCCACCTTCCTATGACACTGTCTGTATTTCAAATGAGACTACCTACCTGTCATTTTCTGCAAGTTCTCTATCCTGTTGACTGAAGGCAACAGCACATCCAATGTCCAAATGTATTTACCACTTCAATATAAAATGTAAAATTGTGTTACTGTACTTTAGGAAAATGAATAAACCGGCTGCAGGCATCAAACACCCAGTATATTGAACAATCATGTAAAACTATATTTTTGGGTTGCTTGAAATCTTTTTTTAATTCAAATGAGTCTGGAGTCTTTGTGAAATCATGCCTTGTATTTGTACTACAAGGCATGTAGTGTATGGCTTGATGTCCTTGGCTAAATATCAGCTAATATTGCTACTTACTTGTTCTTTGTGATTCTATTCACTATTGTGTCTTAATGTCTCTATCTTTTTGTTTTCTTCCAGGTGTGGCGGATGGAGTGGGTGGGTGGAGAGACTATGGGGTTGACCCATCACAGTTTTCAGAGACTCTAATGCGCACATGTGAACGTTTAGTTAAAGAAGGACGGTTTGTGCCAACGAACCCTGTTGGGATTCTCACCTCCAGTTATCGTGAGCTTCTTCAGAACAAAGTACCTTTATTAGGTAAGTGTGGAGGACTTGTACATGTTTAGCACCCTTTCTGATGTTGTATGCATTCCTTCTGACATCAATTAACAGGTAAGCTTCATGGATTTCCTAAAAAAGTTCTCCTCCTCGTTAGAATGTGAGTCGGTTAGAAATTGGCTATTCCTTAGATGACCTAGTGCAAGGGTGGGCAAACATTTTGACTCATAGGCCACAATGTGTTCTTAAATTTGACAGCCAGGCCAAGAGCCTGTAATGGCTGCCTGACATAGGTGTCCCAATTCCTTGTGTCCGTGGCAGGGGCGTAGCTAGAAATGACTGGGCCCCATGGCAAACATTTTTAAGCCCCCCCCATCCCAACTTGTCACTCCAAGCCCTGCCCTTCCAGGAGGGGTGGGTCCCCTTGTAAATATGGGCCCCATAGCACTGCTATGGCTGCTATAGTGGTTCCTATGCCACTGACCCTGGCATCATTGATAATGCCAAATACTTGCAAAAGGGACATTTTTATTATAATTCTAAAGATTGTAATCTTAAATATCCTGTACCGCTTTCAACAAGAAATAAATATTGAATATTCTCAAATTGCTGAGACCTGGTGACAAGACTCTGGTTCCCCTCTACTTGTTCACTACAATGAGGCTAAGGTGGGCATTTAGACTACTCTAAGCATAATGCATGCTCATTTTAGGGAACCAGTGGATGGGACCCAGAAAATCTTTTCACTAAGGTGGCTGGCCCAGATTAAAAAGCTAAAAATGCTGAATCTGGCCCCTGGGCCATTGTTTGCCCATGTCCGACCTAGTGGTTCTATACTTTCAAGAACAAAATCTTGGAAATAGGGTTTCAGTGCTTGTTCTGAAGTGGTATCATTTGTCATGGAGCATCCTTATTCAGAGGCCAGTAAAGTCTTCAAAAAGAGGCCAGTAAAGTCTTCAAAAGACTTTTTGCCTCCTGGAAGTGTTTTAAACTTCAATTCAACTTTAACTCAAAAGAGAAATGTTTACTTTAAAATCCCTTAATTTTGCATCTCAACATCTCCAATTGATAGCTAAAGTTTGGTCTGGTCTGCAATGAGCCAAATGTCTGAGGGGCTTGAATATTTAGATTCATGTTTTAGTCAAGGTATGTGGAGACTTGTCAGGCGGATCTCTTCTACAGTCAGTATTTTTTGTCAAAGTATACTCTAGCGTTCTTGTGTCTGTGCGTTGTCAGAAGTTCCCACAGGCTGTTTGCAGACCTAGACACAAGGAGTTGTGTTTTTGTTTTGTAGTTTCACATAAATATCAGCCAGGATTAAAATATCTTTGCATGTGTTCCCCTAATACTCAGAATCCTAAAGTAAAATCCTCCGTCATTTTTAAATATTGCTGGACTTGCAGGTATATCTGATCTTAGCAATGCCTAGTGCTTTAAAAGGTGCACGCTGAAATTAATCTGCTGAACACTTGCAGGTCTTGTGATGGAGAGTATGATGTTCTCTATCGAAATGTAAATGTCAGACAGGAGCGGCATGTTCTTCTGGAAGCCATTTTACTGCTTTCTAAGTTTAGGCATTTATATTAATAACTTAGAACACAGGATGGGAATAGGTTCGGAAAGACGCCACTCAAATTACTGGTCCAAGTGCTAAAATCTAGTAGATGGCTTCTTACATCATTGGAAGTCATCAACATAATAAAGATGGAAAATGAGAAGGGCTATTATTATTATGTATGTGTATGATTATTATTATACATCACGATGTTCTGTATGAAGAACATTATTCAGGGTATGTGTGTGATTTATGGCAGCTAATGGGCTCTAAAAGGAAGTATCCTGCTGTAAAAGGCTGAACACAATTTTGTTGTGGGTTTTAATAGTGCTGCACAGTATGTTGGCTCTTTCCTGTGATACAAAACTGTTTCTTGTGATGAAACTTTCCCAGCTTGGTATTAACTAGCATACTTCAGTTTGACCCTGTTCATGGCTCATACTATGCGTGTTTATCTAGTTTGAACAGCCAAACTCTGTATTGATGCAGTTCACTACAGAAGTTTACTCCCATATCATTTGCATGCTTAAGACTTAAATATTCAACAAAAAATATGTGAACACATAATGCTACACCCTGTATTCATTGCATAATGCAGTAAACGATACCAATCAGTAGGACTAACGTCACATTGCACATTAAAGTCTATAAGGTTTGGGTAGGCTCCCATACTACATGGTTTAGACCAGTGGTGGGCAACTGAGTTGATATGGAGGGCCACAAGTACGGCCCTCTGCATCACTAGAGAGCCGCACATAACTGTTTCAATCTATACTGACTTGTGTAAGCATTTGGAAAAGAAGAGCTGGAAGACATTATGTTTCATTTTTAAATAACAAAACTTATTTTAAATGATACTTTAAGCATTGGGTAACACTGTAGTATGGTAATGCACATTTTGATTCATAGGTAATGCGATGCAATATGAGTTCCTATGCCCTATGCAAGAACAGTAAGGTGGAGGACTGAGGAGGGCCACTGAAGAATGCCCAAAGGGCCACAGTTTGGGCACCTAGGGTTTAGACAAATCTGCTTTAAAGCTGTCTATTGCATGAAAGAAGAGGTTCTGTACTCCAGGTTAAAAGTACAAACAAAATCCTTTATTATTCGTTCTCAAACAAAATGCAGCACACACAGGTCCCCCCTAAGGGATTACCCAATTTTGTTCTTAAAAGCTGGTTTGCTACAAGGAAAGATAAACAGTATGGTATAGTAACAAAGAAATAAAGTTTAAAAATAAAGTTTTCAAGTGGCAAAGTTGTTCAAAGTTCATATTTGAGGGGAAGGAAAGCATCCCAAATTTCAAACATGTCTATCGGAAGTTTTTTCATGAAAAACCAGTGGGGTGGTGGGAAGGGCCAAAAGGTAATGGTCCATCCACGGCACGGGAACACAGAGGCAGACCCTCTCATTTACAGCAACGACACCATGATCTCAGGACATTGATCCATGAGAATCTTACGCATTACTGACCACCCTTACAGTGGATTGCCCCCTGTTCCTCCCGTGACCCCCGGCAGCGGTTCTAAAGAACTTATACCCCCCCCCCTTCTCTGGGGCCTACTTGAGAACATTTTAAGATACCTTCTGAGGAAGATTGACGAAACGTACGTTGAGGTGCTCTAACCATATGTTACTACTTGGATATAACTCTTCTGGAGATAGCCGCTGTCCGACTAGGGATTTCCCACGTGTGGGTCCGATTTCCTCAAGGCATGGATAACCTTGGAAATAAAGATGGACTTTCTTTTACACTAAGGACGTTATTATTTTTTACGAACCTTGTATGCATATGAATTTTTAATCACCTGTGTTTGAGCCTCAATGATTGTTGAATTGCTTATTCAACTACATTTATTAAGCATGTAAGATATTCATGTCACCGTTATGTTTCCCCTTTGACTCTATGTCGTTACTGTTTATTCTAAACCATCAAAATCCTCTATCAGAGGTATTCAAGTAAATATAGGGGAGCCCCGTCAAAGTCCCCTCGCCTTGTTCGTCACAAGGAAAAAACAGGTGGGTGGATGGACCATTACCTTTTGGCCCTTCCCCCCCACCCCACTGGTTTTTCTAGATTTATTTGGGATGGGGGCTATTCCCCTTAGGATGTAGGTGACACGACCATCCTTTCTATGGAAGTTTTTTCATGGAAGACACGGCCACTGTTTTCAATAAAGTGCCTTTCTCCATAGACGCGTCATAGCTCACAACGTGCGGTGTAAATAATGCCGACTTCAGCATGTGGTATGTGTCATACCCAAGGGTCTCAAGAGTGCGTAACACTGCCACGTCTATGACGCCCAATGTAGACAAGGCCTTGGAAGGGTAATTTTTTGGTAGATTTTCTTTGTTGTCGATAAATAACAATGGCTCGGAACTACATTTATCTGTACCGTATGGTTTGTTTTTGGTTCTGTGGCACACATGCGCAGATTGCAGTCTCCTATTAGGAACAACAGTGTAGAAGTTTAATCCGATGTACATTTTTCTCTTCTGTTTAGGAAGCAGCACCGCTTGTCTAGTGATTCTCGATAGAACAAGTCACAGATTGCACACAGCCAATTTAGGGGATTCTGGGTTTCTAGTAGTACGAGCAGGAGAAGTGGTACATCGGTCAGATGAACAGCAACATTACTTCAACACTCCATTCCAGTTATCGATAGCACCGCCTGAAGCTGAAGGAGTAGTTCTAAGTGATAGGTATGTATGTTGCATGTGTTTTTACATGATTTACATCCGCTTAACAGAAACATGTATGCATATGTAAAATATTATATGTTGGGTAATGATAATGAACATAGGAAAGGACATATTGGTTTTCAATAGAAGAGAGAATTGGTTAAAGTTGAGCTCTTGGCCGATAATTTAACAGGCTGTGTGAAGTTTGCTATTTGTTCTGTGTGTATATCACCACGCAGCCCTGCTACATGCGTACATGTAGCCCCCTTTCTGTGTAAAAACAAGTGTAAATTATACTTTTTTATTTAGATCTATGAACTAGCCTTGAATTTGACCTCTCGTGTCTTTAGCAGAGAACACTGGGCATGTGATCAAAGTGGTCTCATGTTGCTTTCACATCAGTGTAAAAAGACATTTCAGCAGCACAGTGTGTACTTGCAGAGGAAAGCGGCACTTTCACACTTGGCAGCGAGCTCTTTTTTGAAATGGGAGTGTACAGAAGCCCGGTTGCTCATAGGATGTGTGAGAGAGCTCTTTATATCACATGAGCTGACAGCATTGGCACACGCTGCACATTCAGGAGCTTGACCATTGAACCCAACCTTTTTGTGTAAATGAGAATGTTTTTATTAAACCCAGATGTAGGAAATTGTGCAAATTGCAAAAGTGTGTTGTAATCTGTTAGAACATACATTCACAAATGGTTGGTAGTCAGCGTTATTCCCTGGGTGTTTTTAATGTCCTTATTAAATGACTAACTAATGTAATTTGTATTTCTGCTTCTCCTAATAGCCCTGATGCTGCAGACAGTAGTTCATTTGATGTTGAGCTTGGTGACATTATTCTTACAGCCACTGATGGACTATTTGATAACATGCCTGACTACATGATTCTTCAGGAGTTAAAAAAGTTAAAGGTATGCCAAATCAATAGCGCTTCACATTCTGACATATGGTCATACAAGAGTAGTGATGTTCTTGTCTGTTGCAATGTGTATTCTCATTTTTATAACGGGTATTGGGGGTATCTAAATAATAGCACAAGAATACTGTGTAGATCTAGAGATAAAGCGGCTATAAATACATTTAGGAATGGTCTCAAAGTTCAACTATGCTCTTGTCACTAATTCTGTCAAAGGGAACTTGTCACAAGTCTAAGGCCACGGTTGATTCCCCCCTAAACCAGTGGTTCCCAAACTCTGGGGAGGGGGGCAGCTACAGAATTGTGCTCTCTGCCAGAGAGCGAACTCGGCTGTCTATTGGCTATCCCCGCTGTCAGTTCTCTTTTTCCTCTGGGGATTGCACATGATGCATGTCTTAGCATGATTGGTGTGTGTGAAAGAGGGAGTTGTATTTCAAATAAAGTTTGAGGGCAATTTCTCACGTAAGGCTACGGTGCATTTTGTTTAACAGACGTGCTAGTAATTCTACTGCGTCTGTAATCTTTAATAAAACCCTGTGTTTCCGCATTGCGCTGGCCCTCATTCTGAACCTGTGCTGTTTGAATGGAGGGCGCTCAATAAGATTCCTATATAGAAAAGGGGGGCACTGCAAGGAAAGTTTGGGAACCATTGCTTTAAACCATCCACCGTCTAATTGCTGTAGGTTCTGCTGCATGTTGCATGCATTGCACCAAGCGTCATAATAAATGATGGAGCTTGACAGAAACCAATACTGATCACCAATTTAAAATAATGGTAAATTTCTACATGTATTGCCTCATTGTATAGTGCCCATGTAATATTATAGTAAAGCAATGTTGCAGTACCAGTGTTCTCTGGATGTGTGTTGTCAGTTCTACTAGGAGGAATTAGCGGTTATAGGTACCCTGGAACAAACCATGCCTGGTATTCTATATTCATACGTCTTTCTGCTTTTTCTTCAGAATGCAAACTATGAAAGTATACAGCAGACTGCCCGCAGCATTGCAGAGCAAGCTCATGACCTAGCCTACGATCCCAATTACATGTCACCTTTTGCACAATTTGCATGTGACTATGGACTGAATGTCAGAGGTAAGTTGATTCAGGGTGTTAACTGAGAGGCATAAATTATTTTAAAATATATAATGGGTATTTCATAATTCTGTCTGACACTTATACACAGTGTTATCAGTCTCCAACTTTATAGAATATAGATTTACAAATAAATCTGTTGTACAGCCATCTGTGTTTTTGTAATTTCAAGGCTCATGCATTGAAGCTTGTAATTCCTGCACTGGCTATTTGCTGTATTTTTCTCAAATCTCGATTCCCTATATTGGTGATGCTGGCAGAGTTCCCATACTGAAACCCAAAACCCCTTTATTTTTTTGAAATGTGGCAAAATGGCAATTTAACCTGAATCGCACACAAAAATAATAGCGACGTACTCGCACAAATCCTGCAGAGATACACATGCATCAGAGAGAGAGAGAGAGAGAGAGAGATGCTTCAAACACATCAATTCTGCATGAATGTGCATCGCGCCCATTTCATGCAACGACGTGCATCGTCACACATGCACACCAATCATGCAGACATGCATCACACACCGGTCATGAAGAGACCTGCAAAACACATGCACACCCCTATTGTGCAGAAACATGCATCACACACGTGTATAGCAATCATGCACAGGCATGCATCATCACACACCAATTAAGCAGAGACCTGTATCACACATTCACACACCAGTCGCAAAGAGACACACATAACACACACACCAATTACATAGACATTCACACATGCATCATACACACACACACACACACACTCTTAAGCTGGCCATACACCTTCAGATTTCTCTGTCAGATTTCCTTCAGATCAGATTTTGTTTTACCAAAACCATGTAGTAGGAGGACCTTTCTACACCTTCCAATCACTATGTATTCTATCAGGGAGGACACTATACTACATAGTTGTTGGTAGGTCTGATCTGATCTGAAGGAAATCTGACAGAGAAATCTGAAGGTGTATGGCCAGCTTTAGAGGCATTCATCACACACACCAATTATGCAGATCTATTGCATATAGGTGTTGAATGTAAAATAACTCTTTCACCGTACTCCTAAATTTTCAACCTCATGTATAGTTTCAGCTCTCTGTTAGACACCCAACTACATAAACCCCTATTGCACAACAAGGGGGCGAGAGACGGAGGAATAATGTTTTTTGAATATTGATTACTTTTAACTAAACTGACATGCTGTTTTTAAATGTGACAAGTGTTTTTATATGTGAAGTATTGCAGACTTAGTGTCCTACTATAGCTAGCCATACACGTATAGATTGCCCTCCGATCTCTGATCTATTATGAACTATTGTAACACCACACCAAATGATTGTTCACCGATCGCTCAGGGTCTCAATCTCTGGCCAATAATTTGGAGGGTCACCTTTCAAAGTATTGGGATTGAACAAGAAAATACCAACTTCTCTGATCCCTGTTCGATACATATGTTGTTTGATTTCCTTCAGTTGTTCAGGATGGGCACATGCCACAGAATTAATACATGTATTATGATTTTTTTGTGCCGTCACTAAATATTATTTTAGGGTCATTACATATGCAAAATGTCCAATGTTTGGGGCTGTGAGGTCTGAACTTTGAAATACGAGTCAGGGCTAAGCACATAGGGATTTGTAGAACCAAAATATTTGAAGTCTGTTTGCATAACCTCAAATGGTATTGGGAGAGTTAAGAATGTTTACTTTTTTTTTTGTTCTTGGTTTTTGCAGGAGGAAAGCCAGATGACATCACTGTTCTTCTTTCGATTGTAGCTGAATATACAGACTGAGATGCCTGAAACATCTGCATCAAATTTAGTTTCTCTTTTTTATTCCTGTACAATCCTAGGACTAATGATGTGTTGCACTGTATCCTGCTGGCAGGACTGCAATTTACTTTCCGCATATCTTCGGCCCGTTCTGAAACAAGTTAAATGCTGTCCATAAATGAAGACTGGGGTCTTCATAGGAACCACTACTGTCTAATGGTTTAGGTATTGCATACAGAAGGAACTTGCCTCAAATGTTCAGTTTCTAGTCTTGTACACATGCATGCTTTGGGGGTGTGAACGCACATACGCAATGGTGTGATCACCACAGAACTTGCGTTCTGTGCAGCCACAACATTGAGCCTTTGAGCCTTATTGTTATTTGACCTGTATTACTCCAGAGCGACTCCTCCGATCCAAACACGTGCGTTGCTGCTGACCTTGTCTGAATCCCACTGCAGGGCTGCGTTGTAAAAGCTGGCACATAGAGTTTAAAAAGTGGAATTATTACCACAGTAACCAGCCATTACTCTGTCAGTTTTGCTATCAATCGTTGTGATTAAAGAGCTGATAAAGGTGGCACATTCTAAAGCAGCCCATACACAGGTCAGATTTTCAATCGACTTAAAACGATAAATTTTTAAGTCTGTATAAACTTGTATGTCGATTGTATCATGGGCCATATGTAGTACAAGATTTTTGATTGATTTTTTTTTTTTTCAATCGACATAACAATCGATCCAAAATAGTCAGATTAAAATTTCAATCAGAGGTGAGGTAGAATAGGTAGAAAAAAATCGATCAAAAATTGGTTGACCATACTTGGTTCTCAAAATACCGAACCAATTTTCAATCAACCGATCAAATTTTACCATCCAGTCCGATCAAATAACGACTGAATTTTCACTCAATTTTGATCGGATTAAGTCGATTTAACCAGGTGGGCAAAACTCAATTTTCAATCAATCGACTAAAAAATTGATCGTTTTAAGTCGATTGATTGAAAATCTGACCCGTGTATGGGCTGCTTTAGTGAATCTGCACAGAGAGACATGCTGGAGCATTTTTTGCTGTTGGGCTAATTTACAGCAGCGGATTAGGATTTCTTTGGGCTTTTATACGATGTCATGGGGGCATTATCTGAACACCCCTTGACTCCCCCCTGCACTAGTGGGGGGGTTTTTGGGTAGAGGGGGGCAAATCTGCTTATAATTGGTCACAGATGTGTCTAGATGTGACTAGTCAAGAACAAAAAGTGTTAGCTGTTGGGTCAGGCAGTGGATTACTGCTTTCAAACGAGGTCTTTAGCAGCAGCCTCCCATTGTCCGCCTATATTGTTCATCTATCAGAATACAAATATGGGGTGTTCTTGTAGATACTTTTACTGTGCCACTGACTCAAAGAAGTAAAATAATGTGCATATTAGGTGTCAAAGCACCTTATACAGGGAGTCCCTGGGTCTTGTGCAAGATAGGGACTGTAGGTTTCGTCTTAAGTCAAATGTGTACGCAAAGACCCTTTCACATTAGCCAAGATGCATTTGCAGTTTTTGCCCGTAATGCAACAGTGTCCATTAATGGCAAAAAAAAAAAAAACATATTGTATGGGAGATACTTGCATTGCCTCTGGAAAAATGCATGCTGCAGGGTGTTTACAGTAACCTGTGGCATTGCAATGTTAACAAAAGTGCAGCACTAGTGTGAAAGGTACACAGGTTACCTATGGACCTGTGCGGCGGTACTATACCTGACCACAGCAGCAATGCAGCTAGTTTAAATGAGCCCTTAGTACAGGTAAATTGTTTTATGAAATGCAGTTTAGAAAAATATTTGACAACAAATAATTATTCAAATATATATTTACATGAGCAGGGACTATGGAGACCGGGTTACCACTTGCTGCCCGCCGAGACAGATGAAGGAGCAGCTTTCTCTCCCTTAAGTCAGAAGTCTGTAACTTGCAGACTACCTGTATATAAATATATGCTTTTCCTAGGCACATACTCATGAAGTCATAAAATGCATCTTCAAAAGGAAAAGTCAATTGTAGTTATCCTATTTCTATCCTGAACTAAAATTAGTCAGGTATGTGGACTACGACATGCGTTCCTTGTTCCTGCATATATTGATTTGTATTGTATCCCCACTTCCAGCGCTGCGTTCATGTGTTCTACCATGTGTACATTCACTCTATTACAGGTCAAGTTGTGTGAAAAGCATTGTTCCTTATTTCAGTGCTTTTTATATGCAAGTAAAGTGTTTCATTGCCCAAAAAAGCACACTTGGAAAACCTCAAAAGGTATTTAGTTAAATTCTGACCAGTTCCTTATTACTGGAGTTGAATGGAATTTCAATTTGGCCACCCTTTGAAATCACATGACCTCAGCAAGAAACCTTTTGATATACTGAATTGCTGTACAATACATGGAGTTCCTTCCAGTGTTTTATAATGTAATCTTTAACTTAAAGCCATGTTTATATATGTGTTATATACAGATCTGTATATAATATATATTTTGGGTAACATTTAATGACAGTGCAGTGAAGGAACATTTGTCACTGATATTTTTTAAAGTAACTTTCTCAGTAAATTATTCTTAGTGAATGAGATCTAAGATTGCTTCCAAGAAAGATTCTGTGACTGTAACTTCATTGCATTGTATCTGTGCTGCGTGTGTGTGTGTGTGTGTTACCTCATATTGTAAATTTTTTTTTCATGTTTGTGGAATTGTACTGTATATTTGCATACTTATGTCAAGCTCTTATTTAAATACGTATGTTTTAAACATGTACCATGTACATGTCATAAGATTAGCACATCATGCTTGTAACAGGCATTGAATCACAATGGTAATGAGAGGTTCATTTGTAAGCAGTCAACAAAAGTGTTTTCTTTCTAATGTGATGTTCACGTGAGGTCACCTCGGATGACTTCTGATATTGCCTTAATTGCAGAAAACTTGATAAAGTGGCAAAAACCAGCAAATGAAAAGGACATAGTTTTTAAATTTTTTTGGCTTTTTAACAAGCCTAATTTGCATCTGGATTTCTTCTTTACAAAAAAAATACAAACCAAAAAAAAAGTTCCTTGTTTGTGTACACTTAATTGTCTCTGTGGGCGAATTAAAAAAAAGAAAAGAAAAAAAAAGACAAAACACTGCTTCTATGTATGTTGAAATTCCGCAGCTTTGGTGTTTTTTGGTGAGAAATGTTACAAATGAATGAAATTGAGATGTGCATGTGCATTATCCTTACTAGATAAAAATGTGTGTATGTGACTAGATGTTCTCACGCTGCTCACAAGCACTGCTGCGTGATCAATATCGGCCACTTCTTTGGATGGGGACCCACAATGTAAGTTGAATAAGGTTTTACAGCATGTTGGAAACCTGTTCAGCCGAGCTTTTTCAAACGAGATCAATGGATCCCGCTCAAAAGAAGCCTGGAAGGCTAAAATTTTTAATAGATTTGAGCAGAATGCGTACGGTGCCCGATAATGCTCAAATCTATTACAAAATCGAGCCGTGTATGCCCAGAATAAGGGTAGCCATACATCGGTCGATATTTCCCTTTCGATAGACCACAAAATCAATCTTTTTTTGCCGATTGACCAGGAATAAAGTCTTGCCCAGCTGGTTCGATCAACCACAAGTGATCAAAATTGGATATAAAATCGATCAAAGTGATTGGAAATGTTTGTAATTTTAAATGTCATTTTTGGTTTCCAGACACCCTCTTGTGGCAGAAAGCGGTAATGATGCTTCTTTAAAAAAAAAATATCATCTATGACACTGTGTGGTGGTACAACCTATTCATCTACTGGCAATCAATTTTATATTGCACAGTATGATCTAATCGCAAAACAATCGACCCATCTATGGTTCCCTGAACACTCAAAGGAGACTGCAGAAGAAAGTGTATTCTGGAGCGCAGCCATCTTTGTCCACAGGAACGCAACGGAGGCTTGCGCGGATCAGTGGATCCCAGCACATTGTGGAGCTCTAGCCTTAAACCGCTGGCCCACCGCTGTATGCAGACGCTTGCTAAATATGGACAACTGCAAAGTAAATGTGAGCTGGTGAACCAGGCTGCTGTCTCTTTATATTTATCGGGAGGGTTGTCTCTGCTGTGTGTGTCGGCCATGAGCAGTCTCTAATGGCATCCCCACAACCGTGACGGACTGTCTAATCTACCCATCAATGTCGGACAACTATTCTTTTTCAGAACAATTTTTAACTGGAGCATTGAACAAAATGTGCAGCACATTTACTAGAAGACTGCATATTGATTTATAAATTACTTCCTCAGAACTACAGATGCAGAATGAAACCTGACCACTTACCAGTGCATCTGTTTGTAGCTCCCCAGTGATAATCTGTCACAGAACTCTGTAAATCCATAGTTGTTTGGACTCAACAAGACCATCTGATTTGCATCTAATTGTGTTACTGATTTGCTTGACAAATGCGCTCCAGTGAATTTTGAATGATCACATGAGTGTCTCAAACACCGGCCCATATAGATTCAATACAATAATCATTTCCCATCATGCCTATGGACTAGAACCTTGTATTCTATACTTAAAGCTTACATTCTTAAATGCAATTTTACGATTTGTAAATTGCTTAAAACAAAACCACTTATTGTATAAGGGCAGCTAGATGAATCATTTGCATTGCGCTAATATATTGCTTTATTTTTAATGCAGAAAAACAGACGTATTTGGTCATTGTGGGCATAACTTCTAATTTCTAACCATATTGCTTTATAAAGCATGTCATTTTTTCAGTTATATCTCGCCTCCTTTGTGACAAAGCATGTGTTTTAGGGCACGTATTTAGAATACAGGGGCTTCAGAAAGCAATGACTAGCCCTCTTGTCATACTGTAGGAAGTAACATTTGTCCTGGTTTTATTTTTCCAAACTGTTCTTGCAACATTTTCAACTTGCGGACTACAATGGGTTCCTAAATTTGACAGAGGGGCTGGAAAGAGAGTAGTTGGATGGGGTGTTTGACGCTTATACACAGTATACACGTTAACACCACCCATACAAACGCTTCCATTGCATGAAGTGCAGGAGTGTGTAATGCATGAATGTACTGCATTGTGTAGTAAGGCAGAACACTAAGTGTGAATACAGTACTGCAAAGCTCACAGCAATGCAGAATAAATAGTGTAAAAGAACCAGAAGTATGGTGTTCCTTACAGTGAGGCAACTTCTGACTGGCCTGAGCTGAGCTGGCCATAGGCAGTTAGATTTATGGCCGATTCTGCCACAGATCCGCTGCTGTGTGTGCGCTTATAGTGGTCAATCTGCCACAAAATCGGCCGGGAAATAGATTTTAGAACAATTTCATTACTTTGGTTGAGGACCAGCATCCTCATCCAAAGATGGCAGCACACAAAGGGTACGTGGCCGATTCCGAGCATGACCGGACGGAAGTGATGACATTATCATGCACTGTCGATTTTGCTGGCATATTGAAAGAAAAGCTAAATGTCTATGGCCGGCTTAAGAAATACGGTGGTATTGCAGAGGATACCTGTTCGCTCTACTCTTTCATGCCGCTTTTTTCTCGGAAGAGCCACCCATGTGTCTGCTGCCATTGCTTTGTCCAGGTGTTCACCTTGGTTCCCCTCTGCTTGTCCACTGGAGTGGCAACCTCGCCTACCATGGCTGGCTGTAGTTTGGCCATGACCGATCTAGATCTTAGGTCCATCTTCCTTTAGAAGGATTTCACTTTGCAGGGTTCAGGAATTAGGTATTTGTTTAGATGGCACACAGTGGGGAAATCTGCAGCTTCTGAAAATTAGATATAAGATACATATTACTCAATGCTATCTCCTTATCATTTGTGTCCATAACTGTAATTGTGAGACATTTCCTGTGGGACCAAAAACGTCTAAAGGCCCCCACTCACGCTCCGAGTGGGGGCCGACAGAGCTGCTAAGATCAGCTCTGAAAAGCAACGTGATCACGTCATCACGCTGCAGTCCCGAGCTGACCGCATCGGCGGGCACCCTTTGTGTGCCAGCCGTAACCTTCAATGAAGACGCCGGTCTCAATTGAAAGTAACGGCATCGGCTGTCATCGGCCAGAGAATATCGGACATGTCCGTTCTCTGGCCGGCCGAGCTGTGGGGCGACAGGGATCGGTCGCTCCATGTGGACACCCCCGATGGACGCGAGTGTGCAAGCCCGTCAGTCGGCGGCAAAATCGGCCGCTGATTGGTGCATTTATGGCAGGCTCAAGTCACTTATGGTTGAGAATCACCATGACATTGGTCTTATTTCATCAACCTCGGCCTTCACTTGTAGATCTGCACAGTTTGTGTCATCTGCATAGTACAATTTCAATCCTTTTGCTTTTCCTCTGCTCACATGTGGTCGGTATAAAATAAGCCGTAATGTGGATCTTTATTTCTCACAAGAAACACCAAAGATGTGAATAGCTTTCCATCTGTTCATAAAAGCAATATAAATGCTTATTGGAGTTGTCACATGTATGAAACGCTGCACTCTTACATATCAGTCTAGTCTCTTCCTTACAAAGCTGTCTGCGCACAAGTTATTTAATGACGAAATACCCAAGCACTTACTAAAGTGAAATAGTCGTGTGATCAATTGAGATGTTAGAAGTCTGTCTGATGAGATGTATACATATAGCTTCTTACAGGTGGAGGTTTTAGTGATTTTGTGAATGTTAAGTCAAGCTTATAGGAAAAAGGGATATTTGGCTTTTACAATGCTGCTTAAACAGCATGTGGCTACATTGCTTACAATATGCATTAGTGGGGGAGTGTGCTCATTATTTCTGCTAGTGTGCTGAATGACAAATGTATATCAAATTTTGTGTACTTGAGTGAATGTGTGACATTTCTGTCTGTTAGACCAGGTTTCCCCATAAGGTGTACTTTTCTCTTTGAAGATTTGGAACCTGACCTTTACATGTATGTAGGTAAGTAGAACACAGCAAAGCTACCAATGATTGTGTCGTCGTTCAGTTATGAGACTGCCCTCTTGTTGTCCGTAAATCTTCCGAGATCCTAAAGACTGTGTGAAATTGGCAACAAGGGTACATGAACCAAGTACTTTTTATACTTGATTTTTTAAAAATTCTATATACCATTGCTTATTTCTAAATGCAGATGTCTGCAATTCATGTATGATGTGTCATTTAAAGGGGAGCGGCCAGTATGGTGTTACCTAACCAGCTCTAAGAATCCACACAGGATGCATCTGAAGTTTCATCCTTGCACATTGCTTTGCAGGAGGCCTTGGCAGCCTTGAGTGCTGTTTGGGAATCTTGGCTCTAGTAGTTAACCAGATCCTGGCAGATTCCCTTTAAGTACTAAAATGGCTGTGTAAATACATAAAATGTAAACTGTAAGAGATTATTTAATAAATAGTATTTATACTAAAATGTGCTGTGCATTTCCTATTCTTAACACTACATGTTTTACTAGCTATACCAGTGGTGGGCAACTGAGTTGATATGCAGGGCCACAAGTGCGGCCCTCAGCATCACTAAAGGGCCGCACGTGACATTTTTAATCTATACTGACTTGTATAAGCATTTATAATATATTTATATGCATATATAATTAAAGGTTATGTATAAGCACATATAATCAAAGGTTATGTGCTTCACAGACATAATCAAAGCCTTTGCCCTTATTCTGCCACAATATATATTATACAATCATACCCTGTTTGTTGGTTAAATAGTGGGAGCAAGTCCCTCACCTCCCCTCCTCTTTTCTAAAGCTGCCCATATCTCTCGGTCAGATATCCATTAACAGTTAGGTTTCAGCTGAAATCGGAGGACTGATGGGGGGCGCCGAAGAACACCCTGAGGGTCACATGCAGCCCCCCGGCCGAAGGTTTGGCACCTGGGACCTGTCCTGCAGGCATACATGTAGGTGTGGGTAAAATCACAGCAATTGAGTAATTTTCAACAGTTTACTGCATTACTTTGAGATGGCTTTTGTATATTTAATGGGATATGGCCAGGTAGCAGGATAACTGAGTAAATATAATACATTAAGTATAATTCTGTCTTTGGAATTATAACATTGCAGTTGCCTCTTCATGTGGCTGCCAACAAACCATAAATACAGACTTGACACTTCTAATGCAGAGAAAATAATTGGTCACCTCCTAAATGATGTGCCATCCTCCTAAAAAAAAATGAATAATTATACAGTAATAAAGTGGGGGAAGTAAAGTAAACAGGATTTGAAAGCATCAAACTAGATCAGTAAAAGAATGCATTTATTGCTCAAACTTGGTCACGAGTACTTCAAAAACTAGTATTTAATACACCGTCCAAAACGGATTTCATAATCCTGTATAGTGGTACAAGCAAAAGATGTGTCTTAATCGACACGTTTCGTAAAATAACTTGCTTCTTCAGGAGATCACATGTTGCTAGACAAATTGTAATTCTGAGGAGGAAGGAAGAATGAGACAATCTGAGGTGAGAACTGATGTACACACAATTGTCAACATATCCAAAAACCCACATCTGGGTTCCATACTATCAAACAGAGGCGAGTCAAAGGTCTTACCTTATACCATATTCACATGAGGGTCCCCCAATCCTAGTGGGGGTGGAGTTTTTTTGTGTCGATAGCTGCCAATGATACAGAGGTATTCCTTGCAGATTATGCATTGTCCTGCATGAAGATAACTTTGTTATGAAACGCTGGGTCTTCTTTTTGTACCATGGAACTCCACAAACTATTCAGAATAAATTTTCCCACCTTCAGGGACCCTAAAGGGGCAGATTTGCTCTCTCCACATGATTTAGGCCCAAGACACTACCTGCTTGCAGCCTTTTTGGGACATAGTTGCTATCCCCTAACCATTCGCCAGTCCATCCATCTGGACTATCTACTGTTGTATGGGACTCCTTAGTAAAAACAATAGTTCTGGGCCCACTGCAGCCGTTTCTGCATGTGAGCAATGGTTCGGGGTTGTTGAATAGAAGGCTTATACATAACTATAATCCTCTGGAGTATGCTGCACCTGATGTTCTCAGAAGAATGAAGGCACCAGCAGCTTAAAATATCTGTTTGCTGCCCTGTAATGGCATTTTTGTCCATATATCTGTGTTGTTTTCCAAACAAATATAAAAAAAAAAAAGACAAATTGCATACATAAAATTGATCAAGAGATCGCAAAACTGGCAACAGTTCTTTCATATGCAAAGTAATCAGTATATTTCCTGGTGATTTAAAACGACCACCATCGCACTGAGCACGATATCGAAGGAGCTCTAGGTGCAGCACTGCTGCGTCATCGAGCTCAGCCGATGCTTTGCATGGGGACCTGCAGTCCCCATCCAAAGCAATGGAGATCGACTGTGATTTATGGTCATGTCCGATAACCCTGTCATTAGAGATGCGATAGAATGCGCACAGCGCTCAAAGTGGCCATCGATCTAGCACATATCTATGCATGTATGGGCACCTTTACATTTCCACTGCTGATGTTACAGTCGTTCATTAAGTGATCGAAGGGGAACCTATACGTGTATGGCTAGCTATAGTAGGACTTTAAGTCTGCAATATCTCACATTTTAAATCGGTCAGTAAACGATTGTTTGGCATGGTGACGATTGTTCAATGATCGAAGGGGAATCTATACATGTATAGCTAGCTTTAGCAGTTGCTATTTAATTCAAAACATTGTAGATAATGTTGTGTATTGTTATGTATTCAAGACTGTTTTTCATGGAATACTTTTGTCTTCATGCAGAATCAAACCCATTCACTGAAATCCTCCCCAGTATACCCCTCCCATTGGCCTGCTTGTGCTTTTTGTTTGGTCACTCTTGGTAACTATCAACAGGTTGCTAAGATCAGACAGCCAAGAATTTATTTCCTTCAAATACGTTTATGAGAGTGGATTGTATTTAACCTTTGCTGTCTACAGCTTTATTATATATTGTAATGCCATACTTCATTCATTAGTTGCTGTTCCTGCTGTTGCTTTTTTTTATAGCTTTTTCGTTTCTTTTTTTGGTCATTTCCAGCGAGGCAGTCATGTTGCATAAATAGACACACAACATAGTCTCTCTCTCTCTCTCTCTCTCTCTCTCTCTCTCTCTCTCTCTCTCTCTCTCTCGCAGCAGAAAGTCTACGTGAATATTAAATATATTTATTTAGGAGCATACATGTCGCTGATAAAATGTAATAAAGAAAAACTCCTGTAAATTGATAAAGATAGCACTTTAACCGTTAAGCCGTATGTTTAAATTAATACAACAAATTAACAAACAGAACCAACACCCCCAAGCTGCACACATCAACGTAACGTTGTTAACTATACAGAAATACATTACTTAATGCCAAGTAGGCACATGAGACAAGCTTTATGTGGAAGGGGGAAGAAAAAGTGCAGAAATAGCTCACAGCTCATTGGAGGACGGTGCACTATGGTCTTGTGCAAGCGCAGGAAATAATCATTAAAATGTTTGAGAAAGTTGCTTTCTGTAGCCTTCATCCTCATCTTCACTAGATGTGACTAAACTGTAAAACAGCTGATCAGACTTGTCTTGCTGCTCTGAAATAGCTCCAAAGAATAGCGTACAAAACTAAAAGAAAAGAACCCAACAAAAATATGTCAACATAGACAATAAATTAAAGCAAACCTGAACTACAATTAACCTTGATCTCATAACTGCCATTATCTATACACCTCAATAACGTTTGTGTTGAATGTCATATCGCCTTAATGGAGAAAGCTTAACACAGTTTTGCAAGAGGGCTGCCATCTTGCTTTGGCAAATTACACTTAGCCCATTTATCTATTTTTTATTAATGTAAAAAGTTACTATTTTCTGTAACCTACTGTGACTCAAAATGTGCACTGTGACATTAGTGATCATCATTAGTGAGACATTAAGCATGGGTGAAATTGTCTTTATTGGAGAGCTTAGCTGTAGGTTTTTATCACAAAAGCATTTTTCAGGTATACTTTAAATAATAAAAAGATCTCTACTGGTAAAGTGATATATTTCTATTTACCCACTTAAGGATAAGGAGATTTACTGGGTCATTATATTGGTGTTGCAACCATTCTGATCTTTAAAAGAAAGTGCAGTTTTCCGTGTGATGGATTATGTTTATGTCATGGATTGGTCAGCTAGGAAATATTAGATTATGGGTTTTATTGGTACTATATATTTTAAAAAGATGATAGTCTGTGCAATATCTGTTGTTTTTATGACAATAAAAACATGCCTTAAGGCCCCCATACACCTTACAATCTTTCCATACAATTTCTGTACAATCAAATTTTGTTCTACCAAAACCATGTAAAATGAGGACCTTTGCAATCGCAAAACACCTCCATTCATGTCTATGGGCGTGATTAGAGGAAAATAATCGCGGCCAACGACCGTCAGAACGCTGGGAGCTGCAATTTTATTGCAGCCCCAAATGCAATTGTGTGCAATCCTATCAATGGGCACAAGCCTATTGAAAGTAGTGTAGGTGATTGCCAGGCAATTCTGACGGCGATTAATCGCTTAAGTGGGAACATAGCCTTAGATTGAGAGTAACTTTGTGTTTCAATGTGACCTAACGACAGCCCACACACACACACTGTTAAACACAAATAATAGCCTGGCATCTAGTAAGGCCATCTGGAAATGTCTATCTAGAAATTTTCATTCTTTTGTTTGAAGGTCAAGAAGATCCTAGGTCTCGATGTTGTCATCCAACCTCTCAGGTCCCCTCTCATAGATTTGATCTCCTCCCATCAGGCTGTGCTCTACTCCTCTCTACTCTTGAGACATGTTTGTTACTTGCCATCCCCCTTTTTTTTACAGCATCATGGGATAAGTCAACCCTTCGCCAAGACTAGCATGATAAAAGAAGGTAGGACTTAACTTGCCCCCTTTCTTACCCTGCAGGAACTATTTATAGTTTTGCCTACCATCTCACACTGCACTACACTGGGGGGGGGGGGGGGGGGGGGGGGGGGGGTTCAGTCTTGCCAGGCCCTCCAGATTGTTACAGATGGCGAGGCAAGAGACCATTCATTTTGCAGCAGAGAATGAGGCTGATTTCCTTCATACTCCCATAACTTCTAAACATTACTGCCCACCACCTACGGAAGGATGCTGGTCTTCTTCCAACAAGACACTACCAGGCACAGCAATGTGCAAACTCTGTTACATTCTGAAATGATCCACCAGGCCATCCAGGAATCTCATGGGTATACCTCCTTCCAATTCCCTGCTTCTGAGCCATCAGGTCTACCAGCAATGGTGTCTAAACACCCTTATCCATCTCCAGTCAATATCTGTCCACTCTTCCAGGAGTTCCTTGGAGCAATTGGATTAATATCCAGAAAATCTAGATGATTTGGGTTCCACCTTGTCAACCCATTTGTCCAGTCATAGACAGAGACTTTACAGAGGGATCACGCTGCAGATAAACCTCAACCCAAAAAGAAATGCTATTTTAAGCACCTGAAAAAAGAGGTGTCAATCTTTTCTTTCTTGAGGAAATCAAGTGGACAAAAAGCTTTCCTATGCAACTTGGCAAACCTGTCTCCACGTCTGCTTGGGACACACAAACTTTGGTTGGTGCAGCTCTCATGAGATTTGCTTGGCATGCCACTAGATGATGCGGTTTTCTTTTGGTATGTTTTAATTGAATATAAATTAATATATATAATATAATTGAATATATTATTATATATATAAACATAAGGAAACATATAAACATAAACAGAGCATCGGCAGAGATATAAAGCACATTTGGGATACTGATAAGTAAGCAACCAAAAACACAGACCCGCAAATGCGATATCTTTTGTGGATGTTTTAGATAGAAGGATGGGCATTGATTTGAAGAGAAATCTACCTCTTGCCTGGCAAGTCATGCAAGCCAGCAGTCGCCCTAACCTCGGTCTCAAAGGGAAATGAAGTCTGGGTAAATTACCTGGAGGAGGCCATTGAAACAGACACCAACAAGGGGCGACTCTGCTTAAGCTACAGAACCTGAAGCTAGCATCATCCTTCCTTGCCGAGACATTGCTAGATGATCAGATAAAAAAAAGCTTGTATTATATTGTATTCAGAAACGGCAAGGTGTGTTTTGTGGCTGAATCCTTGGGTAGCTGATGCCTGTTCCAAGTAGGGATGGTATAAGATCACATTCGAAGGCAAGCCATTATTTGGCAGTTGCCTAAATTCAGCCATCCGAAAAGGCCTCCTTCACTCACGAGCTCCAGAAGCACTGGGCCCAGCTCAGGGGCCAGGTGGACACAGACAACAACTCTGTGTCTATCCCACAAGACAAAATCACTACAATCAAGCAACAAGTAGACACCCGTCTACAATCTCGCATTTGGACAGCCTCTTAATGTCTATCCCTGTTGGGGACAATGGTCTCCACTAGAGCTATAGGATCCTACTGAACGCAAATTGCGACTCTAACCAAGTTTCTGGGTATAGGTGCTGCAGGTGTACCTACAGCACCTATACCCAGAAAGTGATTTCATGCCGGAATCCACACTGCTGAAAACACACAGCAAATCCTATCCTTGTAAGAGATCACTACTGCCTGCTAAGCCTGCATTGTGCTTCCTATATTGTGAGTGAATTATTTTATTTTTTGCTTTACCATTAACAGTTATAAAAGGTTGTGTGCCTTGTGTCCTTGTTTCTTTCTGTCTTTTACATGGGGGCCACACCTCCCCTCCATATCAGAAGCTGCACTTCATAAAACATAATCACCCACCCCTCATACTGGCTTATTTTACTCTGTGAGATTCACCCAGTTCCATACACTGCCTATTGGTCTTTCTGGCCACTCTCTACTTCCTGGGCTCATGGTGAAGCACCAGAAACCATCTGCAAACCACATGGTTGTCAGCGCATACATTTATGGCACACTATTGTGTTGCACCTGCTGTTCTTACAATTTAAGCCACACTGTATTATCTACAATTTCCTCTTATTAAATATTAATGCATTGTTGTGTACTAGTTCTGTTCGTATGCTGCCATTGGCCTGTCAGGACAAAACTGAAAATATATCATACTTGCAATAATATTCCTTTCCTTAGGGGTCCCATTACAGTAGCATACATTCCCTTCCTTGGTATAGGTTCTTCAAGATATTTACAGCCGAAGGAGTTCAAGTCCAAAGAGTTTTGATGAAGGGGGTGGGCCATGATCATATACTGCCATGGAGCCCACCCGTAAAGGAAAATTACAGTAAGTATGTAATACATTTCCTGTTATGGAGCATGCCCACAGGTCTTTGGAAATTAACAGATTGGTTTTCCCTTGATCACTGTGTGATAGTAGGATTGTTACATATTCACCTGGCAGGCAATATATACCATATTTTTCAGACAATAGGATGTACCTGCCTTGAAGATACAACCAGTTTTTAGAGCAGGAAAACAGAAACAAAATATTTTAAAGTGTTCAAATCAATAGTAATACCAAATTTCATCCACAAGATGCCTCTAGTGAGCACTTGCTGTCATATTACAGCTTCCTTCTCGCACAACCAGGAAGAGGGGGGCTAAGGGGGAAGCTGCCTGCAGATGTCTCCCCTCTACGGCCATGTTTGTGTGAAAGCTGCAGCACGAATGCAGCACTCCTCCCACCCCCGATTTCTGGGGAGGGAAGGTGCATCTTACAGTCCAAAAATACAGTTAATGGCACAAGTTGATCCAAGACCAATGGAGTAAAAGTAGATTTTTCCGCTCAAACATGATTGTTTGAGTCAATTGCTCGGAAATCAATTCCTTTTTTTTTACCTAAAACTTTAACTAAAAGTGATGAAAATCGAACATAACGTTGATTGAGCTGTGATTGGACATGTTGGTAAATTTCAATCATACAGGTATCTGATGGTTTTCTACGTATTTCCATAAATTTGTATCCAATCTCACTATGGACCACAAAGGCCTAAAGAAAAGGAATCACACTGTGTGGTGGTACAATCAATCAATATGAGACTGACCGTAGATATTTAAATTGCAGTCGATCGAATCTAAGATTGATCATGCAAAAGTCTATATGTGTATGGCTAGATTTAGCCAAAGAGTTGCATGCTAGTATTAGGATTACAAAACTGGAAAGAAGTCATATACAAGTATTCCTCCTGAAGGGAAGTGCAGATTGTTTGGCATCATGCCTCAATTCAAAGGTGGATAGATTTCTTTATGGTGCTAAGATGCTGGCATATGCATTTGTCTTTACTTTGTCAAGCACAGATCTGTGCATTTTTCACCTTTGGTGCTAAAGATCATTGGCCCGGCACTGACCATGAGTACCAACAGATCCTAATATGTGCCATGACAGAAGCTGCAAACACATCCCAGAAACTGCACAATCCACCAAAGTGTATGGTCTATGTTTACACATTTTATTAAAAGAACAAGAGATGGCATGTGCAGATTGAATGTTTCTAATTGTGTAGAACTTTATTTCTACATCATTTCATAATGAAATGACTTCATGAAAGATTATAGGTGAAATTCTAAGCATGGCAAAACATGTTATCATGTTACCTTGTTATAAGTTAAGTTGGGACAAGGCTTTTCTTGTGGGTTAAGCGTTTCGGTCTGTAATTTAGGAGTGCAGGTAACAGGTGACCGCTGGCTGCCAGTATGACCTGTTTGGACACTTTGTTCATTGTTCTTGTCTGCAGTAGAGCTTCCTCTACATTCTTTTATTAATGACTGTGACCTAAATAGAATAAAAAAGATGTCTTGTAAAAGGAAAAGTAACATGTATCTCACCTTTGTCAGTTTATATATCACTAACTAGACCCCAGGTGATCAACCTGTAGCCCGGGGGTCACATGCGGCCCTTTAGGCATTTTTTGGTGGCCCCTCTCAGTCCTCCACCTGTGGCTCCTGAAACGTAACTGTTAATTCATAGGGCATAGGAACTCACCCGTCCACCGATCACCCACTGACAGGTCCTCATCCAGGATCTTCTTAGAGTGGGAAGAGGAGGAGAGGTAAAAGCCAATCAGCAACCCTGATGTCACCTGAGCAAGTCCCTCGCCTCTCCTTCTCTCCTCCTCTAGTGTTGGCGGGGGATCAGCAGACAGGTTAGTGCCTACGCTCCCACTATTCCACCAATAAACAGGAGTGATTGTATAACAAATATTGCGGCACATAACCTTTGACGATGTATATGACACAAAATGTGCATTACCACACTGAAATGTTCCCTAATGCTTGAAGTATCATTTAAAACAAGTTTTGTTATTAAAAATTTAACTATGCATGCTGTAATTTCAGTATAGATTGAAAATGTTATGTGCGGCCCTTCAGTGATGCCACGGGCCACACTTGTGGCCCTCCATATCAACTCAGTTGGCCACCACTGAACTAGACACATTCATTTGATTATCTTTGTTTGTGAATTATGAAAATTATCTAATTTTAATAGTGATCAGCCTTCATAAATAAAACAAGAAGATGCCAACATTCCAACCTATATATCCAAACATTTTAAATATGTCCCCCAATCAAAAGAGACTTTGGGGTGAATGCTTATTCAATCAAAAAGAAAACAATATTCATATCAATATATATCCACAAAAAAGTTTAATGTACAGTTAAAAACATCCACATATTATGTATGGGATACAGTACCCTTGTCATGTTTATGAAGGTGTCATAGCTATATGTTTTTGTTAACGCATTTTGCATTACAGACTTCTATAACCAATCATCACTGAAGTAAAAGGAAAAAGAGGGGAATAAAGCAAACAAAATAGAAAAAAGTAAGTAAAGTTTACCAGGTAGATCGCCTATCTTCGATTGTCAATGAGTAGTTCTTTTTATAGCTTCAGGGCACATATATGTATTATGTAAAATATTAGGCAATTGAGTCCCTGGGATGCCAGAGGAAAAAACAGGGCATCTCCTTAACAGACTTCCACTCTTTGTGTTTTATTTACTCTTGAGCATTCCTATCACTGCCAAATAGTGTTTTCACATGTAAATCTCATGGGTATTCCTATTAAAAATTGTGTATCCGATCATATAAATATCATATCTCTAAATCTAACTTCCACATTGGATCGCATCACCAACAAACTAGTGAGCCATACTACACATAGCCATAAGTCTTTGCTCTCCATTAAATACCCCAAAATAATACTCTCCAAAGAAATTATCTATGTGTGAATCAAATAACCAGACCATACGAGTGTGACTAAATAAGAGAAAGCAAACAGCTTATGTGTAGAACTACCCAAGCCATATACACATACATGCATGCTCTGAGTAGTGTATCCTTTATTATAATGATGTGAAACCCACAGTTACCAAACCAAATGCACTAAATAAGAAAGAGAACGATGCCCCCTAGTGGAACTAGTGTGCATAAATGTAACAAAACACAGAAACTATGTGTCTCTCCTTGTGAGTATGTATGTACACCCAAATCCACGCTTAAATATATAGACATCACAATGAAAATATAAAGACATCATCACTTAAATGTATAACAAAAAAATCTCTTCTCTAACCACCAATAAACAAACTGCTCTAGCATTCATAAAAACATCCCAAACACTAGTGATACCACAACCTAATGTGTTTCCCCGACAGTGTCTTATAATCATTTTTGCTCCCAAAGATGCCCTATGTCCTATTGTCGAGGGATGTCTTATTTTTTCCATAAAGAAGAATATGGCACTGGGGTATCAGGGTAGAGGCTTGCTTAAAATGACACAAGAGGGGATCAGAGGGGGGAATCAAAATGGCACAGGAGACTCAGACAGGAGGATTGCCCCCTCTGATACCCCCTGTCCAGAGTTACAGTACTGTATGTTCAGGGGTGCCTTATTTTCCGGGGGGAGGGTCCCTTATATTTTAGCGAGGTGCCTTATTTTCGGGTAAACTGGGTATTAACCATTAATGGGACGCGACTCCAAGATTCAAGTATCATATTCACATTGGAAGAATTTACATTGGAGGAAAACTCCTGTACATCTTAAAGTGAATGAAGGGTATCCATGTATCCTGCCATGGATGATGGGGCAGGTGTTAGAGGAACTAAATCAAACACACATCTTTCTGTAGTCATTTTTTGTCTAACTGAGAAGGTTTACTCGATCTAGAGCTATGACTCTTATAGACTTGGGGTCAATATTTGTAGTATAATGTAATATGTCCTCCAATAGGTGAGAGCACATTACAATAGATATAGTATTCCAGTGTTCTATATGTAACATAATGTCGGTATTTAAAGATTTCACCATTTGGACGTCTTTTTTAATTTTAACCTACTCAAGGGAGGGCATTGCTTTCAAAGTACCTTCTTGATTAGGATCTGGAAGATTATCCTTCACATAATCAGAATTTACGTAATTACTCCCTTCCTATAGTAAGGAAAACTATTTCAATACATTCAAATCTAAAGAAGACCAGCCTGTATTATCCATCTGGTATAATTTATACTTTAACAAAATTTAACGTGTCCATTTGTTATTCTGGGCAGAAACTCAGTCCTAGGAGTGTTCAGCATCTGAGAGATATTTGTGAAGATGAGTTAATGATTAAGTCAGTGCCTAAATGTTTTGAGTGTTTGGCCAGGCATAAAGTTATTTGATATTCATATTTCTTTCTATCTGTGGTTTCCCTTGTGATCTGTGGTGTTTAGTGTCCTGTCTCTTACTGTGGTTGAGAAGTAAGGCCTCATTTTGTTGTTTCTTTCTCCCCCCCACTTATTATTTTGATGTGGACTCTACCGGCCCAGTTATAGCTATATTTTTATTCTGTTGAATTTGCTCATTGTTTTCTGTCCATCTCTTTGTTTTAAGGCTGTGGTTTTGATTATAGTGATTTTGTAATTGGGTTTAAATAGGGCCCCCAAGATTTGATGAAGTCTAAGATGAAGTATTGGACTTGTCTGACTGCTACATTGTCTCTGTGATGTCCCTGAGTTCTTCCAATGATATGCCTTCCCACTATAAGGCTAAGGCTCAACTAAAGCAGACAGAAAAACACATGCAGTAAGCATGTGTTTTGTGTTCGTATTAGTCACAGTTTCCCCGCGCTTTACTTGCAGATTTGCTCTGTTTTTTAAAATGAATACATTTATTTTTCCATTGCTGTGAATGTCCCATTATCCCCAATGAGCCTGTCTCCGCTGCTGCAGTTTACCATGTTTTTTAAGCAGCATTGCAACCGTGTCCAAACCGCCCATCCATCCATTGATTTCTTGTTTTGCTGAATTTTTGTCCATTGACAGCAATAAATAAAAAACAAAGCGAATCAGCGAGTAAACCGCAATGAAACCACAGGGAAATTGCGACTAATCTAGACAGAAAACACATGCTTACTGTATGTGTTTTTCTGTCCGCATTAGTGGAGCCTTAGCCTAAAACAAAATTTTGTCTTTTAAAAACTTTTTCTACTTTTGGATTATATTGAGATTGTACTGTTCTATGATCTTTCAACTTCTGCGCCTTACATTGTGTGGTTTCATGTGCTAAAATCTGTTCATACTGTGTATTCAGAAGTCTCAGCTCAATATATAAACAGGGCCAATAAGTGGGTGTCTACCACCCAAAAAGATACATTTTTAGGGTGTTCATGTAGTTATGAAACATAGATATACATCCAAAGGGTACTGTATTAAAAACTTAAATAAGTAGAACAACAAACATTGCTTTTTAGATAATCAAAACATTCTGTTTCTATACACCAGTAACTGATATTCTATCCTGACAACAGAAATAAACCAAACATTAAGTATACCACACTTACAAGATAGGCTTGGTGTGTGATGTATTAAACTCAAGTTCTGCTAAGGTTGCCAAAATAAAACATGCTTCAAATGCAAAGTCTTCCAAGCTGAAAATTATTGGTCTGGAATGGGAATGAAATGAAACATGACAGTAATAAACTGAACAATGATATGTATGCTTCACTGTAATATTACCTTCTTTTGTCACTGAAAACGCTCTAGAAAAGGAAGTGCCAATGTAGCCAATTGAACCTCTAGGACTGCAAGCTTAGAATAAAGGCTTAAACCACAGAATGACACAATTATGTCATTATTTAATGCTTTATAATTTCAGGTAATTAAACCCTTATTTAATAATGTACATCATTTACATGTGTATGTGTTTCTTTGCATGCACAGTGTTTGTTCTTGTTTAAAGCAGTCTTAACATCGGCACCAGGCACTCTTGTTTTGTGATGGCTAACTTTGCTGAACTCTATGCAGCCCCATACAGTGCATCTGCATTATCACAGCGCATCACTTTACCCACATTTTTTCTGTTACAGCCTGATTCCAAATTTGTTTAAATAATTTTTTTCCACAGAAAAAATTTTACTTGAGCTTTTGTCAAATAAAAAAAAAACTGAGAAATCACACGTACATAGCTATTCACAGCCTTTGCTCAATATTTTATTGATGCTCATTTGGCAGCAATTACAGCCTCAAGTCTTTTTGAATATAATCCCACAAGCTTGGCACACCTATCCTTGGCCAGTTTACCCATTCCTATTTGCAGCTCCTCTCAAGCTCTGGCTGGGCCACTCAAGGACATTCACAGAGTTGTCCTGAAGCTGCTCTTTTGATATCTTGGCTGTCTGATTAGGGGAGTCGTTGTCCTGCTGAAAGATGAACCATTCTGAGTTCAAGAGCACACATAACCTCAACACACGTGCTGCATAAATACTTCTCTAGTGCCGCTCCTACTCTCTGGAACTCTCTCCCTCGCCCCATTAGACTTGCTTCTACCTTTGGCACGTTTAAAAAAGCCCTGAAAACCAGCCTCTTCAGTCTGGCCTTCCAATCTTCTCACTCCTAACATCACCACTATGCCAGTCCCACCCCCCCCCCCCACCTATTGTATACTCCGCTCCCAAACCTTTTAGATTGGAAGCCTGATCGGGCAGGGTCCTCTACTCCTCCTGTGTCATAACATAAAACTTCAGCCAGGTCCGTCCGCAGGGAATTTGAATAGAAAAACCAGAAGTCGATGTCACTGATGTCACTTCGGGTACCTGGAACGCACAGTTCCCGGTTTCTCTATCCAGACGTGATGTCACTTCCAGTTTAAGCCGGTTTTCTTTGACTAAAGACCGGCTTCTCTGTGCGGTCTCTCGTCAAAGATTTCTTCCACGTTCTGCTCCTGATCCGGCCAGTGGAAGAATAGTCACCTTCTTCCTGCCAGTGAACAGGGCGGGTCGAACACCCGTGCTGTACGCTGGGGGAAGAAAGAAAAGTTTGGCCATCACTAGTCATAACCTGTACCTGTGTGTATTATATTGTGTTATATCTCCACTCTAACGTATTGTACAGTGCTGCGTAATATGTTGATGTTGCTATATAAATAAATGATATTATTATTAATCCATTTTGGAATGAAGCTGTAATATCACAAAATGTGGAAAAATTTATGCACTGTAAATACCTTGCGGAAGCACTGTATGTATACCCGAATCACTGGTTCATAAATGTATGTGAGCACATAACTTGCAAGCTTGTAGTGCAAGGAAAACAGAGTAGACAGGTGTATGAAATGAAAGAGTGGGGCTGCACCAGAATTGGATGAAATGGTACTATTCACACATCAACCATAACTATTTATACACAATATAGAATATAAAACATACTGTCCTGGCTTGCTAAAGTGAACTGAAATCAGAGCACTGGTTGACTCAGCAAAAGACAAGAATCCCTAGAAGAAAGCAACATAATTTAGCACACAGAGATATAACGTACAGTATATTATACTGCAATAAGACAAGTACAGTAGGTACAATGCAAATGTTTTTTGTATGTGCTGTGAATGCAATCTGAGAGAGCCAGTGATGTATACATTTTTTCTACAGCTCTATAATGTTTTCAACAGATTATTCTAATTTAACATAAATCTACTGAGAATAAGTGTATTGCCTATTGGTTCTTGATCAATATGTGGATATGTTGATCAAACATTGACAAGTAATGCTGTTAATTTAACACATTAATGGATAGCAGGGAGCACTCGCTGACAAATGTCAGCTAATCAGAGAGCTCCCTGATTCAGTCAATGCTTTATTTGGCTAGTTGTTGTTAAGCCCCCCATACACCACATACAATTACCATGCAATTTCTGTACAACCAACTTTTCTTCTACCAAAACCATGTAATATGAGGACCTTTCTACACCTTCCAATCACTATGTATTCTATCAGGGAGGTCACTTTACTACATAGTTGTTGGTAGGTCTCATGGAAATTGTATGGAGGAATCTAAAGGTGTATGGGGGGCTTAAGGTGTGGTGAGTGCTGGCCGCTTTGTTTTTAATGGTGCCAGGTTGTCCAGGTAAATAACTGTTATCGGGTTAATTAGGATTGTTTGCTTGGTCATTCACCTATTACTCAGAGTATTGCAATCCTTACCTACTGTTACCTACTTAGGCGTTACAATATGCTGTTGTATTTAACGATACAAACAATTCAATTTACATTTATAGGACTGAGTTATCACTACTACTTCTACTATTCACTACTTGTACTTACCCTAACTTCCTTTAAGCAAAATGTTACTTCAGAATCAGTTCCAATTTGGAAGTCAATAAATTCCTCAGGATTTAAATGAACTTCAGTATGCATTACTTTTGAAATGCCTGAATTAAATAAATTAGTGAATAATACGATGGTAGATCGCTACAATTTTTTTTAAAGTACATGTTTTGTATCAAAGATCAAGCACAAGATTTTATGCAGAAATGTACTCCGCATGAAAATGGCAAAATTGTCACAGGGTACTATTAAAAGTCAAGTATTTTTGTCCAGTTTCAATAGGGAAAGAATAGCATGTTTTAAATAAAAAAAATCTCTTAACCACTTTGATGAATGAATAAAGGGGATATAATTCTTTTAATGCTGCATGTCATGTCTACAGGGCGTTTGATGTTTTAATGCCTGTATTTTGTGCACTATTTTTTACTTTCAATCGCGAAGGCCTTTATTTACATTACCACTGTGTGTGTGAATAAATATACTTTTACTTTTTGGCAAAGCATATGATTTTACAAAAAGATTTTAAGTTCTAGCCACCTATTGTATACTCTATTCCCCAACCTATTAGACAATAAGCCCATCCTGGCAGGGTCCTCTACTCCTCCTTTGTAATAACATGTTCCTTTGTTTACTATATTGTGTTGTTTCTCCACATTATTCTACACATAATGTATTGTACAGAGCTGCGTAATATGTTGGCAATATATAAATAAATAATAATAATAAAGTTTTTACTGTATAAGGCTGCCATTGTATATTTGTTTTATATAGTCCAGGGCTAACATCCCAATGCTTCCTAAAGGCTTTTCCATCACAATGCATACAGCTATTTTTATGACAGCATGTCCTAGGCCTCTTAAGGTGGGATTACACGTCAAGATTTTTGTTTCGTCCAACCTCCGATTCGATTTTTTGTTA
>CM070032.1:59401826-59413327 GCA_036250615.1 Ptychadena robeensis
CCCGGTATTGTACGGCCCTGATCTCTAGCCACTACCCGGTATTGTACGGCCCTGATCTCTTGGCGGTATCTGTTAATGTAGGGTCCTGATCTCAAGTTTGTAGTTACTCATATGGTTGCCCAAAATCAGCCCTAGAAATCCAGTAGAAATGCCCTATTTGTAGCCTTCATATGTGCGTCACTTATTTAGGTAATACTGAGACCAAAGATGGACCAAGGATTCTGCCTTCTATTATTGGCACAAGAAGTGCATAGGTGGATGGAGTAAGACCAGAAGAGTCTCGCTCCTCCATCTTTTATCCTGGAGGACACGATGAGGCATGGCGGCGTGAGCAGGCAGGAACGGTTAGTATTTTTTTTTTTTAGGAGTCGCTGTCACTGGATTGAAGACCCAAAGTAGGTGAGTAATGTGTATGTTTATTTTTTTATGTTTTTTTTTGTGTTTTAATATAAGGATGCATCATGCTTCCTTAACCTGTCAGACCTCATCAAATGGCCATCTTACCAGAAAATTTCAGATAACTTGCTGAAAGTGCAGCAGGCCTGGCTGGTGTAATGTAAACAAGCGGCACCACCATCTTGTGGGTGTTAGATTATTCTTTACTAGAGAGGGTTAAACTCTGACTTTACAAGTTGATTACAAAGCCCCTGAACATGGCATAATCCTCCCAATTGCTGGAGATCCAAAGAAGGGTTGTGTGTATGCAAGTTAGGATGGAGGGGTTACCCCAGGGTGGCTGCATTGTGACATCATTTCCTGGAAAATTTCTTTTAATGTATCTAAGAGTTGGAGGGCCTGGTTTGTTTTGGACACAGGCAAAGGGGACCTTAAATGTTTAGGAACCACTGCTTTATAGTGCCAGTTTGACTGTATATGACAGTTACACAGGTAAACTATATGAAGACTGGCTACTACAGGGACAGCAAAAGCACCCAAAAGATACTACTACAGAGCTGAGGACAGAGGTTAAGTTGGCTGGGGACAACCCCGGTAAAATGACACTCAGTGTGCTATGCAACACCTTAGTGATGTCACTGTTGCTTATGTAGCTGGTAAAGATATATTCAGAAGCAAGGCTGTAATCTAAGCACAGATGATATAATACCATGTTAGATATAAAACCATTTCTGGATATGCACCCTATTTAACTGTTAGAGCAGTGGTGGGGAACTGAGTTGATATGAAGGGCCACAAGTGCAGCCCTCAGCACCACTAAAGGGCCGCACATAACATTTTCAATCTATACGGACTTGTATAAGCAATTTCTAATAAAGAAATGACAGCAGACAGAGCTAGAAGACATAATTTTTCATTTTTAAATAACCAAAACTTGTTTTTAATTATACTTCAGGCATTCGTTAACACTGTAGTGTGGTAATGCACATTTTCGGTCATATACATCGTCAAAGGTTATGTGCCTCATAGATATTATCAAAGCCTTTGATGAGATCTATGGGGCACATAACCTTTGATTCAAAAGTTATATGCCCCAATTCTGAGGTAATATGCCACATACAATAATCCCCCGTTTGTTGGTGGAATATTCTTAGAACAGGAAGCAGAGGAGTGGTAAGGGACTTGCTCAGGCGCTGTCTGGGTTGCTAGTTGGATTTCATGTGCTCATCCAGAGCGAGTCCCTATCCTTTTTCCTCCCAAAGAATATCCTGGGCGAGCACAGGTGAGTTCCTATGCATTAACAGGTTTCGGGGGCCACAAGTGGGAAACCAGGGGGGCCGCAGGTTGGGCACCTGGGTGGTAGAGCATATCACCCATTTGCCCAAGTGTCCCACTTTCCTTTATTCCAAATTGAATTAGTTAGCCATGGTGCAGATATTGTATATATTATATGCGCTGAATGTGTTAAAACCATAATGCGTTAATAAATTTATGACCCTTCATCATGGAAAACCTATTAATATAAATCTTATAACAAGGTGCTGTCAGTATATCCACGGTGTTCTTAAGATTTTTAAGTTTTCCTTTACTTTTTTTCTGCTTTAAAAGGAACCTTTTTGAATCATATTCTTTCTTAACATCCCAAATCGTTAATCTTCTTTTTTTTTGGTATTCATTTTCCTAATTTGTTACCCATTTTCTTTTGCTTTATTTTATTTAACATCGCTCATGTTTCACCCTTTCATACTCCCCTGTCTGCAATCAACTCCTCCATAAGCCTGGGCACAGAGTAAGTTTACCTCTTATCGTGCACTAACACTACTGCGGTGTGATTGGACTCCTGTGTATCTTTTTCTCTATACTAGTAATCATCATCATCATCATTTTCTTATTACATGATTAGCCTTGTGGTAAATCTCATATCCACCTTCCAGAGCCTTTTGCTGTCAGGATCTTGTCTGTTGAAAACTATCAAAGGATATGCTTTTATATAATACAAAAAAAATCAGTTCTCATCCTTGTTAGGGTGACTTGCTAATTCCAAAATGGTTCATCAGTACCTACAGACAAATCCCAGTAGGTACACTATTGAATTTCAGGTTGAGGCATTTAAATAGTTTTTACATTGCTTTGAAAAAGTAATTGATTGCTGTTTTTGTGTCTGTCGTGTGACTAATTTGCATGTTTTGGGTCGAAGAAATCTGTGTTAAATTTTCCATGTTTTTCAGTGCAAAGATCTTAAATCTAAATACGAACCCCCAATTAGAAAAATGTGGTAAATGCATCGCAGCTTAAAGCGAAATGGTAATCCGAATGCAATTATTTTGATCTATTAAATGATCAACAATATGTAACTGGTGTCTTGAAGTACCGTTAATTTGCAGGTTTTGTATAGAGATGCATCCAGTCCATGGGAGGCTATTGACGGTTTATTTCTTTTCTATCAATTGGTAGTTTTTTTTTTTTTTGTCAGCTGTAAATTGTAGTAGTTTGTCTGTTGACATTCTCAACCAAAAATATTCAAATTAATTTGACTAAATTATCTAAATGTTTGGCAATGGCTAGATAACTGTAAAGCATGGAACACACGGCTGTCTCTCCAGCTCAGCCGATGCCTTACATGGAGACCCGACGGTCTCCATGCAAAACAATGCACATCGACCGTGGTTTATGGTTATGTCCGATATTCCTGTATCCCAATCAATCCTGCTCGAAAACAGGGATGGCCGCATATGATATGGGCCAGATAGATGGCCGTAAGCGTTCACGGTGCTCGAAGAAGACCCATATCTACATGTGTGTTCCCTGCTTTAGGCTATAGTGGGAATGTGTGAAGTGGACAGAAAAGGTAAGTAGAGACACCTAAGTGTCCCTTCATGCGTAGGATCGGAGTGAAAATGTTCATTTCTATGTCTTTATCTTCATGTTATGGTAAGTTATAACTGTCATAGAATAAACTCCTCATGAATGGATGCAGCTTTGTATAAACATCAGTGTCTTTGTGTCGTTTTATCCTATTGTTTTTTTCTTTCCTATGTCTTAAAAATGCTTTTTTTTTAACCTCGATAGTTGGTCTTGGTGTTAGGAGATCTACATATCCCACATCGATGTAATAGTTTGCCAGCAAAATTCAAAAAGTTGCTTGTGCCTGGTAAGATCCAGCATATATTATGCACCGGGAATCTCTGTACCAAAGAGAGCTATGACTACCTGAAGACACTGGCCGGGGATGTTCACATCGTCAGAGGAGATTTCGATGAGGTTTTTATTCTTTTTTGATACTTCAGTTTTATGTGTGTTTGATTAATATTTAATTGTATATATTGGGGTTATATAGTTGCACAATACCGACTTCTTACGTATGGCACTGCTGGCATGTGCACTTTAAGGGTGGCAGAGGTTTACTAGTGTTGAAAGATTCAGACCAAACTGCACTGCAAAACCATAGTGGTCGTATCTTTTGCACACCCCCATTAATTTTGAACTTGGGTGCTGCAAAGCATGGGACCGTGCCCCTTCAAAATAATTAACGATTTGCTGTGTTTTGCCAAAACATAGTGGTTTTGGCCTTAAAGACCATTCTCTGTTAATTGACTGATATTGCTGAACCTGGCCTAAAATTGTGGGTGACTGTGCAACACAAGGATCATAGATGTGTTACAGATCCTTGTCAATTTACCCTGATATTTGTATTGTTTTGAGTTCTCCTTTTAATATGCCCCCCTTTTTTTCTTTATAGAACCTGAACTATCCAGAACAAAAAGTGGTGACTGTTGGACAGTTTAAAATTGGCTTAATCCATGGCCACCAGGTCATTCCCTGGGGGGATATGGCCAGCCTGGCACTACTGCAGAGGCAGCTTGATGTAGACATAATGGTTTCTGGACATACACATAAATTTGAAGCATTTGAGCATGAAAACAAGTTTTATATTAACCCTGGATCTGCCACAGGAGCATACAGTGCTTTAGATTGGTGAGTAGCAATTTCCACTATCTTGGCTTTTGGGCCTCTTACTTTTTATTGGTGGGCAGCTTGTCCAAAGCCCCCCATACATGCATAGATCCTGGCGACCAAAAATCAATGCCCATTTGTGGGCACTATGCACCTGCCGATACTTTGGAAGGGGACCTTTCACTATGCAGAGTATGCAGGCACATAGGGCCCCCGAGGTATCATAATCGCTCAGCAACTTTTTTGCAAACGCCACCCACCAATCAACAACTTTTCTGCAAGCTCCTCCCAGCCAGCGCTCCAAGGCAACAATATTGCATTGTGCACCAGAGTTGAGGGGAAATGTTAAGGTCAATTATGGTTCCTGAAAATCATGAATGCACGTGTACATACATTTATTTATAAAGATAAAGAGTTTTTGTTGCAGTAGAATAAATTTTGACCAACATGTAGATATACAATAGTTTTTTTAACATGAGCTATGTTTGTTTTGCAGCAACATCATTCCTTCCTTTGTACTTATGGATATCCAGGCATCGACAGTAGTCACCTACGTGTACCAGTTAATCGGAGATGATGTCAAAGTAGAGAGAATCGAGTACAAGAAATCCTGAAACAGAATTTCACATTTTAATGGCCTTTATTCTTCATTCCCATTTATTATTTAATCATCCTTCAACTCTAGTCAGTTCATCATAAGCCTTGTATTCCTACTTGCATTGTAAGATCATTTCTGCTGTAGTTTTTTTAAGTAAACAATATATTGATGATTTATTAGTTTACATGTCATGAAATAAGTGTGCCACATTAACTGTAAAAAATTAAGAGATTTGTAAATATAACATTTATGTTATCATCCACTGATATGTTATCATAGAAAAATACAAATTAAACTGGGAAAACTGTTCTTTCTATGTCATTAGTAGTGGTATGATGTCTTTTCTATAATGCAGCTATATAGTAAATTAATAGGCACTTGCAATACATAGAAAAAGTGTTACTGGGTAATAACTCAATGCTTTTTGACATATTAGTGGTGCTTAAGCGTGGTGAACCCTTGCAAGCAGGCAACACTATAGTTAGTAGCTCAATGAACAACAAAGATAATGTGCATAATTAAACCATATCGTGTCCATGTCTGGACTACCAGCATGAGCTACTGTGTGCTGAGCCAGGTTACAAAGAGCACACCACTACGAAGACAATATATTGTTCCTAAAAGCAAAGTATTTCTCAATGGAGTTCAAAAGTTTCATTCAGTTTAAAGTTTCATACAATTTCATTCTAAATATTTAGTAAGTAAAATATAGGCAATATATCTTAAAGAGGTTGTATACTCAAAATAAAAAGACACATTACATTGACATTATACTCATCTTTTAGCAGTTTACATCTGTGAAACCTGCTACAGAATTAAAAAAAAATATACTTGCCTTACTCATTCCTGACACTAGCATGTTTAGTACTGGCGAAGAGAAGCTGGTTCCGCCCATTCTTCAGGTACACCTTCTTACCCTGGAGCTGTAGATGATTTACTAAGCTGCTTTCATTACATCCTGCAGACGTGACGCTGCAATCAAAATCCCACGGACTGGGCTCTTGCAGTAAGTATCTACAAAACACCGCTGCGGCAGCACATCACACAGTGGGAGGGTCGATCCCTGGAAAATTGCCCTTCCTGCTGTCAGAAATAAATATTTTTTTATAATCGAGGCTGCCGATATTAAGCTAGCCTTAAGAGGATCTGATCGCTGCATACCACCTTGTCCGAGTGATCGCGTCCAATTGATCGGGGGCTCAGAATTGGATCCGACAGAGAACCAACATGTTGGTTCTCTGTCGGATCCAATTCTGAGCCCCCGATCAATTGGACGCGATCACTCGGACAAGGTGGTATGCAGCGATCGGATCCTCTTAAGTGGCTGATTGATTGCAGCTCCCATTCCCGCTGAGATCGCCGGAATCAATTGGGTGAGTGATCAATTGGCCATGGAATCCGACACGTGTATGGCTAGCTTTACGCCGATAATGTAAAGTGCCCTGCGAGGTGGTAGGTCTGCTTTAAGAAAGGTTTTATCTATCAACTGAAGGATTTGTATTCTGAAGGCAAACCGTCCTAAATTAAAAAAAACAGAAACATACCTACAGAAGGTAGTAATAAAATGTATAGTAGAAAAAAATCTATAACTGTACTTGCATTGCTAGTCTCATTGCAACACAAAACAATGTTAAGTCATTTGTACTACAAAAGTACCAACCACCTGCAAATTATTTTATTATTTACAAGATGGTAACTAAACACTAGAGACCAAGATACCCACTGATCCTATTACAAGGTGTACATCTATTAACACATGGTATGGCATTTGATTGTATTTGAAAAAAACCAAAATAATAAATAATTGATATTAGCTCCTATTGGGATTGAGGACTAAAGCACAATTTAAATGGTATTTGGAATTTTTGATAATTATTCACATAAATTTCAGCAAATAATGCCCTGATTACAGATGCAGTCTGTTGTCGCAAGCAAGTGTAGTCTCTTCACACTGCTAAAATAAAACATTTCATCCCCTTTGTCCAATCTACAGATCTACTGTATGTATTTAGAGAATTACTGCTGAAGTACACAGCAGGCAGCAAACCTTCATCTGTGCATCTGAGTCTGTCCTCGTCTGACATGCACAGTGCAGAGTGTATTTGGTGTGGGGAAGCTGTCAGAAGCTGCCCATGGCTAAGGGCCCCCATACACCTTTAGATCTCTATCGGATATCCTTTAGATCTACCAACAACAATGGAGTATAGGGTCCTCTGCGATTGAACACAGGTAGACTTGATTGTTTAGAAAGTCCCTCATATTACATGGTTTTGGTTAAACAAAAGGAGATCTAAAGGAAATCTGACAGAGAAATCTAAAGGTGTCTAGAGCTAGCCACACACGGTTCGATGTTGGTTCAATCGATGCTCGATTAGATGAATTTTTTCATCGATTGAACGAAAATTGAGAAATGCCCACATGGTACGATCGACGATAATTGTTCGATGAAGGCAGAAAAATTGATCGAATTTTGATCGGACATGTTGGAAAATCATCGTCGATTGTGCCAAAATCGATTGAACCAAAATTGAACTGTGTGTGGCTAACTTAAAGTAATGGGATCGGACAGGAATTTACTGACATGTCAGATCCATCATTTGGAAGATTCCTGGTCGATCTGTCCTAGTGGGCACACTCAAGCGAACGTGGAGGGTTTGCAGCCTCTGACAGCTTCCCTACCTCCTGAAGTTGGTTTCTGGCCAGCTTATCCAGGCCTCTGCTGGGCCACAGGGGGTCATGACCTTCAATTCATAATATGCGCATAGTTTTACTTCTTTTACATTTTTAAAAAAATGCATCTTTTGGAGCAAAAAGTTGCAAATGTTGCCTTGGGGAGGATGCAGTGGTGTGATCATGACACTGGGTGCATCCTCATGATGACAACAAGGCACTTTAGGAATTATCTCTGCTCATTGCAATGAATGAGTTTTCACATTTCCCGCACTTAAAAAGAAAAAAAGATCACAACGTCCCTTTCACTCATTGCCGATTACACATCACCACCCTCATAAGTGATGCCAGTGATGCACACCTATGGCCATTACAGGCTCTTGGTCCGGCCCCTTTAACAAATTTAAGAAGATCCTAACTAGAGATAGCAAATTCTCCTAAAAAAATGTTCTACTACTATCATAATTGGGAACAACCAATGTGATTAGCTGATCAGTTTGATCCTCCATGATTCTCTGGCCAGGATCACATACTCCTATCTAATTTCATCAGGTAGTATGACCATTACAGATTAATCAGCTTTCCATATCATTTATGTGCTTCTCCATGAGAACTCATACAGAAGAACTAGATGAATTTGTCATCCCTGGCCCTGGACTGAAGTGTTTATTTTCTCAACAATTACTCAATGTTGCTTCTGAAATTTACAACTATACATAAGTTCTACTGTAAGGGGCTGTTTCCATTATACGTCGGGACCCCTCCGCTAAGTGTATACGCTTAGTGGGGGTCCAGACAAATAGACATTGCCTGCTCGGTGGATGATCTGTTTTCACATTCGCCGGTGCAGAGGCTCGACTACGTTGAGCCTTGCAGCAGCGGAGTGGCTCGGCGCCGGGAAGACAGATACTTGCCGAGCAGGTAAGTCTATCTGTTATGCCGGGACCCCTGCTAAGCTTAAACGCTTAGCGGAGGGGTCCCGACATAAATAAAAACAAGCCCAAACATTGGCTGAGATTAGGAGGCTGATTTACTAAAGGACTTGAAAATCTAAACACAGTAAATTGTGATAATATTCACTTCAATGATGTGATCATGCAATTTCTGTTATGCTGCATACTGGGATTGGGAAAGAACATTTTGTCATTTACAGCTCTTGAATTTTATATTGTAAAGCAGAACAAATAATTTTTTGTGTATTGTGAACATTTGCATATTATTAAAGATGGCCATAGATGCTTCGATCAGTGCGCGCAGCAATCGATCGGGCAAAATTTGCCCACGGATCAAAGCCGGCCACCTGGAGTGACCGGACATCTGTTTTTCTTTGGTCGATCGCATTACTTTGGATGAGAACCAGTATATGCCGGCACACAAAGGTTGTACGCCAATTCTCGGGACAACCAGCCGTGCGTGATGACATAATTGCGGCGTCTATGGCCGGCTTTACAGTTTAAATTAGATATTTTTTTTAGTTGGTAGTAGTAGCTCCTATCACCTTTCATGTTGTCATTAAAGACATTTTCCTGTGTCAGTAAGTTCTGTAAATTTAAAAAAGGTGGTGACCCTGCTCTACATCCTTAGCTCTTGCCCAGCTCTGGGGTGATGGGTGATGACAGCAGCACATTGCCTTTGCTTCGCATACATTTCCCTGTGCCTTCATATTATATTTAGCAGTGATGGATAAGACACAAAATTTGCATTTAATTTTAGCTATGAGAACATCGAGCTGTTCTCGTACTTTGACAGTCAGTTGTTTGGTCTATTCCGCTTGCCGTCCTGAACCCGGAAGTAGAACACGTGTGTGTTACGGGAGCAGGCTCGGTGTACCGGGCTGTGCTGTCACCATGCCTCGGTATGCGCAGCTGGTTATGGGGCCGGCAGGAAGCGGGAAGGTGAGAGCAGCGTACGGTATCAGGACACATAGTCTCCTCGGGGGTTCAGGGGGCTGAATAACCGGTCACCAGCTCCCGGCTTTTCCTTCCATGCAATGCCTCGTGTTGACTAGATGGCTTTGTTTATAATAAAGCTGAACTGATATAGGAGCACTGGTAACCGTCAGCTCTGTCATACAACAGCATTTGTCTTGTATCTGCTGGTACTTCATTGCTAGGAAGTTGGCATAGTGTGCCATCTGCCATGGTACTTTTCTGGGGTTGGAGTCATCCATTTCCCTATAATTGGGAACACTTCCAAGAGTCAGGAAGGTGACAGATAATTGCCATCTATATGTCCTAATGTAATCATCTACTCCCTGTCACTATAGTGCTGTTGTTTTATATGCGTAATTCATAATACAGAACAAATGCATATTGAACCTGCCATTGCTTTAGACTAGAAATAAAACCAATTGTAATAGATGTATGTAATATCTTTTTCAACTTTGTTGTTTACCCTTCCAAAAATACTATATGAATTGTAATCACATGGCTGCATTTTTTTTTTTTTTTACAGAGTACCTACTGTTCTACTATGGTTCAGCACTGCGAGGCTATGAATCGTTCTGTTCAGGTGGTCAATTTAGATCCTGCAGCCGAGTATTTTGACTATCCAGTTATGGCAGGTACATTCATTTTGATGTTTTATGCAGCTAATGTGTTTCAGTGCGAATGCAAGTTTTTTTACTTGGTTTTTTGAACACAAGTGTTTGTTCGACAAACAATAACCTGGTTCTTACACATCACTGTTGCTCTGTTATATTATCTGTTAACACTGATATACTCAATAGACCAGCTATGTCTAAAGTCTGGCCAATTTTGACCTTCAATGCACAGAACAAGTATTAATGGTAGAACAGGTTTCCTAATCTAATGTTAATGCTTAGAAGGATGTCATGCTGGATGGTTGGCGCCCACACATTTTCACATTACCCCATCTGGCCCTCTTTGCAAAATGCTTAGACACAAAACATTCACCATAATAGTCTAACTAAACCTGCCAACAAATAAACATGTTGTAATGAGCAAAACATTCTGATCTTCACACTCCAAGGTGGAACAATTAAGGGCTCATTTACACAGATGGTTTTTAACCGCCAGGTAAACAAGCATAAACTGCAAGCGACCAGCGGACACAACATTAGGCGTCAGTTTTCAGGCTTTCACCCGATAGGACCTCCATGGGGTCCTTATCAAGACGACCTGCAAACGCCGCCACGTTTTAGCAGGCGCTCGCAGGCAGTTGTTTCCCGAGCTGCAGTGTAAATTTAACCTAAAGCTGTTACTCCATTTTCATATTCCTGCACAAAAATACTACAGTACTGTTTGTTGTGTGCTAAATAAACATCAAAAAAACTTTACTCCAGAATATTTTCCAATATTTCTACTTTACTTTTTACTTTTTTTTTCTTCATTAACGGACCACATCATATTACTTTACTGCAGTTTTAAAAAAAAATATTACTCTTTTCTTTGTTCAAAAACATTCATGTTGCCCTGCCACAAGAGCAGAAAAAAATTATTCTAAAAAAAGGATTCTTCTTGGGCACAAACCTGTTTTATTTGATGATAAAATCAATACTATTTCATTATGAAAGTATATCAACATAACTGCAAGGGAAATAGATTTTTTAGCTAAAGGTAAGCAATCACAGCAGACATACAGTGCTGCTTGAAAGTATGTGAACCCTCCAGACATGGTCACTGTTTGTGCAAAAAACATTTAAAGAACCTTATTAGACATACATCTAAATCCCAATTTGTAGAGCACACCTTCCAAATAGTAGACACACACACAAAAAGAGATATATTTTCATTATTTAAGTAAACAAAGGAGGTTTATGTCCCAACAGCTGAAAACTGTTACATGTTACATGTTACATGTTACTCTTACATGTGCATAAGTATGTGAACCCTTGTATTAGTAGCTTGTGGCTCCTCCCTTT
>CM070032.1:59413427-59427765 GCA_036250615.1 Ptychadena robeensis
AGTACACTGCCCGCCGTTTCCGGCATCCCGCCGGAGCTCTACGCGCAGCTGTTGTCATTGGGGAATATACTGGGATTCAGTATATCTGGTTATGCTGTTTGAAGGCCCACTTCATTGGTATACTATTAATAATTGAATAAAATATTCCTGATTACTAATTGGGGTCTTAAACTTTTTTGTATGTTACAGATATCCGGGAGCTGATAGAAGTAGACGATGTGATGGAAGACAGCTCCCTCAGGTTTGGTCCCAATGGAGGCCTTGTATATTGTATGGAATACTTTGCCAATAACTTTGACTGGTTGGAGAGCTGTTTGGGTCACACTGAAGATGATTATATACTCTTTGACTGTCCAGGTATGTTGTAAAAGTTGACTGACACCATATAAAAATGAATACACATATGAGTTGTTTGACGATTTAGCGTTGCTGTGAAAGACCTTCTTAGCTGCAAAAGTTACAGCCATTTTTCTCAGACTGACTGGATGAGTCATTTGCGTTAATAATTTACCTAATGCGTTATACAGTCCTGATCAAAAGTTTAAGACCACTTGAAAAATGGCAAAGAATCATATTTTACATTATTGGATCTTATCAGGGTTCCAAGTAGAGCTTCAACATGCAACAAGAAGAAATGGGAGTGAGACAAAAAAATTTGAGCATTTAATTTAATTTAATGAAAACAATGAATAAACTTAAACAGGCTGTTTTACAGATGATCAAAAGTTTAGGATCACACCTCCAACAACCCCCCCCCCCAAACAGAAATCAAACTTCCAAACATGAACTCCGTACTGAGTAGCTCCGCTGTTATTGTTGATCACTTCAAAAATTTGTTTCGGCATGCTTGATTCAAGCGTTTCCATGAGGTGAGTGGGAACTCTTCAAGTGGCCGCACGAAGGCAATCTACTAAGGTTCTCAATTGTATTTAGATCAGGGGAACACGTAGGATGGGCCAAAAGAGTGATGCTATTCTCCTGGAAGAAGTCCTGCAGGCTTGTGTACTGGAGCGTTGTGCTGTTGAAAAATTCAGTCGTTACCACACAGACTAGGGCCATCAGTCATGAGGAATGCTCTCTGCAACATCTGGACAGTCTGCGGCTGTTTGGCGCCCCTGCACTTCCTGAAGCTCCATTGTTCCACTGAAGGAAAAAGCACCCCAGACTATTATGGCGCCCCCTCCACTGTGGCACGTAAAAAGCATTTAGGTGGGATCTACTTGTCATGCCAACTAACTTTGGAAACCATCAGGACCATCAAGGTTAATTTTTTTCAGAGAATAAAACTTTCTTCCACCTTTGAATGTCCCATGTTTGCTGCTCTCTTGCAAAGTCCAAACGAGCAGTTCAAGGAGACAAGGTCTTTGAGGTCAATCTCAGATGCTGTCTGATTTTTATGGGGCTGCAGTCAGCACCAGTAAGGGCCTTAATTCCAGTCCAGTGAATCGTCCAGTGTCTTGACGGACAACTGGTAAATTTTTTTGGGGTCTTACACTTGACTTTTTGTTCCATAACCCTCAGGATCATTTAAGAAATTCCAATTGACTGTCTTACTCTTACTGCGTCCCACATCAGCAGCGATGGCACGCTGTGAGAGACCCTGCTTACGCAGTTCAACAACATTATAACATGTGACTACCTGACAAAAAATTACAAAGAATACACATCTTTGCACAGATTTGGCCTTTTAAAGGCATGTGGTCCCAAAATTTGTATCGGCTGTAAAACAGCCTATTTCAGTTTATATGTTTTCATTTAATTGAGTGCTCAAAAATTTTTTGGTCTCACTCCTATTTCTTCTTGTTGCATGTTGAAGCTCTACTTGGAACCTTGATAAGATCCAACAATGTAAAATATAATTCTCTGCCATTTTCAATCAGGACTGTATGTATGTATAACTACAATAGTAGCAAGCATATGCAGATAGATTGCTATTGTGCATTATTCCTTTTGATCTAGGCTACTGACAAAATACAGAATATATAAATATAGAAGAAATAAAGAATCTCTCCTCTTTTTGATTTTTAAACTGTCTTCCTTTGCATTTAAATGCATTGTTCTGTCTGTTTTCAGTCTGAAATTATTATATTTAAGAATATGTGCATCCACCACATTATGTAAATTTGGTTGTTAAAGTTTGATTTAACAATTACTCTTGTTTTCTAGGTCAGATTGAGCTGTACACTCACCTGCCTGTTATGAAGTACCTGGCGGAGCAGCTTCAGCAGTGGGAATTTAGAGTCTGTGGAGTTTTCCTTGTTGATTCTCAGTTCATGGTAGAATCTTTTAAGGTAGGATTCATATTCTGAATTTAAAATACTTTATGACTTGTAGATAGATTAATTTTGTAGAAATCAAGAGCTGTGCTAGCAACTGAGCAATATTTATTTTGAAATGTGTACATGTTCTCATTTGCCTTGTACCTATTATGCAGGTTTCAAGCTACACAGACCTAGTGTTAAGATTATGTATATTCGTATTAATATTAAATTTTTCTTATGGAAACCTAAACAGAAATGTTACAAGTTACAGTAGCAAAAAACATATCTGACCAATGTTACAAAGTTGTGCAAGCATTAATGTAAGCACAGATTAAGCATATAAGACATAAAGTAATCCTGTGCAAACGATCTAATATTATTAATTTACAGGATGCCTGAGCCTCCAACACTGTAATATGTTTCTGTTCAATGTACTGGACATCTTGTGCTGTCATTGCTAGCAATTAGTGACATTGCCATGTGTCACCTTTCTACATAACACTTTCTCATAGTGTATACCATGTATTGCAAGCTTAGGTTCCTGTCTGTCTTGTTTTGGGGGGTTTTATGCTTACTGCCTACTCGTGTTTGTTTTTTAAGATAGACATATTAGAACATTGCTTAATCTTGAAACTGAGTACAATTTAAGATTTCAAACCTATATCTGTTTACTTTTCCGTTCTCAGTTTGTTTCCGGTGTAATGGCTGCCTTAAGTGCCATGGTATCTTTGGAAATTCCACAGTGCAATCTGATGACCAAGATGGATTTGTTGAGCAAGAAAGCGAAAAAAGAGATTGAGAAGTGAGTTTGTGACTGCTTAAGGATCTAAATTTTACCAAAAACTATAAATTACTTAATAATGAACTAATGTTCTGAATCCTAAAACCGATATGTTTTACATTTTCTCCCACTTGTGGGAAAAAAAATCTTGCACAATATTTCACTCTTTATTCATTTTTTTTATTCACTTCAGATTTTTAGATCCAGACATGTATTCTATGATTGAAGATTCTACCACCAAACTGAGAAGTAAAAAATTTAAGAAGCTGACAAAAGCCATTTGTGGATTGGTAAGTCTTTAGTAAATGAACCAACAAACATCGTATTTGAGCATGAACAATCAGGTACAATCAGATCCCTGTCGCCCCACTTCTCGGCCGGCCAGAGAACGGACATGTCCGATCTTCTCTGGCCGATGGGAGCCGATGAAAGCCGATGCCATAAGCTGCAATGAAGCGGCGTCTTCATTGCAGCTTATGGCCGGCACACAAAGGGTGCCCGGCCGATTGAAGGGGCCCCATAATGCAACGGGAGGCTAACGTGATGACGTCATCACGTTGGCCTCCCGGAAAGATATCGGGACTAGTCTGCTACACACATCGGCGTGTGTATGGCAGGCTTTAGCTGAAGGTTTGGTAATCCAAACAGACAATGCACATGTACTCTGCTCTGTTACTGTGTGTATAGCATGTCAGTAATGTCTTGCTTTTGTAATTTGGCAGATCGATGATTACAGCATGGTCCGTTTTTTACCCTTTGATCGCTCAGATGAAGAATGCATGAACATTGTACTCCAGCATATAGACTTCTCCATCCAGTATGGGGAAGACCTGGAGTTCAAAGAACCACGGGTAAGTAAATAAAAAAACAAAACTGAAAGAATTTCATATGTAAAGTTCATTCTGCATGGATTTCCAAAATATATAAATATCCCATTATCCTCAGTTTAAAATTTTATTGCGGTGTTAGAATGTCTTAATTTTGTATTTTGCACACCATGCAGCTGTTTCTGACATCACTATCTGTTATTTCTGACCATAAGACTATTTTTCTTTGTATTATTAGGAATCTGAGGAGGACAAATCACAGAACTTTGATGAATTCTTCCAGGACCAGGCAGATGAGGACTAACACCTTGGCGGACCTATAGATGAATGATGGGCTACTGTGGATTTAGCTTTGACTCCAAAAGCATGTTATGGTGAATAGAGGAAGTAGAATGCACTGTGATGGCAATACGAGCATGTGATGGAGTTTTCCAGCCGTGTGTGGATACATTGCCAATGTGTTCTAAACAACCAGAACCTGTCCCGTGTGCTTTTCATATGATGCAGAATAGGTCAGATTCCTTCCAGAAGGATGACATCTATTTAAAATAGCTCAGATTTTATTTTTACTTTGTATCAGTCTAAATTTCTTATAAGTTATATGTTTGCTTATTTTCAGAATTTCTATATGGAAATGCTCCTTATAAAGTTAAGATCCTTCTGTTATTGGTGAGATGGCATTGATCTGCATTTACTGTTTGGGCCTATACACATATATGTGCTGCAGTAATGCATAGCACAATGTGCCAGGGTGTATTGGGCAACCTATTCAAGGAAATGGGCTACTTTGTCACAATGCAGAGTGCATTAGTGCAGATGTTTGAGTTTTCCCTTTCAGTTTAGCCACAAGTTGAATTTCAACCCTGTTCCTTTTTTTTCTTCAACTTTAACTGTACATGTTACTGTTTATGGTAGATGGAAACCATTGTGAGAATATTTATGGTCCCATTTTTTCATAATGAACCTTATATGCCTGGGAAGACTTGTCAGCAATGATGTGATAGGAGAGACAGTAAAGGGGGAGTTAATTAACCAAACTTATGCAGCTTTCTATAATCACTCCTTGTCCTTGGAAAAGGAGGCAGGTATGATCTTCGCCGTTTAACATGCGCTATTCTTTCCTCTCCCGTAAACAACTGGGTTATATTTCTGATTAAAATGTTCAAAATACAGTTCTTTGTATACAAGTGTGTTGCTCAGTGGCAAAAATTTTTAACACCTGTACGTTATCTTGCTGCATAGGAATGGAGAATCATAAGCTGTGGCCCTAAGCCAGTCATTTAGCATTTTCAGAAGGTGGACAGAAATATCAGGTTTAGTGTAAGTGAGGTTTCAGAGTTGCAGAGTTTTTGTTATAACTGAACCTCAAATATAAAAGACTTATGGTATACAGTTCAGTACATCAATTATTATACTTTTACTAGTAGCAGATGAAAGAACTTTTATTAAACCTGGTACCAGCCCCTCATAATCCGGATACATTAGATTTAGGCAGGGGGAATAAAAGCCAGTGAAAGTGCTTCAGTGCTCATGTACTAGCTTGAATACTTTAACAGGAGGGGGAAGCAGAGTGACAGTGAGATGAACTGAATTTATATATTTGAACTTGAATAACATATCTTTATATGCGCATGGTGGCTTGAACTCTGCATTATACAAAGGTATCGAGATTACAGGTAAAATAGAAAATCTACATGAATTGTTGTGCTATATAACTCAGTGCAGTGTTTTTGCATACCAGTTCCTGCAATAAAATATATTTTTGTAAAAAAAAAAAATGAATGTGATTGTTTTTTGTTTTGTTATCTTTAATATGTACCTGTTTGTGTTAATTAAAATAAGTAATTACCGATTAGTGGAAGTACCTCATCCTGCCACTACAACATTTTCTGTTACCAGTTTCACATCTCAATAGGCAAAACAGCTCTTTTAGTTGTGTGTACATACAACTTCAGTTGGCAGCCTAATATCTATTTAAAGAAGTCTTCTAGTTCTTGGCTGGAGAACATCGATCCAAACCCTCCCCGTCGACATATCTTAGCAGGCGGTGGACGAGATACCAATAGGCAGTCAAAACCCAACAGCAACCACCCCCCCCCCTTCCTGCACGTGGCCCCTGGGCCTCAGGTTGGGCACCTAGGTCTTAGATAATAACAAAGTATTTGCTCAGAAAGCAGTACAAAATGGCAATGTTACCTGATACGCCTGAGAATATAGTCTTTCTCTTGCACAGTACACTCCACAACTTAACATAGGAAATGGGATTTCAAATCGAAATACATTTCTTTGCTTCAATAAAACAGACAAGAGCAAGCCGTTATGGTTACAAATATTAAAAACCAAAGTGCTAGAAAACAGCACAACATAATATCGACTTTTGGTGTTGGTGTACTGGTCTTATTTTATCTGCTGTATTCTGACCAAATATAACATACTATTGCTAAAAACTTTTTACAAGCAATGTTCTTGCATAGTTGTAGAGACAATCGTCACATACTAAATAGCTGACTCTCATTTAAGTGCACACTGTAAATGTCTCACTATGTGAATTAGAAACTGATGGAGCCAGGTCTGTTACCCTGAAACACGGAAACATGCCTCTGGTCCTTATAATGAGTTTCTCCTTGAAACTCAAGATGCTAAGTACAGTCTTTTTCAGTTCATCTTTCTTTATTACAATACCTTTTAAACTTATTTTCATCATGTTTTGGAAAGTGACATTACAGTCGTTAGTCCAATTTATTTACACTTAGTTATAAAAGATTGTTAGGCTCTGATATTACCAAAATTATGGTGTCATACCAGCCCCTCAGCATTTTAATTTGTATGCCCAGAGATGCTCCTGGGACCCTGAAATATCTCTGGATAGAGGTAAGCTCAAATTATGGCTGACCAATAGAAGAGTCTAGCTTTGTCCTCCGCGGTCAAGCTGTGCTTGATTCACTTTATTTTATTTAAAATCTTTTGGTCATGGAGTTTAGCGTTACATGTGTTTTTTACTGCAGATTCCTGTTTTCATAAAGCTATGTACCTGTCCTTCCTGAAATGTAGATGTGATGATGTCTTTGTGTCTAAATGTATCTATTTAATGGAAACTGGTTTTAAAAATGTTTATAACCTGAAGAAGGTGAGAAAAAAAAAAACAGAAAAAGTTCAAACTTATCACTGAACTTCAGTTTTAAAGCTAAACTGATAGTTCAGGTAAAACATGCGGCTAGCTGCTGCATGTAAATTTTCTTTTTCAAAAATGTTACTTGCCTGTGCCCTTGCTCCTCTGTTCTCCGTTTGGTTCTGTGCGCCATTAACCCACATGTGGCTCTAACATCCCCTGTACTGGAGGCAGGGAAGCCAAGAACACAGTTCCAGGATACAGAGAACAGGGTGTAGCAGCAAGGGAAGAAAAGCATCAGGCAAATGAAATGGCTGTTCAGAACCCCACACTGAAGTTACATATTGATTAAGTCAAGGAACGTGTGTCGGTGTAACCCAGAGAAATGGACAGGGACTGCATTGTATATAGAAGTTCAAGTTCACAGAGAGGAAAAACACACCACTTGTCTACTTCTCTCCGGAGTCATCAACTTGTGCCTCTGAAGTCGAATCATTGACAAGTTGACTCTTTAAAGCCCTACTATAATATACATGAATTTGTGATTCGCCAATGCAGAGAAATAACAGATTCACTTAAAAATACAGTTGAACCGTTTGATTAATACTTCAGGAGGAGTCTGATCTCTTTTATAGCCAAGATCAGACTTCATGCTTAACACTGCCTGGCTGTGGTGGTAGGATATAGGCTTAAGGTAGGCCACGATAGGGACAGACTGCAGTGCGATGACATCATGATGCTGCAGCCAGCCCCTCTGAGGATCGGCCAGCACCCTTTGCCATCCCCATCCAAAGAAATGGGATCGGACAGGAATCTACCAACATGTTGGATCACCGTGCGATTCGATATGCGGCAGATTCCTGGTCGATCTCTCCAGGTGGGTGGACCAGATTGGCAGGAACGCACACTGTGGTCGATCGTCCAAAAAATCAGGCAGGAATGTATGTCTAGCTGTAGGCTCAATTGTACGTTGAGATCTGCTGGTTTTCGCTGAAGCCTCCGTTGCATTCCCATAGACGTAGCTTGCTGCGTCTTTTTAAGCGCATTGGAGATTCAGACCAGCGGATCTAGTGCTCTGATGGGCTGTAGAGACAGCTTTGCCAAAGCCCTATTTCTGACAATGGGGGGCTTGCGCACTCCAACGCAAAGTATTTAGCAGATAGTGGGGTTAGGGCCTTACAATTGCCATTTTGACTCCTGCACTGAAGTGTGCTGTCACAACTTTAGTAGCCATAGAGACGTGTGTGAACGCCCAATGTCCTATACATTTAATAGGTAGACTTGATACTTTTTACTGCTGAAAGTGTATTTTCTAGGTAAGAGAAATCATGACATGTTTGCACCAAGTAAAATGGTAGAACCAGATGCTGCCCAGGTCCCCATGGGGATCTGCACATAGAACCCAACCACACTTTTAATGGAAATGTTTTTTCTTAATCAATATACACATTATAAATCAAATAATGTCAATCATGCAGTAAAAGTACTGATGTACGGTACTCCCAGCGCTGGAGTCACACTGTGATCACCTAGAGCCACCTAGTGGCCACACGCTGGAATTCAGAGCACTCCGCCTCTGGTGGTCACCGGCGGTATCGTCCCTTCTCCGGTCACTTCCTGCTTCTCAGTCGTAGGGTGGGACAGCGGAAGTGTGCGAGCGGCATCGGCTTACCTGGGACCCTCTTCTGCCCCGTACACCGTCATCATGCCGGTAAGTGATCGGTGGCTGGAGAATGATCCGTGTTCATGGCGGCTGTATAGATCGTGCTGTTCTCTGACTGACATCATTCTTCCCGGATACACCCCGGACGAGGCCCTGGGGAGGTGGAATGACTGATCGGGGCTGTATACCATGACAGCCATAGACACTCGTGTATCGCCCCACTATTGTCACGGCGGGAATGTAATGTGTTCCTACGATGATGTGTCAGCTCCGGTGATGTGGGTGGTTATAGTGTGGTCATGGTGTACATCATGGGGCACCATGTTCTGGTCTGCTTTACTATTCTCAGTATATGACATAGAGGTGTGACACCCACAATCCCTGCTCCTGAGCCCTGTCTATGGAGGCCCCCCCCCGAGCAGGGATTGTGGGTGTCACACCTCTATGACCTCTCACCTTTGTAATCAGGTTCTCCTGACTATCGTGATGGGTCATATCCCCCCCCCCCTGTCTGTCATCTCTAGTTCTACGGTACATGTCGTCTTTCTATTTTCCTCTGACATCACTTTTAAGGGTCATGAATGGACCCCATCACTTGACAGCCCAAAGGAAGTGGCCATGGTGGCAGTGTGACATTGACAGCTAGACCCAATTTTTATGTATATAGAGGGGAAGGAACTGATGGGGGTGGGGTGGGTTCATTAAGAGTTGGGCTTTAAGCAAGTTAAAGTCATCTAAAGCTGGCAATAGATTCCTGCTCGATTATTTGGCCAATCGCTCGGCAGAAAATCGAGTGAGGCAACCTGGTAAGATCGACCAGGAATCTCCCTCATGTCAGATCGCAGGGTGATCTGACATGACGGTAAATTCCTGGCGGATCCCATTACTTTGGATGGGGATGGCACACAAAGGGTGCCAGGCCGATTCTCGGCACTAGCAGCCATGCGTGATGACCTCATCATGCAGGTCAATCTGCAGAGAAATCAGCAGCAAAACTACCTGTCTATGCCTAGTTTTAGCCAGTGGTTCCCAAACTGGAGGAGCGCAGCTAGGGGGCTGAGATGCAGGAAGCCAACCATGAAGGAACTAGCTACAAACAGTAAGTAGAATGCATGTAATGTATGCGTCTCTCTGTGTGTTTGTTTCTATGGGAATGATTCATGTCTCTGCATGAGTGGAGGGTCTATGTCTCTATGTGAATGATGAATGTTTCTGTATGATTGATGTGTGTGTGTGTGTATATATATATATATATATATATGATGCATATCTCTGCATAATTGGTGTGAAAACCAAATAAAGTTGTATTTTAAATAAAGGTTGAGGGCCATTTCACACTAGTACACAATACTGCAACATGAACACAATTAGCATGAAATGGCCCTCCATCTAAAACTGTGTAGTTTGAATGTAGAAAAGGGGAAGTTGCAGGGAAAGTTTGGGAGCCACTGATCATTGTGATGTCACCATGCTGTGCTTGAACGGGTCATCAATTTTACTGGTATCTGCATGTCTGTACTTGCAGACGGACCTTTACCGTCTGCAAGTACAGACATACAGCTGATCCACCATGGCAGATCGAAGGTCCTAGACAGCCCCCCTGTTCCTGCTGCACAAGCCGCTTGAGAAAGACAAAAGTGTTAACTTGGCCTGTCTGTTACACATGGGAGGGGACATGGGGGGCGGGTATGACCACATCTGAGCATCTCCCTTCACTTCTGAAGTGCCAGGTCGGGCTCAGTATATCACACATGCATTTCAATCACACTTTGGTGAGGCACAGTATTTAAATACTGTAGGTGTAGGTCTGCCTTAAAGCACCACAGGGCCCAGCACGGAGGAAGGCACATGTATTGTCATTTGGCAGCATGTAAACATGTCCTTAGTGTGTGTAAATGAGTCGTGTGAAGACATGTATGAAAGCCTTGTCAGTGTTAGCACAGAGCTGGCACAAAAGGGAACATTATGCGTCAGGCAGGAAGTGATTGTGGCTATGGAGGCCTTCGCCTTTCTGCTTAGTATTCATCTTCTCCATATATAGCATTTCAGCATTTATCAGCACCGATGTACTTAGATTCCAGGAGGTAGAACATACGTCCCCTATACAGTCATTTATAATATTAACGATCTTTATAGAATTCTCAATTGGCATCCATACAATTTGTATTGTGCTTCAGCTGAACTCTGAAACTTCCTTGAATAATCAGACAACATCTGAGATCCTAAATGTACAAGGGTTAAACACTGTTCGAGTCTAAAGATTTTTGGTATAGTAGCAGTTTTTGGACATTGAACGCAGGGATTCTAGTGCAGCGCACAAGCCTGCCATTGGCGGCAATGGGGCTATCAGAGCGCTGTCTGTACAGCCTGGCATAGCCCCCGATCAGTCGGTCCAAGCCTCCACTGCCTTAATGTCGACGCAGAGTTCCACTTTGACATGCAAGCACTAGAGCAGTGGTGGGCAACTGAGATGATATGGGGCGCCACAAGTGCAGCCCTCGGCATCACTAAAGGGCCGCACATAACATTGATCCAGACCCTCCCATGTCGACATAGCTCAGTATGCGGTGGACCAGATCCCCATAGGCAGACAGCACCCAGCCCCCCTCCTGCCCCTAGGTGCAGCGCTCATATGTAGACCTGGTTTCCCTGATCAACATTGACAATTTTACTGATGTAGGACCACCAAAGTTTATTAGGAAAGCCGGGTCAGGGTGTGACCACTTCACAGGTGAGTCGCTATGCCCTATGCATTAACAGTTTTGGGGGCCCCATGTGGAGGACCAAAGGGCCGCAGGTTGGGCACCTAGGCATTAGAGGCCTCCTACATCAGCCCATCAATTAGAAGGGGGCGCATTACCACCTGTACTATGTAGTGTGGCCGATAATGTGGCTCTAACGGAGCAAGTGGGGGTCTTATTGGATGCGCTGACGTCAGCACATCCAAGCGCATGGTGTAGTCCTACCCTAACATTTAATCCAATGACCATCAAATGTTTAAAGGCAGATGTCAGTTCTCTGAAGAAGAGGGTGGGAGGTGTAATGGCTCTTTACACTATACATCCATCCATAGGCATACCCTTATATTTGAAGTGCTAGGCATAATGCATGTGTACCCAAACAGCTAGTATACAACCAATGAAGCACTTAAGCTAGCCACACATGGCTCGATAAAGTAACAGATTAAAGTAAAATCGGGCGGCGTGCGCGCTTACGGCTCCCGATTCTCCTCTGATCTGTTACTTCATCTGAGCCATCCACGGTTCCTTCAAGCAGCATCAATGGATCCTGCTCAAAGGACGTCGACCAAACAGGTTTCCATGTTGGAAAACCTTGGTCAAAATCCATTACATTGATTAGGGGACCCACTATCCCCTATTCAATGCAATTGATGACAGCTGGAGCCGGAGACACAGAGCTGCTTAACAGCTACGGATGTGTCTGTGAAGGGGGCGTGGCCAACACGGATCCAGCAAGCTCTGCCGGGGGGGGGGGGGGGGGGGGGGGGCTGGCTGGTTGGTTCCGTGCCGTGTGTCTCCAGCCCCAGGGACAGCGCTGCCAGCCAGCCGGAGAAGCTGGCTGCCGGGGGACCGGGAAACTGGGTCCCCATCATCCAGTAATTGATGTGCTCATGTGGTGCACATTGATGACTGTACGATTGACCTGCAATTAATCACAGCGTGGTGACGTCACCACGCTGTAATTGATCGCCGGTCGATTGCACTGGAATCTACCCGTGTGTGGCCAGCTTTAGCTTTCCAAGTGTTCATTCCTTCAACAATAATGATAATGAGCAGGGGGTGAAGTGAAATGTGTAGATGGCCTAACACCACAAGATATGTTAACAAACAGCTTATGATAATAATTTCAGTAGAAACCTCATCAAATATGGACATGAACATTCCTTCATTTGAAATTTCTGATCAATGTTTGATTCGCTGCTCACTTATCAATGACTGTGGGTAAGTTTACATTTTGCATTGCACTTTGTGTGGCCAGCTTTGAGGGCATTGGTTTTTGTTTCTTAGAAGATGGCCACTATAGGGCTGGCAGTCATCCTGAATGTTTATATTGTGTTTTCTTATTACAGGCCTACCATTCCACATTGATGGAATCCGACACCAAGCTGATCGGGAACATGGCTCTGCTTCCTATTAAAAGTCAGTTTAAAGGACCAGCCCCTCGAGAAAGTAAGTTATCAGAAACATTCCAAAGATTTCACATTCTTGTTCTAATACTTCAAGTCTCAGCTTGCTTCCTCCATAAGATGCATGGTGTGACATCACATATGTCTGTCCATGGGATATCCTCTGATTGCTGAAAATATGGGCCATATGTATTGAAAGTTGTTATTATATTTTATTTACAGTCAGGTCCATAAATATTGGGACATCAACACATCAATTTTTTTTTACTCTATACACCACTACAATGGCTTTGAAATAAAACAAACTTTTTTTTACCTTTAACTTCAGACTGTCAGCTTTATTTGAGGGTATTTACATCCAAATCAGGTGAACGGTGTAGGAATTGCAACAGTTTTCATATGTGCCTCCCACTCGTTAAGGGACTTAAAGTAATGGGACAGAACAATAATCATAAATCAAACTTTACGGCCAACATATTACGCAGCAAATTACATTAAACAATAGTATGCAATAATTAGAAGGGATGGGACGGACAAGGTTGTGATTTCATAATATAAAGATGGCTATATATATTACATAACAGTTTCTGAATAGATGATTGCCCTGTTGTTCTAGCTCCCAGGTGCCCAACCTGCGGCCCTTTGGGCGTTCTTTGGCGGCCCCCCTTGGTCCTCCCCCAAAACCTTACTATTTATTATTGCAAAGGTCATAAGAACTCACCTGTATGGCAATCCCTGGCTGACAGGTCCTTGCCAGGGAACTTCTTAGAGTGGGAAGAGGAGGAGAGGTGGATAACTTACGTGATAGGCGTATGTAAAAGCCAATCAGCGACCTAGATGTTGCCTGAGCAAGTCCCTCTCCTCTTCTCCTCTAGTGTTGGTGGGGCATTAGCCTATGCTCCCTCTATTTCACAAATGAACAGGGGGGGTAATATATATTGCTGCACATAACCTGAGAATAGGGGCATATAACCTTTATAAGCAGTATAGGTTGAAAATTTTATGTGCGGCCCTTTAGTGATGCTGAGGGCCACACTTGTGGCCCTCCATATCATCTTAGTTGGTCACCACTCTTCTAGCTACATAAAAGTTCCCCACAAACATTCCCCACAAACTGTCGTTTGCACTGTATACCCAACCAACTAAATTGCTCAATGTTACAACATCACAACTATGGGACGCATTCCTTACAAGTGACCATTAATCAATTATTGTAATTGTTGTCTAATGGCAGGTATACCTGAATCTTTATCCTTTCAAATAAAAGCCCAAATACTGCCAAAATGATATTTCCTAGTATGGAGCACAGTAGAACCCCTTCAAGGTTTTTGTTGTTGCTTCTATCCTGGCAAGTTAGATTGACAACCTTAAGTTAGATTTACTTGGATCCGCTGTCCTGTTGGCAGGTATTTCCAAGGCATAAAGTGATGATAAAAATAACCCCAAAATGTAAGAATTTCTTCTGTGACAGAAAAGTCTTGGGAAAATAATTTAGTACAGTGTTTTTCAACCTTTTTTGGGCAAAGGCACACTTGTTTCATGAAAAAAAT
>CM070032.1:59457802-59483127 GCA_036250615.1 Ptychadena robeensis
CCATTTCTTCAATTTGATCTATGCGGCAAAGCCAGTCTTCCAGAGATGGAGCTCGCGATTCTCTCCAGAACGCAGGTGTCATTAGTTTGGCTGCATTGAGCATGTGGAACGGCAGTGAGTTTTTGTATTGCTTAATGTGAAGTGGAGTGTGGTGGAGCAGAAAGCTTTCCGGGGTAAATCTTAAGTCATGTCCTGTAACCTCTCTGATGGAGTGGACCTGTTTCCAGTATGCCGTGATCAACTTGCAATCCCACCAGATGTGTTTAAAGGTCCCTAACGAACAACGCCAGCACTTGTCTTCGGCTCCAGGAAAGATTTTGCTTAAAGTGTGTGGGACTCTATACCATCGGGACCGTAGTTTAAAATTGTTCTCCTGTATGCGTACATTTAAAGAGCCTTTGATGGTGAACCACTGGTTTAATGGTAATAAAAATAAATACATAATTTTAGGGTGAGAGAGTAGGCTGTTTGCTTGGTGGCTCACAGATCTGAAAATGAAGGATAACCAGATTACAGTCAAGTGTGTGTAAATGGAGCCATGTATACTCCCCAAAGGAAAGGCACATTATTTGGGGTGGATCTAGAAAACTATTCAAACGTACCATTGCATTTTTAAATCTCATCACTACAGATCTTATATTCCATTAAAAGGGCACTGGTAGCTGTAGTAGAGGTTTTCCAAAAGGGGAATGAGTTAGAGAGCTGCTGAGATGCATTTGCACAGGATAAGTTTTGTTAGAATGCATCTTTTAACCTCCCTGTAGTTCATCTTCATCTCCCTGTAACTTCATCTTGGATCAAACCGGGATCGGGCATAATCACCAGTTCTCCATGAAGCTCTGTAGGCACACGGATGCCCCTAGTCTTCGACATCATCGGTGACGCCAAAGGGGGTGGGTGGGGGCTTTGACGTGCAGGGCTGGACATGTGTAAAGAGGGAATGGCTGTAAACCCATTGACTATTGTTGACTATGAAACTTGTTTATCGAAAAGAAAACTGTTTTTTCCATGCTCTGTTTTTGTTGTTTTCCTAGTTCTTTGGAAAAAAAGTCTTTGCTCAGAGACAATGTGGATTTACTGGGAAGTTTGGCTGATCTTTACTTTCGAGTGGGCGATAATAAAAATGCCATTCTGAAATTTGAACAGGCTCAGATGCTGGATCCTTATCTGATAAAAGGTAAATAATATTTGTAACAAACTGTAAAGCAGTGTACAGACGGCTCGATATTGGAGCTGTCCGATGTTCCCTGCAGCAGCGTGATGAAGTCATCACACTGCTGTCCGATATCGGCGGAGCTGGGGAGACAGCTCTGTTGTCTCTCCAGCTCAGCCGATGCTTTGCATGGAGAGCAACGTACATCGGCTGTATTTAACGGTCATGTCCGATATCCCGGTTTTCGAGCAGGCTTGATTGGTCCCGTGCAAAAACTGGCATAGCCACATATTATATGGGCCAGATAGATGGCCGTGAGCGTGCACGGCAGGGTGGATAAAAATCGATGATTTTTTAAAAAAAATCTAAAAAATCAGATTTTTTTGATTTATATCGATAAAAAAAAAAAAAAAGAAATGCTTTTTGAGGAAAAAACATTACCATCCCAAGGTTATTCCATGATGAAATAAAGATTAGTTTATGTAGAATAAGGCTATATATGTTTAAATGTTTTGGTAAATAAATTCCATAAAAAACATCCCAAAAACAATAGACAGAAGTTGATAATGGCATAAACACATCACCCAAAATTTCCCCTTGAATAGACAAGGGTGAGGGAACGGGCCACTCAATATGTAAGAGCAATACATGTATTATACACAGTGCAAAAGATGAAGTAATGACCATCATATCAATCAGAAACAATGCGCAATGTTGCGGATGTACACGTCTGTACACGTAGACAATTAAAATAGTCCAAATTTCACCCCAACGCGCATTTCGTTGAAGACTTCTTCAGGGGGTACGATATGTCATTTCATAAGCCAAATCTTTTGTGTCCCCTCAACCGTGTCTATTCAAGGTAGATTTTGGGTGATGTGCTTATGCCATCAACTTCTTTTTGTAAGATTATTGGGCAGTTTCTCTGCTACAAGATATTATCACAGTTTTGAGAACTGAGAAAGTAAACCATATCTAAGTACAACTGAAAAGTTGTCCAAATATGATTGATCAGTTATACCTTGGCCGTTAAAGTCCCCTCGCCCTTGGGAATCTCCCAGGGTAAATCTAACAAGAGGAGTAGAAACAGTTCTGTCCTACCCCTACTTGTTTTTTCTATATATTTATTTGGGATGTTGGCCCGAGGACATTAAAAAGTGCAACCCTTTTGTAATTATGATTGATTAACCTAAACTGGGGATAAAAAAAAATTGTATGAAAAGTTGTTGTTCTTAAAATCTTCACTTACTTGCATTTTAAAGTTATACCGGCAAAAATTATTGATTTTAAATCCGTTTGATTTAAATCGCGCCTTACTGACTAGTGATTTAAATCGTGATTTAAATCATGATTTAAATCATGATTTAAATCGGTTTGATTTAAATCAAATCCACCCTGGTGCACGGTGCTCCCAAAAGGCCATCGATCTGGCCCATATCTTCATGTGTGTACCCTGCTTAAATTTGTATCATGAGGAAGTGGCAGGATTGGGGTGATGTAGATGTACATTTTTAGCAATTTATGGTCAAGTAGGTATGACATTTTAGAAGATTCTTGTTTAGTCAGGATTCTGACTGGATGGTATTGTATAAAGAGCGTTGCGAGACATTTATCGTACAGATCTGTATGAGAAATGTGCTCTTAAATGTTCGCAGACAAACGCAATACTTTTATATATACTTTTTTTTTTTTCTTAGAGGGACAAGTATTCAACCCCATAGCGCTGGCTTGGGTTTATGCGCTTTGTTGGTCTTCCTTACAGAATGAAATCCTTATCTCTGTACTGTAAATGTATACCAATGACTAATTTAGCCTTCTAGCTGTAACAGCCAACTGTATAGGGAAATGTTGATCAGCTTGCCCGTGGACAAAATGTTGGAGATTTCCTGTTATCCGCTGTACTGGGAAAGTGCCATACTTTGTGGCGTTTCCAGGGAGCTGTTGCCTTGGCATAGTTTCCCTTTGAATGGTTGGCCTCAACAGACGGATACGGGTTCTGGAGACATTATCTTTGATCCTTTGTTTCGGTGCAGTAACACTGACGCTTATTCTGCTCGATATCTAAAAATATAACTTAGAAATATAAAAGCCTGATAACATGGTGCTGTGTTCACATTCATTTCCTTAAATTATATTCCTTATATGATTCTTATATGCTAGCAACATTGTTTCCATATTGGGCTTCCAATCTCATTATATGTTTGTCACATTTTTACTCTTGAGCAGCTTAACCATTTTTATATGTTGTAAGTCAAATGTTTTTAAATAGAAATTTACAGCCGAGTATAGTAGTAGAGGTCTGTCAATTATTTACATGTAAAAGTAATTGTAAATGTACATTTATTGGCTGCTCTGTTACAATTTTTATAAGACATCTAGAAAAATATGGTAAAGAGTGTGCACAGTGAAGGCTTGTCAAGTAGCCCTGACAAGCTATTGGAGCTTTTGATGGCAACAGACTGTGTAGAGCAGCTTTTCCATTAAAAGGCCACAACAGAGACCACACTGGAAGTACAAAGCTAATGGTAGTTCTAACCCTTCATTGTTTGTCATCATGGAGGGTCTATACCTTTTTTGCTCTAGTACCATGATGCAAGCCTATATGCTGGAATACACAGCTCGATTTTTGAGCCGACAGAGAGCTCGGCAGTAGCGTGATGTCTTCACGCTACTGCCCGGCTTCCCTGATATCGGGAGCCAGCTGTCAGCCAGTCTATACTATGAATGGGGAACCGCGGTTCCCCATTCAAAGTATAGGCTATTGAACAAGGTTTACCAACATGTTGGTAACCTGTTCGGCTGAGCGAGATCTATTGATCTCGCTTGGAAAATGGCATACACGGTTCGATCTTTTCCCCAGATTTCTGCACAGCACAGTGCTGTGAGCACACACGGCGCTTGGCTGTGCAAAAATCAGACAAAAATCAACCTGTGTTTTCCTACCTTATGGCACTCAGAGCCGTCTTTGTTGACACATGTAGACAGAGGAGGAGAGGGGAGGCGATTTTTTTTTTTTTTTTTTTTTTTTTTTTTTTTTTTTTTTTTTTTTTTTTTCTGCTAACATGGTATTCCTGGTATTCCTGGAGCTGGATTCTGGCTGGTGAAATGTAAACAGACAGCACCATACTGATACTGATCATTTAACAGGAAGTTTGAGTTATTAGCCTCCTTTTTGTTTTATTGCATCATAAAAGTACAGCCACGGTCTGGAAACTGGCCATTAACCTCCCTAGCGGTTGTGACGAGCCCAGCTCGTCCAGAGTTTGTGTGAAGAACAAACTCTGGATGAGCTGGGCTCCCATGCATGCCGCATATCCCCAGAAAGCTACGGCGATTCTGTGTACACTGCCGCGATTGCCCGTACCGTGCTGTTAAAAACAGCACGGTATGGGCAGTGCGCTAGGGAGGTTAATGAACTTTCTCTCATGTCTAGTTGGGTTTCCGAGCTACTTGCATTCTCCTCATTCCTGTATTGGGGTGCAAATTTCACATTTAAAAATTTTTGTATAATTTTACACTGCTTTGTGGCTGCGTTTGCATTTTTGGCCAGTAACAGACGTGGTGGCCGCTAGCACGTCCGTTACTGATCAAAAATGCAAACGCAGCCACACAGCAGTGTGAAATGAAAACGAGGCTTTAGAAAGTCTGTGTCTCCTATTGTTTATCTTAAAGTGCCAATACAGCAATTTAACCTGAAAACTGAGATTTTAGTTTAAAGTGGGTGTTTCCATGTGGGCACGCTGCCTCAAAAAGTTTCACCATCACTGGTCTAGTGTTTGTCATTACAGAAATTCTGTCCCTTCCATGTTCATGTACATTGTTTGTCATTATGGAAAGCATGTATAGGAGCCGTTTAAGGTGCTGTGTCTCCAGCTCCGACGATGCATTGCATGCAAAGCAATGGACATTGACCGTGGTTTAGGGTCATGTTTGATATCCCTGTTTTCAAGCGGGATTTATTGGTCCCGCTCAAACAGGGATGGCCGCATTAGATATGGGACAGATAGATGGCCATGAGGTGGCATGACGCTCAAATCGGCCATCGATCTTGCCCATATGTACACGTGTGTTCCCTGCTTAACCATTGTAATAGAGAATGGAATGGTTATCATAATTGGTGCAAAAATCTTGTTTCTTTTCAATTCAAAACAGTATTTGGCGTTTAAGTAGAGACATGGGTCAAATCTGAGAACCCTCCATCCTCAGATTCTTCTGTTTCTTCAAGTTTTAATTAAACTTACACACACAGTTTTTCTTGAATCTTGCTCCCAGGAATGGATATTTATGGCTATCTATTGGCTCGAGAAGGGCGGCTGGAGGATGTGGAGAATCTTGGCTGCCGATTGTTTAACATATCTGATCAGCATGCAGAGCCATGGGTGGTGTCCGGGTAAGTACAATATGCGTGTAGATAACCATTAGTTAGGCACAATGTACTCTGCTTTGGACGGTTTCTTGGCACATCATGAAATCTGTAGATAAACATACAGCACTATTATTTCATAATGCAAGGAATATGAGACATTCGTGCACCATTTTACATGTTCCATTAAAAATTTATCTTTTATTATAAGATCGTTAAAACATTGGGCTGGTATTAAAGCTTTTGTATTGTGCGTTGCAGAAAAACATGCATTAAAGCAGGATACAGACAGCTCGATATTTGAGCCGTCTGATGTACCCTGCAGCAGCGTGATGACGTCATCACGCTGCTGTCCGATATCGGCAGAGCAGAGCTTTGCCTGTAGACCAGCGGTCTCTAGGCAAAGCATCGGACATCAGCTGTATTTACGGTCATGTCCGATAAGGCTGTTATCGAGCGGGATTGATTTGTCTCGCTCAAAAACAGCGATGGGGGCATATATGGGCCAGATTGATGGCCGTAAGTGCGCACGGCGCTCGAAACGGCCATCGATTTGGCACATATCTTATCGTCTGGACCCTGCTTTACTGTTCAATAATGTGATTAACATATATAAATACAGACTTCTCTGTACGACTGGTCTCTAACTACCAGCAAATTTGTGTCGCTAAGCTTCATTCTAAAGCTAGCCATACATGGGTTGACTTTTGCATGATCAATCTTGGATTTCATTGTCTTGAACGATTTAGATATCGATTGCCAGCCTAACATCGATTGTAACACTACACAGTGTGGTGGATTTCTAACACAAGTGATTCCTTTACTTAGATCAGTGTATAGTACAATCGCAAAACAAATCGATAGATCAAAATACCTAGAAAAAACATCAAATACTTGTGAGATCGACTAAAATTTACCATATCCGATCACTTAATCGATTTTATGTTCGATTTTAATCCCTTTTGGACAAAAAAAGTGTGTAGGAATCTATTTCCATATGATCCACTTAAAAAGTTGATCAAGTGGAAATGTCAAGCTTAAGGCAGTGTTGTAAGCCCCCAAAACACTACCCACAATGTTGACATTCTAGACCTACATTGTGAAGGGAAGGTGCTGAATCTTTACTCTGATACAAGAGCTTTGGAAGAAATGAGAATGCTGAAAGTAAGGGAAGTAAAATCCTTAAGAAAATCATCCCTTGCATCAGGGTGTGGGACCTACTGCAAGGGGGAAGAATCCCCAGAATACAATGTTCTAACTTTGAGCTTGGTATCCCTTGTCGCCCCCCTTGAAGCTCCGGGTGCAGGTAAGTGTTTCAGCTCAAGTAGCTTTATTTTGTACCTTTACCTTAAATGGCTGTTTTTAAAAGTTATGGTTTTAATACCAATTGTATTTACTGCTGGTTATTTTTACTTAGTTTCTTCCTGTTTGGTTTTGTTTCAGGTGTCACAGTTTTTACACTAAGCGGCACTCAAGGGCTTTGTATTTGGGTGCAAAAGCAATACAGCTGAATAGTAATAGTGTTCAGGCTCTACTTCTGAAGGGGGCAGCCCTGAGGAACATGGGCAGAGTGCAGGAGGCAATTATTCATTTCAGAGAAGCCATCAGACTGGCTCCCTGCCGGCTGGACTGCTGTGAGGGTGTGTATAGAACAGCTGCACTGCCTGTGTAGGGCGAAAAAGCTTTGAGTGGTTTGTTGTGGGTGTTTTTGTTTTATTTTTTTTTGTAAACCTATTGACTGTGTATGCATGTTTAAAACTATGGCGACTGGAATGCAAAAACATAATTTTTCTCTTGATATATTGAACGTGTTAGAAAATTAGAGGCAATTGGCTGTTCCTTTAGGAAGGACAGGCTCATAAATGTAAAAGTTCTGTGTGGGCGATCACTGCATACATGCCTGCACATATCCAGAGCCATTGGAATAAAGCAGCAGGGAGAATAGATCTGGGTGATAAACCTTGCTCCCAACTTAAGCTAGCTGTCACTTAAGTTAGCCATATACATCAACTCCATACATTTTAAATAGATTGCTTAATTTTAAATATATTAAAAGTCTAAAATCGTATCCAGTTATGTGTTCATTAAACATATATTGATTTCCCCCTCCATTAAAGGTTCACTAAAAAGCTTATTCCCATCACAAGGCCTATAATAAGATATCTCTGATTACCTTTGTCCGTATTGATTGAGTCTGTGACATTTAGGTACGCTTTACAAACAATCATTTTTACAAACCGCAAATCTGATTGGGATGAAGTCCACTGCTATCCTATTACTCTTGTTGGTTAGTTTGTAGTTTAAACCATGGAGGGTTGTCTGTTTCTCCATCTAGTTTGTATGCAGCAGTAATAGAATGAGTAGTGACTGTAAAACTCGTATAACATCAGTAGGTACAGCCACGGTTATCCATGCAGTATGTGCAGCCCTTCCTTGACGTATCTGTTCTGTATGCGCTGAAAGTGCACTGTGATTGCTCATTAATGACTTCACACATTCCGCTAGAATGAATAGTACTCCATTATTTGTGAGCTCTCTGAAGCATGGTCCTGGAACCATCTGCACAAACACATTTACATGAATTTTATCTTTTTTAAATGCATTATTTGTTCCCTGTCACTAGGTCTTATCGAATGTTATCTGGCATCCAACAGTGTGCGGGAAGCTATGGTCATGGCCAACAATGTCTACAAAACCTTGGGAGCTAATGCCCAAACACTGACTCTGCTGGCAACAGTATGTTTGGAGGATCCGGTAACTCAGGAAAAGGCTAAAACCCTCCTGGACAAAGCTCTCTTACAAAGGCCAGATTATATCAAAGCTGTGGTGAAGAAAGCAGAGCTGCTTAGTAAGTTGTGTTTTCTCCATCAACCCTAAACATCGTCAGAATGTTTGGTTACAATGCAATCTGTATTGGTTTCCACCCACCCATGATATTCATATAGATTGAAAAATACAGTATGTATTGAGACTAAAATATTTAGACTATAAGATGCACTTTTTTACCATTAAAATCAATGGGAAAATGTCCCTGTGTCTTATGACCTGATTTATGTGTCCCAATCATTCTGGAAGCAATAGTTTTGCATCCCAGGTGACTGGAATTAGTTTCACTCCAGCCAAGCCAAAAAGCCACTGCCAAGAATGCGATCTAATCTGCACAAGCAGTACCTATTCTCCGAACACACTACAATTAAATAGCTTAAGGCCCCCCTATACACCATACAATCAACTTTTGTTTTACCAAAACCATATAATATGAGGACCTTTCTACAGCTTCCAATCACTATGTATTCTATCAGGGCGAACCCAGCACTACATAGTTGTTGGTAGATCTAATGGAAATTGTATGTAGTGATCTAAATGTGTATAGGGGGCTTAAGTTGTGTATTTTCATGAACTTTCTCAGACTGACTCTGAGACTCCTATCTCGTCCCATATGTATATAGCTGTTCATGGGTGAGTTGTTCGTTCCAGATTGTAAAATGTGAAACTACATACGTTGATCAGCATGTTCAAAGAATGGGTACTGCTAGTGTATAGAAACGAGCTAATCTTTCAGCTCTGCTGGAACTACCTCCTGGCACTATCCTTTGACTTAGCTGGAGGACTATAGAGTGAATACTGCATGGACCAGACGTGCCTACTTTGCTCGAACATTCTGTTTCTAATTTTTTCTCCAAAACTATGGGGAGAATCTTATAGTCTGGTCTCCCTTGTATGAAAAATGCAGTATGCCTTGGTGTGGCCATGTGATGCAAATGGACTCCCCAAAGGGTTTTGTTATGTAGTCTGCATTTGTATTCACACTCTATGACCAGTTATAAAGTAGGTAGGACAGCTGGGTATAAAAATTTTACAACCTCCCATTCCATGATACTGATTAGTGATTCTTTACTGCAGGTCGAGAACAGAAGTATGAAGAAGGCATATCTCTGTTGAGAAGTACCCTTGCAAATCAGAGTGACTGCGTCTTACATCGGATGTTGGGTGACTTTCTTGTGGCTGTAAACGAGTTTCAGGAGGCCATGGATCAGTACAGCATTGCTTTGAGGTATTTATCAATGCAGAATCATTTTGTATCAGTTACCGTGAATAAGCCAGTAGGGAGGGAAGATCACCAGGAAAAATGTCTAAAGAAAAAAAAACCTATTCCAAGCATTTGAAAATATTTTCTAATTTCTTTGTTCTAAAGGTCTCCATACATATTACATCTGACAATTGTACAATTTTTGTACAATCATCTTTCAGTTTCAGCAAATCAATGGACCAATTTAAACTATTCAATCCATATGTATACAATCTGGAAGGCCCTTGCACTACACACATAGTAATGAAAATTGTAAAAAGAGATTGAAAGGTAATGAGGTTTGTGTGGGCTTGGGTCGATCGCTGTATGGACCGGCACAAGTCAGAAGTGTATTCTGCTGTCACTGTTGATCTTTCTTAAAATGCTACTTCCCTTTCATCCATACTCAACAGAAAATTTCCCTTTTTTTGGGTCAGTGTCAGATTATACTAAAGGCAAACACAGCCAGAAAAGATATATTATCTCACATGGAGGACAACAGAGGCCGCTCCTAATTCCAGTGAGTGATGAGTAGTGCAGAAACATGCCCATCTCTCTATATCATACTTTTCCTATGGTTTTTCTTCTCAGGCAACAAAAATCTCTGTTAACTTAAAGAAAAGAATTGAGAAGGTTTGTCATTTAGGTTGCACAATGCAGTGGATGGAATCATGTGGGGTGATGCAGAGAATTATACTCCTTTACATCTGATGCTAAATTGCAGCATCCTGCAGCAAAGCAATAGAGCATGTGCAATACAGAACACTCTGCAGCAGGCAAGAGTCACCTTTTCAAGCAGCCATCCATCCTGCGTCTCCGTGCACCATGATGTACATCTGCATAGAATAATCATTTGCTATGGCATTTTTCTTGTATGAGTATTTGTCATTTCCAAATAGAATTCAGTTACTATGTATGTATGGGTTACTATGTTTGTAATGCCATACATATATAATATACATACAGTATGTACAATGTCCCTTTACCTCTGTTCCTTTGAAGTGGATATATGCAGCATGTGAGTAGTTCTCATTTGTACATTTTGGGAGATCTGTGCAGCAGTACGCAGTTTCCATATGATCCCTTATTTCTGTCCCTTTTTATACAGAGCTAAACAGCAGGGAGCAACTTCAATGTGTCCCCATATCTCTGTTGTATTGTAAGAAGAGCTATATATCGGGGGACTGAGCAGCTAGAACACAACCCTTCAAGTTGTATCATTTACGGGCCAAAAGGGGTCAAATCAGAGAAGTTTAATTTCATAGTTAGCATTGACTTTCACTTCTAAGTGTATGTGCATTCAAACCCATTTTTGAATAGTAGTAGTAAAGGGTTTAATCCTATGTTTCAATTAAAGGCTGTCTAAGTCCATGCCAGAGTGTTTAACCAATTCGAATAACCTACAGTATCTATGTTCTGGTAACCAGTGTCACCAAAAGACTGTGGAGAACTTTTAATAGGGGCACCTGTTTCAGAGGCAGTTGTCTAAAAGTAGAAGAAACCTCTTGATTTGGGGAAATTCCTTTTTACTTTCTGGTGATAAAGGGCATTTTCCCCAGAAGTTGGAAAACGTATAGGGTTTTAAAACTTTTGGTGTTGCATATAATGTAAGAAAATGTTCAGAGTTTGTACATTATGTAATGCACTTACACACTTGTTTTCAGTTTGGACCCAAATGATCAGAAATCGTTAGAAGGAATGCAGAAGATGGAAAAAGAAGAAAGCCCGACAGATGCGACGCAAGAAGAAGATGTGGATGACATGGAGGGGAGTGGAGAAGAAGGGGACTTGGAAGGCAGTGACAGTGAAGCGGCACAGTGGGCAGATCAAGAACAGTGGTTTGGAATGCAGTAATGTGAAGATGTTACCATTTTCTATTTTACTTTATTTATCCAGATCATGGGATCGTCTGCAGAACCTTTTGCTATTGAAATAACCTTTTTATAAATCCCTGCTGTCCATGTGTGGCATTACCTGAGTGCAGATAGTGACTTGGCGCTAAAACGAATTCTCCAAACTGGGCATTTTCATTATGTCCTCTGCAGACATCTCCAGTAGGGATAATGGTATGAGCTTTCAGTGGTAGTTCCCATTTTCCTTTATTGTAGGTACATGCTGGAATATGATAAAGTTCCCTTTCCTACAGGCCAGTTACTTATTTTGCTCATTTGTTTTGTGTCCTCCCAAACCTATATTCAGAAAGGCTTAACATTCCATTGCTTGCCTTCGCTTCAGAGTTAGTTGTCAGATTGTCATGCAAATCCATTGGCCTCAGTCAATTAACATTATAGGTCAGCAGGAGCAGCCCACATTTTTCTTTTGGTACAGGTGTCCTATCTATCCCTATATATGTTTCTTTGTATAGGGTCATTTAACAATGTCTTGTTAGAAGAGGTCTCTCTTTGACCATTTTTAAACCAGTCTTGTAATATAATCCTAATTCTTGTTTATGAGAACACTTTCTGTGACATTTTAAGGACACCCATACATACGCATAGACCAAGGTTCTTCACATCGCTGTCATAAGGTCTTCAAAAAATTTACACAGGGTACAATCCATACATCACATTGGCGGTTGTACAAATTAGGAGAGGAAATACAAAAATATGCTGGGACATTTGTTGGTCTATAATGACTTCTGTTCACTCTCCTGGGCATTGGTTCAGTAAGACATGGCAAACTATGACCATAACACTGGAATACAAGTACAACCATTTAGGTTCCTGTTCTCTTGCAACAGTCGGGCACCTGCAGAAAATAAAACAAACAATATAATGATCTAAATAGAAAAAAAAACTCTTAGGAAATTGTTCCTCTTGTGTCTTTATATGAAGGTAATGAGATCAAGTTAGACACATGGTGTGATGTATTTAGTTACTTGGTACTCTACCAATGCAATTTAGCTTAGCAACATCTCCTCATTCAAAACAGTATTTAGTATTTCCATAAGTTCTTTACATCGTTGTGATATTTGATGTGCATTTTCATATAATATATATATATATATATATATATATTGTATATAGTCTTTGAACTCAAATGCTAGTTTGCTAGTTGTTGGCCTGTCAGACAATTATTGTAAAAAGGATTCAGTACTATGTGTAATTTAGCTTGAATAGGATCTTAAAAGAGCAATGTCAGGTTGTATACAATGTATACTGAATTTCGCTATACGCTGAATAGTGCTTTTCTGTTAAATAAACATTTTTAAGTGATGTTTTTATTTTGTGTTCTTTATATGAATGTCTTGGATACTTGAATGACATGAATTTTTCTGAAACTGAAATGTTAAACTTGTTTTGCTAACTAGATATGGTCGGATTTTTCGAGTTGCAAAGCCCCTGAATATGGTATCATCACCAAAGTTGCTGGAGATATGTACAGAAGGGTTGGGGGTATGCTACAAAAAAAAGTATGACTCCAACACAAATTAAGTTTAAATTCGAGTAAAAATTTTGAAAATCGTGATTTTGACTTTGTTTTTTAACTTACTTATAGAGCAAAACTTTTTTTTGTAAATGTTCCCACAACCCTTCTCTACTTCTTCAGCAATTTTGGTAATAACATTTCCCGAGGCTTTGCAATCATCTCACAAAGTAAGCAAGTTAAAAAAATTGACCATCCCTACTGCTAACCACACAGGGTTTCTCTGTAAATGAAGGGCTGGTCTACAGCTAGCCTATGATTACCTTTTAGAGACTACAGTTCTTGGTTGTGTCATTTACTCTTTAAGGAATCCCCACCTCTCCCTTTTTGTATTACCCATAATATCAGAAAAGCGCTAGGCAGAAATAAGGAGCGGGAGCTCTTTATAATGGATGTGTTTGGGCCTAATAGCTTGTTGTAGATGTCCCAGAATGATAGCAGTTTGGACATAAATCAACATTTAAGTGGGTAATAGTGATATTTATTTGCAGTGCAGAGGTATCATATTAAATAGTGCTTGTGTTCCCTACAGATTGGAGATATCTGGGTCTTGCACAGGTTGTGTCGGACCTCTGTAAAGGATACTTCTGTTGCACACTGTATTGATATTGATTGTGCACAACCAGGCAAACAATTGATGTCTTCCTGAAATTGATTGGTTACCTAGAGCAGTGGTTCCCAAACTGGGGGGCGCAAAGGTATTCCAGGGGGGTGCTCATTCTGAACCTGTGTTTCAATGGGGAGGGGGGGCTCGAAAATTTTCCTAAATAGAAAAGGGGGGCCCTGCATGGAAAGTTTGGGTACCACTCACCTAAAGCATGGCAGTGCATTGGCTAGCTCATCCATTCTTTAGGATTTTCAGCCACAAATCGGGTGGGCCCACCTGGACATATCAACCAGGAATCTACCGCATGTCGGATCGCACGGTGATCCAACATGTTGGTATATTCATGGCCGGCACACAAAATTTGGCCGCCGATCAGCTAATGGGCCCTCATCAATCTGGGGAGAATCGTCTCGTCTATGGCAACCTTTACAACCCCTAGCCATAGTGAACATGCTCAGTCACATTAAAGTAAGGAACAGGGAGTGCTCTATTGGGTGGAGGTTGAGGAATTGGTATCCCTGATCATTGTTTAATTCATATAGTGATAAAATGTCAAGTGAATCTTTTATTATTTTTTTCTTTCAAATTGTAACTTGAAGGACAATAAATCCTCCCCATCTGTTAGTGTTGGGACAAGCAGTGGATCAGCAGCAGATGGGTAGAAGCAAGTTTTCACCATTGGATGACATCCTTTTCGAAAACATCCTAGAGCTGCCAGATGTGAGCCTAAGCACAGTATTAACGCTCATATCGGACTCTCTGAACTTTCAACATTTCTGAAAGTAAGGCTTAAATAAAAATGTTAGTGGAAAGCCAAGTTCCTGGTATTTAGATGACATTCATCAAATCAAAAGGGCTAATATATTTGTCACAGGCTTGTGTGGAGCAGGGTAGCCATGAAAAGTTCTTTGTTCTTCTACAAACAGGATTAGGTGCTGACACAATAGCTTAATTGAGGATCACAATCCAAACACGACACTGATGTTCACTCTAGGGTGATGGCTCATTATATTCTTATATATTTATATAATGCCAACATATTACGCAGAGATTTATACAGAGCCATAAAGCGAACTGTCTCAGAGGAGCTTCCCTGTCACTAACGTGGTGTTGAAAGTATCTACCAATACAATCTCCCTACAAAAATAGTGTAGGAAGATTTAAAACATGTACCATAGTCCAGATGTTGTATACAAAGATCCTGTCTCTTTAAATGACAGTCATGTGCTCTCTAGGAATAAGAGCAAGCTGTTGCCTTTCAGCTAAATCACACGGTTATTTTTGTTTTATGGCTTGTCTACAGGCAGGAAGAGATGAGGCCAAGTAGCACAGTTTCTATGGCATTTGGAAAGTTACCCACAGCATCAGAGCCTCAGGATTCCAAAGCTGAACAAACATTAGATCACACAAGTTGTGAACTATAATAGTACATTTATATTTTTATATATATATATATATATATATATATATATATATATATATATACATCCATAACTGTCTGGCTTAAAGAGAAAGGTGTTGCTCTCTCACTGGTACAGTGCATCTGGAAAGTATTCACAGCTTATTATTTATTCCAAAATGGATTCAATAAATTTTTGGCTCAGTATTATTCACACAACACTGCATAATGACAGTGTGAAAATTTTTTAACCTGAGGTTTAGGCAAATGTATTAAAAATAAACAAACACAGAATTCACATGTACATACATACCATATTTTTCAGATCATAATACGCACACATTTTTTTAGGGCAGAAAACCAGAAAAAAAATATTTAATACGTTTTCACATTAATTGAGTTAATGCAATGGATTTAATGAATGCAATATTTAATTCAGCCAGTAGGTTTCACTAGCAGGAGTACATTCACACTGCACATCATGTCACCTCTTCACTGATCAGGAGAAGGGGGGCAGGAGGCTGCCCAGTCTTCTCGGCTCTGCTCTCCCTCTCCTCTCTGGCTGTTCCTGTGTCTGTGAGAGCTGCAGAATGATTGCAGTTTCCACGGACACGAAGAGAGGAATAGATGCCAGTTCATCTATTTCTCTTCATTGCTGATACCAGCAGGGCTTTGGCTATGTTGACATAAGCAATTATACAGTTCAGATGGGAGAGCTGGACACCGGCCATCATCTCTCATCTTGACAGCTCCCTGGCTAATCTCCTTGCCAGAAAAAGTGCCTACGTCTTATGGTCCATACAGACCATTAGACGTAGGCACTTTTTCTCCCCGATATTGGGGGGGGGGGGGGGAGTTCGTCTTATAGTCTGAAAAATATGGCCTTTGCTCAATACAAATTTGGCAATTACAGCCTCCAGTCTTTTTGAATATGATGCCAAAAGCTTGGCACACCTGTTCTTGGCCAGCCTTGCCCATTCCTCTTTGCAGCACCTCGAACTCCATCAGATTGGATGGGAAGCGTCGGTGCACAGATATTTTAAGATCTCTGAAGAGATGTTCAATCGGATTTAAGTCTGGGCTCTGGCTGGGCCACTCCAGGACATTCGCAGTTGTCCTGAAGCCATTACTTTAATATCTTGTCTGTGTGCTTAGAGTCGTCGTCCTGCTGAGAGATGAACCGGCACCCCAGAGTTCAAGAGCGCTCTGGAGCAAGTTTTTATCCAGGATGTCTCTGTACATTGCTGCAGTCATCTTTCCCTTTATCCAGACTAGTCTCCCAGCTCCTGCCGCTGAAAAAAAACCCCGAAGTATGATGCTGCCACCACCATGCTTCAAAGTAGGGATGTTATTGGCCTGGTTATGAGCGATGCCTGGTTTCCTCCAAGTGTGACATCTGGCATTCACACCAAAGAGTTCAATCTTTGTCTCATCAGACCAGAGAGTTTTGTTTTTCATGATCTGAGATTCCTTCAGGGGCCTTTTGGCAAACTCCAGATGGGGTGTCATGTACCTTTTACCAAGGAGTGGCTTCTGTCTGGCCAGTCTACCATACAGTAACCTTCCCCAGATTTGTGCCTCCAGACAATCCTTTCTAAAGCTAGCCATACATGTGTCGATTCCCGAGCGATCGATCAACCATGCGATCGATTCCGGTGAAGCCACAGGCGTCGATCGATCGACCATACAAGTCTGTGCCTACCGCCTTAGGCCACCGATTCCTGGATGATTCTGTTACCAGTCGATCGATTCACAAATGTCAACGCCCCTTGATGTGTGCCCAATCGATCAGAAAACACCAACAGGTTGGTTCTCTGGCCGATCTGATTTGGGGGCCATGTCGATGGGGCGGGGTCGATCGGTCAAGGTGGGCTGCACTCAATTCCTCACCGATCGATCGGCGTGCACGCCCCTGGTGATCGATCGGCCAGGAATTGTGTGGGAAATCGACCTGTGTATGGCCACCTTTAGAGGTCTACAGACAATTCATTTGACGGTATGTTGGTTTTTGTTCTGACATGAACTGCCAACTGTGGGACTTTATATAGACAGATGTTTGTGTTTTCCAAATCATGTCCAATCAGCTGAATTTGCCCCAAGTGGACTCCAATTAGGCTGCAGAAACAGCTGAAGGATGATCAGGAGAAACGGGATGCACCTGTTTCCCCTTCAAGGCAAAGGCTGTGAATACTTATGTGCATGTTCTTTTTCATTTATTTTTTATTTTTAATACATTTGACAAAACCTCTAGTAAACCATTTTCACGTTGTCATTATGGAGTGTTGTGTGTAGAATTATGTGGGAAAAAATGTATTGTTTAAGTGATGCACTGTTAAATGAACTTGTGTAATTTAAATATTGACTGACAATACAATATCACTCATCAGCCAAGTCACACACAGCAGTTAATTAGAACAGCAAGGGGGTGTAGGTCAGGTAATGATCGCCCTGATACTGCTGTGCAACCACCCAACAACCAGGACCTTGGCAATAAAAACTTGTCAGGCTGCCAGTCTTATGTACACACAGAAAATGTCCCTTCAGCTGGTACAAACTGACTTCAATTTGACTTCACACTCTGTTATGATCTTTGCTTATCATTTACTGCACTGTGGCTTTAGCTATTGCGGTCAGTAAGACTTTCTTTACTTGCACATCTTGTTATTGTATAAATAGTTTGGGCCATATTCTAAGCAAAAGTGCTCGCTATAGCTTTCAGCTTGGCTACCTGAAGGGGGACTGAAAGTTGTGCATAGAAATTGGACAAGTGGTTGTCTTGCCCTCTGGGGTCATGGCATGTTCCAGCGCTGCCATGCTGTTTAAGCAATTGGTTATTTTTTTTCAGTACAAGCAGGGACAATTAATTATTGACTTATGGCCCCCATACATGCACAGATATTAGCGGCCGACAGATTAAAAACGATCAATTTTTAGATTGGTCGACTGAAAATTGGTGCATGCCCACATGGTCCGATCAATTAAATTTGATCGTAATTGTGAAAAAAATCGATCAAAACATGATCGGACATGTCGGAAAATTTTGATTGGTTGAGTTCAAATTGAGTACAAATTACGATTCCAAAAAAAATCGATCAAAAAAACCCCCAAAAAATCAATCAAAAATTGGTTATTCCATGTGGAGTATATGTGGATAACATTGTGGATTCCCTCTATAAATACTTATCACTGTATACCTGTGGTTACAGTGCGCGCGACGGGCGTGCGCGCTCACACAAAGGGTGCCGGCCAATACTGTCAGCTCTGGAGAGCAGTGTGATGATGTCATCACGCTGCACTCCAGAGCTGATCTGAGCTGCTCTGTCGGCCCCCACTCGGTACGTGTGTGGGAGCCTTTAACCTGTGTTTGAATAGGAGGGTGGGCTCATAATGTCACTAAATAAAAAAGGGGGGCCCTGCAAGGAAAGTTTGGTAGCCACTGCTGTATACAGTGTGTACATATTTAGGAATCTTTAGGATGGTGCGGGCTGGAGATGGGAGCTGGGAATATGCAATTAAATTACTACTACTACTTTACTACTTTAGCAGAAGATATGATAGGAAATGATGTAAGACCTCCAATAATAAGACAGTCATTAGATGAACCTCCAGCAAGGTATCCATAAACATATGATTGTGAATAGTTTATGCATAAAACCTCTGTCCTCTGTATTCCTGTTATTTTTACCTACTTGAAGTAACCTTGAGTTTTTATTAATATTTTTTCTAATCTGCTTTTCATCCCAAAGGAGTTTTCCTAATTAGAGTGAAAAAGAAATTGGGCTAGATAATCCCAGTAGCGTTCAGATGATTAAGGGGATAGATTTTTGTATTCATTAAGAAGGGTGCAGTGGAAAATTGGCAAGCTGTCAGACCTTTTAAGTGATACAAAGTAGGTCACACCTTGATATAGTAGTGATCCCAGAAAACCATGTCTGCGTGCCAGAAATGTGAGATCACTTTGTTAAAGCTGTAGGTGCTTCTACAAAGATGTTCTAGTTTGGTGGTTTTTCTTTATTTCTGAGCAACAAGGTACCCAAGTTTCAACATAGATTAAATAGATCAGGACTTACATAGCAATGTGGGACACACACTAAAAACCACATCACGTCATTCATAATTGTGTTAAATCAACTTGTGTAATTTAAATATTGACTGACAATACAATATCACTCAATCAGCCAAGTCACACACAGCAGTTAATTAGAACAGCAAGGGGGTGAATGCCAGGTAATGATTTACTTCTGAATGGAGCATATAATATTGAACCAGTTGGTTGGTCCGGGAGATTGCTCAAGTGGGTAATGGAAGATCGCATAGCCTAAAGCAGGGTACAGACATGTAGATATGGGCCAGATCGATGGCCGATTTGAGCGTCGTGCGCGCATACGGCCATCTATCTGGCCAATATAATATGCGGCCATCGCTCTGGCCATATCGGACATGGAGGATAATACGGACGATGTCCGTTGCTTTGCATGGAAACTGCGGGGTCTCCATTCAAAGCATCGGCTGAGCTGGGGAGAGATCAGAGCTGTCTCCCCAGCTTTGCCGATATCTGACAGCAGCATGATGATGTCATCACGCTGCTGCAGGGAACAGCAGACGGCTCAAATATCGAGCCGTCTGTACCCTGCTTTACAGTCAGCATGACAATTAAGCATAACTTGATTGCTCTGGTAAATTTTAGTGCAAAGAAGAAAGTGGGAACAGTTTAAACCACGACATCCAATCAACACAAGTCAACACTACACTGTGGTACATAAAAGAACACATTGTCATTAAAGAATAAATATAACTGTAAAGCTACTCAGCATGCTCTATACTACAAATCCCAGCAGTGCTGTATCAACCATATTAGCTTGTGGATGCCGTTTCAGATGACCCTGCATAACTGTAGTATTTTTATTGTACTTCACCAAGGACTTTTAGATTGAAAATGGAAAGGAGTGGAGATTTTAACACATTTGTTTACAGGCACAATGATCATATGTGCCACAGGGACATAATGCATGTAACCCGCGCTCCAACATGTTTCTCCCTGCCAGCGTGCTTCCTCAGGTAGTATGTATATCCTGCGTGCCAATACCATTAACAAAGACTTGTCACATTTATCTTAAAAAAAGGTAAAATAAAATGTCAGTATCAATGATAATGTACATATGTCAGTATCAGTGGACACTAAACTCAGCAACATAAGTGACTGCACACACAGCAAGTTAACAAACTTACAGTGATTATACCCCCAGGGGATTAGCTGCAAGGATAAGGGGAACCCAGGGCAGGACCACTAGGGGAGAGGCCCAGCCCCCCAGGAGCAAAGCGTACTGGCAGGTGACCAAATAGTGGCCCAGGACCCAGACATCCAGTTGCCGAGGAGGCCAGACGAAACCATCAGACTGTCAAAACAAAAAGCACCAAACATATTATGTACGCTTATTACTGTGTCCCCCCTTAAAGAAAACTTGGTTGAAAAGGGAATCAACATATTGGTAAATCCCTGTTCGTGTCCCATTTCTGTGGATGGGGACTAAAGTATCAAATGGGATTGATTGCTCAAAGTGTTGCACGTTGATTCTCTGTCCAATCAACAAACTTGAGGGTTCATCGATTAAACGGGTATTGACCCGTGTATGCCCAACTTAACTTATGCAGACAAGATATATTGTTGTTTCCATTTCACTAGGCATACTGTCAGAAAAGTAGAGAACCTTTATTCCAGATTCTCAAATTCTCTGAATCCTTGGGGCATTCAACAGCATTACTCCAAAAAGTGACCAGCTCTCAGCCATGTCTCCTTGAGCATTTGAAATGCTCTGTGTGGACAAAACTCCTGCTAGACGTATATTGTCCAACGTTTCCTCGTTATACAATTCTTGTAGAGCCTGGGATGGATGGTCCTCCGGCCTCTCTTCAGCATCTTAACTCTCTTCCACATTCTTTTAAAAAATCGCTTTGTTATTCACCTGATGGACGCTGCAATGGCTATGTGGTTTTCTTGTATCTCAAAAACAATGCAAATGGAAAGCATTCTTGCTACTATCCACAACTGTGGGGACCCCTTCCATAAGGTCAGCCTGGCGTATTTCCCACCTCTAAAGCAGGGTATAGACGCTCTAGAGAGATGGGCCAAATCGATGGCTGTTTCGAGCACCGGCATACTCACGGCCATCTATCTGGCCCACATAATGCGCCCATTGCCGTTTTCGAGCGGGATTAATAAATATATCATATCGGACATGACTGTAAATACGGCCGATGTCCGTTGCTTTGCATAGAGACTGCGGGTCTCCAGGCAAAGCATCGGCTGAGCCGGTAGGAGAGCAGAGCTGTATACCCGGCTCCGCCGATATCTTACAGGAGCATGATGACGTCATCACGCTGCTGCAGGGTACATCGGACGGCTGGAATATCGAGCCATCTGTACCCTGCTTTAGTCTCCTCAAGACAACTTGCCATCCATCCTCACCCATTGGCTTTCTTCCCCACCCCTCTCTTCTATACATTGGCCAAGGCCATTCTTTTTCCAATTTTTTATCTGCCTGTACTGATCTCTTTTTGTTAATTCATTTTTCTGTATTCTGTAAAAAGTTTTAAAAATACCAATGAGGTCAGGGAACCAATGAGGTCAGGCAACCACCGTATCCACCATACAAGCTAATTCAATAGTCTGTACGTTCATTGGAAATATCATGTAACTCTATTATTTATGTTCACACTGCCTCATTATATTCCCTTCACAGTATGATTACTTTGTTTATGCCCATATATTTGTGTTATTTCTGATATGAAAAGAGATATTTTGTTCGGTAATGCCTTGTATGGTTTCTAGCCTTCAAATAAAGAATTTGCATACTGAAGAGGAAATGCCATTTAAATGGAAATTTCAACAAGATTTCAAACACACCAGTAAATGAGCAACATCTTTATACCAGGCCAACAAGATTGGCGACATGGGTTGTGGCACAATCCCTGGACTTTCATTCAAATAGAAATGTATACATTCTAAATTACTCTTTATGTTCTTGTGACTCAGAGTGTGCAGGGTTCTCAATGTCTTGCATGTATGGAAATAAAAGCTTAAATAAGGATTGTGAACTTTCTCCGCTTAACAGATATGTATAAAAGTAGAAATGAAGATGGTTTAATGTTCAGCCAGAAAGTGTTATTGTGAATACTGCTGGGAATAATGTATGTGAATTCTTGAAAGTTTAAATACACTTCTTACTTGTTCCTTCTCTGTGAAGCAGGCATGCACAGGGATCTATAAAGCTATAGAGGACCAAATAAGGAAGGCCTGCTTAGGTTTTTGTTTTACTCTTTTCGCCTTTGGCTTCCACAGATGTAAACGTGTTAGAAAGTAAATATTTGCAGACTCAAGTGTAACTATTAGAAGAGCCTGAAAGAATCCCATGCTTACGAAAGTAACAGAGGATCTCTCATAGCTTTTCCTGTGTCTCTAATGGCCGGGGTAACTAGGCTGCTCTAAGGGGGTGTATAGTGGGGGTTGTGCTTATTTTCCTCACCGTATATAGGCGAAATATTTTTGAGATACAAATGTTTTTATCCATAATTTGGGCTGTGATATCTTAATATTTAGCATAGTTTTGCTAACCAGCAGATGGAGCTGTAAGATGCTTTTTATGTTATCTTGTGGTAAAAGACTGTTTACATAATACAGTAGCTCAAGTAGAATGACAAGATGGCCATGTTCAACTGGAAACCCCACTATTAATCTGAATTTAGATTTTTGTCTGTTTTTCAGGCTATCTGATGATGGCTATGAGTGTATCAATTAAAGGAAAACCTTGATGAGTTGGGAAATACTTAGCATGCAGAACCTGTGGAGACATTTTGGTCAGTACTCCAACACTGTGAACATATAGTGGTCTCTGTATGACATCTTAAGACATGCCATTCAGTGTTAGCTGTTGTGACAGGTTCACTAAACCATCAACCAAGAGAGGACTCTAAAAACTGAATTGGTTTTGTAGGTGGAGGCCACAGTTTTCCCTCCTCGTTTTCCTTTTACTTTTATGTCGTTTTACATTTGGCTAGGGTCAGCGCCACTACATTAAGCATGAGGTGATACCTGAACCCTAAAGAGAACTTCACCAGGATGGCACATCAATACATGTCATTTTCAGAAGATTTGCTGTGTTTAAGTACTGCCAAAACCCAACAATGTGACCTTCAGAGGGCCGCTGGCATGAATGTCTCCTAAGCATATGCCAAAGAAAGTCAGAATTGGCATGTCCGGCACAGATCCTTTTCCACAGATCCATATCAGTATGGTATGGATATACAGTATAATTTTTTTTGTATAATTACAATGGGTGTAATGCCCAGAGAGTTAAGTAGTGTGTTTATATGCAAAGTCCTGTCTAAGGTTCTGCTACCACTGACTGCTGATATTTGATTATGATATCACTGCTAAATTTCTCACTGTTTTAAGCCCAAAGGCCCATTGGTTCTAAAACAAACTTTATATACTGTATTTTCTGGCGTATAAGACTACTTTTGAACCCAGGAAAATCTTCTCAAAAGTCGGGGTCGTCTTATACGGCGAGTGCTGAAACTTCTGAGCCAGAGTAGTCTGCCTGTCAGACATCGGAAGCTCCCCCTTATCCCCCCTTCCTCTCTTCCTCCTCGATGTGTAAGACGAAGCCGATGTACTCACTAAAGGCTGTGGCTCCAGAGACTAAAACTGGTATTGCAGCTGTGACATTTTGATTGCCAGAATTCTATGAATTAAATGTACACAATGCATGCCACAGGTAAACATTAATATAAAAAGGTGTCAGTAAGGGGTGTGAAATTAGAATGTAAATTACTCAAAGAAATAGGACTTTTAAGGTAGTTGGAGATCTGGGAATTGAAAGTCAGAGTAGACATATGTAAGGCCCTGGGTCCACTGCGGTTTCCCTGAGCTGGACAAGAAAATGACACACGCCGACACATTTGCCGGTAGATTTCCCATGACTTGCAGGCAGTTTGCCCATGTCATAAGAAATAAAATTAACATATTGAACGCAAATCTGATGTGATGTGCGTTGGAAGGGGTAGTCTTATACGGCGAGTATACCCCAAACTCTATATTTTAACTGGAAAAGTTGGGGGTCGTCTTATACACCCAGTCGTCTTATACGCCGGAAAATACGGTATATATTTAACATGCGTTGCCCAACATGTGTAAAAATGGATAGGTGTGAACCAGCCACAATAACTACTTCTTTCTGAGCCCAGTTTCTCTAGAATTGCATACACTAGATTTCACAGAATGTAAAATGATACCAGCACATTAACCTGGGTGTTGGCAATGTATACATTTGGTGGGAATGCTTAAGTACGTTTAGAATGTACAGGTGACAGCATCTTATGTACCATGATTGCAGCCTAATTCTTTAATTATACTTTCCCCAGAGTTTGCAGTCTAGGACTTGCCGTAAACATACAATGAGGATCTTTGTTCATTGATATTATTTTTGTGCTGGTATAGTATACAGGTATGTGATCATAACTACACACCATAAATAGCTGTATACACTATATGTGGCACATATTAATTATAGAATGTTGTTCTAAGAGGCACACAAACACTTTCTTTGTATTTGACGCCTGACGCCTGAAATATAAAGGCGAGGCATGTAGTTATTAATATAGACGTCTCAGCATTCAGGGACTGATAGTTTGGTTGTAATAACTTACTCATTGTCTTCATATGAATTCTGGTCTGTGAGCATGTGCCTGTCACATTTGAATTTTTCCGAATACAAAAAAAGCAGCCTAAGAACTTACTGCATCCACTATAAGAGTCTTTTGTCCCTGACTGGATCTATCATCTATTCTGTGTCATTTAATAGTTGCTTGTCCAATCAGAATGTTATGGGTATCATTGTTGCTATCACTGGATCTTGTGAGGACAGTCACCCATTTTAATTCTCTAATGTATGGAGATTTGAAGGGTGAAGTATATGAGCAAAGGACAAATGTACAGGCTGAGTACCGGTATTTTACAAACCTTGAACTTTTAAGCGATTCTGTCCACTAGTCCTCATTGTACAACAATCACATCATTGAATTATAGTAAGTAGTAGTGAAGAAATGTTATTTTACTTTGGGAGTCAGTGTAATGTTTCATCCATTGGACAGTGATATCCTCTTAAATTAGTGGCCAGTATAGTGCTTTAATGACCACTAATATGAGGGGGCAGTACTGTGTTGGTTACACGTCCTGTGTTGGTGGCCAGTACAGGGCCCCCTTATATTGGTGGTCATTACAGAGTTTTCATGTACTGGTGGCCATTGTAA
>CM070032.1:59512345-59532829 GCA_036250615.1 Ptychadena robeensis
CCCCCAAAAGCAGGCTGTGCTTGGTAATGAGCAAGTGCAGGATACCTGTGGAAACCCGTGTACCTTGCATTGATCCTAGCTGTCCTGCAATATTACACTGCAGCTAGTGTGAATGAGTAAAAAGTATTTCATTGCCCTTTTGTAGTAGAACACAGATAACACTGTAGCTTCTAGGATGGAGCAAGAGAGGGCACATAAAAGAACATTTAGAGCACTTAAAACAATGCCCACAACTGTGCATAATGATATTATTGTCTTAAAAGAAAGAACAAGTCATCGATGGAAAGGGCTGGGCTTAAAAAAAAAAAAAAAAGAAAACAAGGTAGACTAACCGAGTTGCAAGCATTGGCACGCTCTATTTTTGTTAATCCCTTTAGATCTGTGTCAAATACATTCATTTTTTCCACAAGACAGGTCAGAGCAGTCTCTGTAGCTTCACCAACTTTCTCATAAACTCCTTTAGCCTAAAATTAGGAAAAAAGAAAAAACATTGCAACAATTATATACAGAAAGCACACTGTAGAAATCACAACATTCTAATGGTAGTAGTACATAATGTCAAGAAAAAGGATCATACAAACCTCATTGAAGTCCAAAGATGAATCATTGCAAAGTGCACAGATGGTAGCAAGCTCTACTAGGCCATCATACTGGTGACATTTTACCAATTTGTCATCTTTCAGCCTATCAACAGAAAGAAGAGATACATTTTTTTATTTTTCCAACAGAATAAAAAAAAAAGTATAGCTGTATTAAATGTTCTTTTCACTTTTATGCAAGCACAATGAATTTTAAAAAGACAAGCCAAGAAGAAAATTAAGAATGGAAAGACCATTATGGCTGAATCAGCATAAGGCATTGCTTATCAAGATGCCTTAAAAAAATAGTTGGCCAAAGTAATGAACTGCACACTGAACATACATGTTTAGACAAGAGTTTGCTTTCTGTGGTTCAACATGGGGCATCTTCTAAAGGGATATTAGCTGGTGCTGTGATTTATCTCTTATTGGAGCAAATGTAAAAATATCTGGTTTGTATCTAACAGGATGCGACTTGACATCAGGTCGATTAGGTTCTGTTGGGAGTCACTTCTTGCCTTCGTTATAGAAATCTAGGATATGACAATGTTAAGAATACTTGTGCTAAAGGAGAAAACATTGACAAGAGGCGAATATCTAGGACTAATGTTCCCTGGATTAATAAAAATGTATCTAAAAAGCCATCCAAAAGCTGTACTTTTTAGATATAGGATGTCCACAGGGATACAACTGTTCCCTAAGCCAAAGCTGATCTAAGCATAACAGAATGATTGCAAGGAAAGATGTTCAAATATATTCATGTGCAAGCAGACAAACCAAAATAACCCATAAAATAAAAAAACATTCAGAGAAACTTACACTTCTCCCATGGGAGCATAAGTGGAGCCCGTTACAGAAAACTCATTTAGAAAGCAATTATCACCTTCAACTCTATCAACAACAAACATCTGTAGAAAAAAGAAGAAAAAAGTCATCAGTAGGGTTTTTTCCTTACAACAAATGTACATTTTACATACATAGAAACAAAAAGGTACACCCATTTACCCAAATATAAATGCTATTTTAAAAAGGTCAGCAACCATTTGAAATAAAATCCAGCATTTGTATTTGAATTTTCAGCAGAGTCTCAAGATGTACAGACAGAAGTCCACTAGATGTCAGAATCCCCCCATAGGCCTCACATACAACAGACATGCTCAACCAGTGCATTTCATTTTGTAGAAAATGAACCTCTTGTGCACAGCGACATATTTACCAACTGAATTCTCAAAAGGTAGCTAAATCTGCCATCATTAGGCAACTGCCATTCTGTTTTTCTAGAGGAAATACATATAAAATGTTTACCGCTTAACCTGCACCAGGACTTGCAGTTCTATACATACAATTGTGCAATTTACAGACTTTAGGCAAACTGCATCAGTAACTACTTCCTTGTTGAACGTCACCTATTAGATAGCCCACTTGCCAATTTGTCAGAAGGAATGATTTTGACGGGCTGTACAATGAAAAAGGTCAACAAAAAGTGTATATTTAATAAAAGTTGTCATTGGATGGGAAGCCCTAACACCTGAGTGAAGTCCACCTGCCAAAATACTTAACCTTGTCCTCCTTCCAGCCACCTTCACTGTGTGACAAGGATGGATCTGCACATGCATCAAAAGTATACCTAGTCTTATAAATACAGCCCATAGATTGTACAGCCGCGGTCCTGTGTGCTGGTTAAACTAAGCAGAGATGCATTTTCAAGGGAGGATGTACATCTTACTCCAAGTAGAGTCACAATAGGGAAAACTGGATTGCTCTAAATCAGTGGTTTTCAACCTGTTTAGATCTGCGACTGCAGAGGTGATGTCACAAAGTGTCACTTGTATTTGGAGTGCGGAAGTGCTGGTGAGAAGTGACAATTCCACATTCCAAAAACTTCTGGCAAGTGTAACGTTTACCACCTTATTTTACCACCCCTTGTGCAAATGATGTGCAGGGTGGGAAGAAAAGAGGGAAGGGAAGTTACACCCCCCATGTTGATAATTTCTGTGAAATGGTCATTCGACCCGCAAGGTGGTCCTGACCCACAGGTTGAGAACCGCTGCTCTAGATGGATTGCATGCCATAAAGGACATTTCAAAAGGGTACAACTGACTTAATGCAGCACAAATCACAGAGGAACTACTTAAAAGGAGATCGGGAAATCTTACGTCAGGAAAAAGACAAAACATGTATACATACATATATAGCTTGGAGTTCTGTTTTAAAGAGTAAACTATATATATTTCAAGTGTAAAACATACCAAAATATACCATGCTAGCAGTGAGGGAAACCTGCAACTAGCTACCCGTTTAAAACCTCTACTTCTGTCTGTTTAACTAGCCATAGACTGTTAGATTTGCGGCTGATTTGGCATGCAGCAATCACAACTCTAATGTACACACCTTAAACCGGCCCATCAATCAGCCCAGAAATCATTCAGACATGTCTAATTGTTAGGTCGATCTCATTACATCCAAAGTAAATAAATACTGGCACACAAAGGGTGAGCGGCTAATTCTCAGAATGACCATCCACGCGTGATAACGTCGGCAGAAAAATGAAATGTCTATGGCCAGCTCAAGCGAAGTCTAAGAGCAGTGTTCTCCCCAAAGCAGATTGGCCGGGCGGCCCGCCCGGGAGATTTTGGTCCCCGCCCGGCACACAAGTCCTCCGCGGCGAGCAGCCTGACAGGCGGCGCCTCCCATTCTTCAGGAGCGCGCCACAGCCACTGAAAGACTCCGGCCCGCGGCACACTACCGGAGCCGCGGGCCGGAGTCTTTCAGTGGCTGCGGCGCGCTCCTGAAGAATGGGGAGGCGCCGCCTGTCAGAGGACTTGTGTGCTGCCGCTGGCCGGCAGCCTATCAGAGGCCGCCGCCCGGCTGAAAAAAAAATCTGGGGAGAACACTGAAGAGGACAACATTTTCACCATACAGGGAGAAATGGAATCTATCCAAAAGGCCCAGACAGCAAAAAAAATCCAGCAGAACTTTAATATACATATATATTCTATACAGAAAACTATAAAATTCTTGGGGACCCATAACTTGCATACTACATGAACAAAGATATAAAACGCTTCCCAAAAATCTGGGTAGATGGTGGTCTAAGCAGACAGCATAGCTAAGCAATAGTTTTGAGGACAGTAGTTAAGTCCTGTATACATTTTTTTTTTCTGCAGAGCAAAATTATGTATTGTCAGGTAAATATTTGATAGCTTAATATACAAAGCTACACACAAATAAATGTAAGTAACCATATGAAAATGTAACATACACATAAAAACTCTAATTTGCAAAAGTTAATTCAGAAAGTCTGCAATTTAGACACAAGCACAATAGCTTCAAAGTGCCCATGCAGGGAAAAAAACCATTAGATTTTGGCACAGAGTTACTTCAGACAAACACTTCCTCTTATTTGGGTTGTTGGCAGGGAAGCACAAGCTCTATATTTGGGTAAAGATATTTGAATGCATATAACAAATCTCTAAGTGGAGAAGCTTTCAAAAACATTTTTGTAACACAGAAAAACTTTGAAAATGCTGTAAGGTAGGTGTAAAGTTTCAGTAGTCTGGTGACTAGGATAGAAACCCCTATGACACTGACTGGTCAGTAAGAAAAGGACAACAGTCATTATCTAAGCAATGTATGCCCTTCAAAAGGACCTCAGCAATCTTTGAAGGTACCCCAGTGTCTCAACCCTTTTGCCACCCAAAAATGTACTGTCATGTTAGCTATTCCAGTTTTAAAAAACAAAACCACCAAAAAACCCAACACCTCGTAAACGGTGGCTAGGATGATTCCCCACTTTTCAATAATTCCTTGAAACATACAAAAAAGTTTAAAGAGCCATTTGTCTGCCATGCCTATTGCAACTAAACCTTGAGGTCCATCTACCAAAAACCCTGAAAATATTCTAACCTCTTATTTCACAAAAGCTTTACTCTGTATTTCTTCTCTAGAGGATGCTCTCTATCCCTTCAACAGCAGGAGGCACAGATTAAGCTTGACTGCATCTCATACTTGAAGCCAAGAGACCTTGGCAATAATTCTTGGAAACACAGAACAGAACAACCCTTAGTCTGACTACAGCAGTTATGAAACGACACTGCAACTAGTCTCTTCCTGAATACTGATCAGCATGTTCTCTTACAATAAGAAAAGTAACCTTTTCACTTACTATAGATTAGGTCAAACAAAGCGCAACAGAAGTTATTTATTGTTTGAATATAAATCGAATTGCAATTACGAAACCTAGGATTATAAAGATTTTTTTCGCTTCTGTGATGGAGAATAAAATAGAAGGTTTGTGTGTCTAAACCAAATCCATTACTTCAAAGTAACTATTCTCCCAGCGTTTGTCCCTCCAAGCAAAAAGAAAAACAAAATGTAACATCTTATGTGTCTCACAATAGCTTGGTCACATCCTCATCTATTTAGAATGCTGTAAGGGATAGAACCATAAAATTGACCAGTCATCCATGACTCACTTAACAAGACTTAACAATGCACCACAGGCTTGGCTGACTGGCACAGAAAGATTAGATTTTTTTTTCTTCTCGGAATCCACCCCCTATCCATCCAAGAAAAACAACTTACATTCAAGGTGACATTGACAGTAAATGCAAAATGACACCACAGTGTCCAATAATATTGCTAAACATTTTCCAAAAAAGCAACAATAAAAGCAAAAAATCAGATGGGGTTGTGATGGGTACACACACTGAGGTTTAATATTATAAGGCTTACCCTACACACGGACATCTGGTTAGTGGTCAGAGTTCCTGTCTTGTCAGAGCAGATAACCGATGTACACCCTAATGTTTCAACAGATGGCAAACTTCTGACAATAGCATTTTTCTTCGCCATTCTTCTAGTACCCAAAGCCAAACAAGTGGTGATAACTGCAGGCAAACCTTCAGGGATAGCAGCAACAGCAAGGGCAACCGCAATCTTGAAGTAATAGATGGCTCCCCTGATCCAAGAGCCTCCATGGACAGGATCATTAAAGTGTCCGATATTGATGATCCAGACAGCAATACAAATTAAAGAAATAACTTTGGAAAGTTGCTCCCCAAATTCATCTAACTTCTGCTGGAGTGGAGTCCTCTCTTGTTCAGTTGCCACCATCTCATCTCGAATCTTCCCAATTTCAGTGTTGACTCCTGTTGCGATAACTACTCCAATTGCTTTGCCAGCAGCGATATTCGTACCCTACGACAATAACAAAACATAAAATTAGGCTAGTGCAGTAAAATAAATATTATATATATATATATATATATATATATAGGGGGAGAAAACCAGGAGTAGTTTGGAGGTTCTGCTTATATTTGAAGGAAAACAACAGAATGTACTTACAGAAAAGAGCATGTTCTTTTTGTCTTGATTTACGGCACGTGGGTCAGGGACAGGGTCAGTGTGTTTAATAACAGACACAGACTCGCCTTAAAAACAAGGAAAGATTTTCATTCAGCCAAGAAACAACGAATACAATAATCTTTGAATGAATGCCAATATTTGAATCTAACTATTTCTCTTATACAATTAAAACACAACAAAACATAGAATAGAACAAGATCTGTATCACCACAAAAGTGGTCAAGTAGGCTGTCTCACAATTATTAAACAACTGGAAACCTTTTATAAGTATGGAACTTACTCCTTCCATTAATTAATCTATGCAATCAATTGACGTATAAAAAATATATATGCAACTAGAGAGCTAAACAGATCTGAAAATGTAAAAACCTCTACACAATCCTAAAAATCCTGATTATACATACCAGTTAGGATGGATTGATCGACTCTTAAAGTTGTAGACTTGATAGAAGTTAGCCGTATGTCTGCCGGGACTTTGTCACCAACTAGGAGAAGAAAACGTTTTTTTGTAAAAAATTTGGGTGGGGGTGGTTTTGGGGAGTGTGTGAAAGAGCAAGCTAAAACCTAAAGCCACAGAATCCTACTTTAGTAAAAACGCAGCTTGTACCACTTGTGCTGTCCACTCTAATACAGTTTCAGAGTCCTTGGAAGGTTTAAGACCCCCCATACAGCAGATGAGCCAGGGCCAATAGAAGAGCGACGAAGTGCAACGTGATGACGACATCACTCAATATCGGCGGGCACCCTTTGTGTGCTGGACGTTACTTTGCATGGGGATGCCGGCATCAGGTAGAGATTTACAGACATGTTTGTTCTCTGGCCGACTGAGCTTCGGGCGACTGATCTATTGCCCCATGTGGGCACCCGTGATCCGCAGCCGATTTTGACGCCAGCCAATCGTTCTGCTGAAAAATTAGCCACAGATCGCTAGGTGTATGGGAGCACTAAAGGCAAGGCTTCACTGCATGTTTTTAATGGGACTGTTCAAAGGCTCAGATTCTGGTTTGAAGAACTCTGCTTACTATTTTACAAAGTGCATCACACTGCATACATGTTCTAAGCAACTGGACGCTCCACATGTGTGCATTAGACTTGATTTTTAGATGCATGTAGCCCTATAGAAAGCAATAAAAAAAAACCTGGAAGACTAAAAAGAACCAACTATTTTGTCTGCTAACATTAGAAGCATTAAATCATTCTTCCTGGTCTCCTGTAACCACCTAGATAAAGCACTGTATGGGAATATTATCTGAAACAATTCAATCTGTTTATTGTTTGGAAGAACCCCTGATGAAGCACCTGTGTGAAACACGTTGGGTAACGCTACCATGCTGCTTATAAACAAGGTTATGCAACAATAATTTTATATACCCCAAAAGAATGTACTTGCTGCAATAGGAGTATGAGAGTATACAGTGATTTTAACCTCCCTAGCGCACCGCCCATACACTGCTTGACATTTCCTTCCTCACTCTGCCCCTCTCCACACCGCCGGTGTCATTAAGGGCGTCGGCGGGAAAGCCGGAGCTCCTCCATTAACATGGAGGTCTATGGCACCCACGTGTCCCACGATTGGGGCGGTGCCGAAACCCTGGAAATGCTGCAGCGATGAATACAATCGCTGCAGCTTTCCATGGAGGTATCAGCTGCACCCGGTGCCCGGTTCCCCTGCGGTTGGGGCAAGCCTGAACGGTGAACAAACTGGGTTTGTCTCAACCGCTAGGGAGGTTAATCATGTTTGATTGTTTATGTAAATATAATAAATTTGGATTATTTTTTATCTATTTAAGTTGTCCTGTAATAGATCCAGAGGTTTATTCCTCAAATGAAATTGTTGTATAGTTAGGGATGTTGGTCTTTATGAATTGGTTATCCCCCTATAGTATATGTTTTAACTGCTGGCTTTTGCAAATAAATTTTTAATCGCATTAAAAGTCAAGGACAAATTTTTAGTAGGCAATTTCTGACATTTGGACATTTTTTAACTCTGCATTGTATACGCCAATATCTACAAAATGCTCTCCTCTACGAGAGAGAATTGACCCTACCTTCACTTCTCTGTACTCTGTCCCTGTAGTATAAGACATCCCTTGTGAGAGTCCTTATGCAATTACAAGTAATAACTTGTTATGAGGTTTGAATTCTTAAACACCTGCAGTAAATCTTTACAGGTTACAGCACCCATAATTTACCGGCCCTTGTGAATCATGTGTGGGAAAACAAATATTAAAATGGGTGCCCTTTAGATTAAGGATATTTACAGTTATTTAAAAACACATGGGGAAAGCAGACGCCTTGCCAATAGCTCACGACTTTTTTGCCCTCTAACTAGGCATATCTATACAATCACAAGCTCACTAGTACATATTTAGATGTAAAGCCTGTGGCATTATGTTTGACTAAAGTGAACCTGACACCAGACAAAAACGCAGACAGAAATATTAAATTGCAGATTCAAGTTTTGTAGCCGTTCTCTATAGCAGCCAATAGAAACTGAAAGAGACCACTCCAACAACTGTCACCAAAGCCTCATATAACCCAGTGCTCCTCACCTTCAGACCTAACTGGCACTATATTCACACATGTATGTTTGTTCTGAGGAGACCAAATCTCAAACCATCTGTACCCTGCTTAAAGCCTGCCATACACACGCCGATTGGCGGCCGATTTTGCCGCCGACCGACAGGTGTCTTCATGGAAAGTAATGGCCGGCACACAAAGGGTGCCCGCCGATGTTGTCAGCTCAGAATAGCAGCGTGATGACGTTATCACGCTGCTATTCCGAACTGATCTGAACAGCTCTGTCGGCACCCACTCGGTGGGTATATGGCAGGCTTTAGAATGGCTACAGACAGAATCAATGTTCAGTGTTGTCGAAACTTAATATATATTATGTCAAACACTGAAAGCAAACCGACATGTCAGCACTTTTTATATTGTTGCCATTAAAAGTAAAGCAACATCATTATTTCATCATTTTACTGGGTACTATTGTCTGCAGAACAAAAAACAACAAGGGAAATCCTCAGCAACACATCTATGAGAGTTTTTGGATTTTCCCAGCCAGATCTCCATTATTGGCGCCAAACCCCCCCCCCCCCCCCCCCCCCCCCCCCCCAACGCATTTCGTGGTAAGCAAGGCCACTTCAGGATGATATTTTGTATAAGAAGGTGGTGTCCTGTGCCTTATTCTCTTCGCTCTACTTAAACCTGGTGGTTGGTACAGGAGTCCCTGAACCCTCAGAGTACAAAATACATATTTCCCTTTAGGCAAACACTTACATTTTTCTTGTTTCTTCACCTATTACCCTATATGAGCTACAAAGTAGGGGCCTAGACAAAAACTCTCACAACTCACAACCTTCTTTCATCAATGGACAACTGTCCAAAAGAGGATATTTAATAGATGAATAAATATTGCAGTAACATCAGTCAGGGTGCCAAAAGTAAAAGATACTCCTAACATAGTTGCATGTAAAATCCAACCTGCCTTCACTACAAGCCAAAAGACCAGTCCCAGGTAGTGTGATGCATGAAGTGGTTTGTCTTATTTTGACTGGCAGCCAAGCAGAGATGTGACTAATCTGTGTAAGGCATTGAAAGCAAATGGCACGCAGCACTTTAGGAGCTTCTCAGCCCATTCAGAGTGAACAGGATTGATATGTGCATTTGCGCAATACAACAGTGTCAATAGGCCTGGAAGTTTTTCAATGTGAGATTTCAAAAAAGAGTAAGCAGGAACCCCAAACATATCATTAAAGCTTCTACAGCAGGCATAGCAAAAGTCAGGTCCATGGGCCAAATGCGGCCCTGATTAGAGTTTCCACTGGCCCACAGTCTGAGTCATAAAATCAATGATATACAGAGAGGACCCCACACTGGGGTGACACTGTTTTACTACTAGAGGAGGGTAGCACCAAACTTCCCAGCCAGACTTTGTGCACATAGCTTAAGGACTTGTTTCAAGTGCATGACTCCCATCTCACCCAAGAACCACAGCTTTAATGTCAGTGTGAGTTCTAGCAGGGGCTTCGTCTTGAACCCCCACACCTCGGGTTTACACCGTGCGGTACCTGAGCAGTGCTGGGAATCTCCATAGGCCATAGATAGGGGAATGATGAGGACTTCTGGGGTTAGTTAAAATATAGCTGGGCAAACTGCAAGTCCGAGCATACCTAGGGGCAGTCTTTATCAGTGTTATGGCAGTGAATGGCTAATGCTTTACAAAAGTATATGTGAAGAAAAAAGATCTGTCCCATGTATCGTTTACTTGCATTTAATGCATGTTGTGCTGAATGGTCGACCCCGCCATTTCACTTCACATTACCTGGGCCACTTTGCAAAAATTTGGACACCCCCGTTTCAGAGGAACTCTTGTTCACCACCTCCTTCCACACGAAAAAAAAAAAAAAATAATCACACACAACCAATTTCGTAAGGAAGGGCACTTGGATCCCTGTGTATACATTGTATGCATAAGGATGGGGCCCATTTGGACTACACACACAGTATGAACTGTAGAGTGAGTGCCCACATATTTTTGCTCGTAATACAGGTTGCAGGTGCAAGGACCGTTGATTCCTATGGAACATGCCCAAAAAGGTGTCCATAGGCATATTTTTGACACGTCCAATAAGACAGGCCTGCATATGCCATCATATCTAACTGTGTTGACATTGATGCAGCGCTGACGCACATCTCTGTACATGTCCATTGTAAAGAATACCATTGGCCCTCAACTTTGTCCAAGTTTAAAATTTTGGCACACTGGGAATTTGAGTTGGACACCAAACAAATCATACTAAACAATGTTGCATGTAAGAATGCTCACTGTGGCTTTTGCAGACCCTTTCATGTCCGTTACATAAGCTTAGAGTAAACCTGCTCTCATCCATGGAAAAGCCAAGAACACCAGTCATGAAGTCTGTTTCTAATGGTTTAGTCAGACATTCATGCCAGTGGCCTGGCTGGAGATCACTTTGTACAGCTCTGGCAGTATGTGCCAGGAGGAAAAGGAGATACTAGTCTGGCCGATTGGTTTACAGTCCTGAACAGTTCTCCTACAGTAACTACCTGTCCTCTTGAAATCTTCTACATGCACCGTGCTGAAAATCCCAAACCTTCAGGCAATAGCACATATTAATGAGCCAGCCCTGACTGATCATAGCTCTTGATTTTATGTTAGATAGAGTTGATTTTAAGTCTATAAAATTCAGATTATTATTTTCAAACAATCCAGATTGATTTTACTGTTTAATTAAACCAAAACAGACTTGTGTATAATTATTTTAGGTACTTCACATCCCAGGTCAGATTTGCCTTTTCCTTGTATTGGAAGACCAAGCCAGTTCTTTCCATAAGGAACCTAAGGCTATGTTCTCACTTAGGCAATTAATCGCCTGTGCTGGCGTTTTTCAATCGCCTGCCAATCGCCTACACTACTTTCAATGGGCTTGTTCCCATTGATTGGATTGAAAATCGCCATCTCAGGTGATTAACTGCCAGCGCAGGCGATTAATCGCCTAAGTGGAAACACAGCCTTAACCTGGAGCATACCACACAATATATAAACAGCTAAAAAGACAAATCCAAAAACTTTGAATGAAGTTTTGAGGGACAAAGACTGGATAAAGTTAGTAAATAGGAAAACAACCAAGAAACACTGCAAATGAAAAACACTTACCAATGCATAACCACTAACTTCAGAACAAAATTAGATCATCTCATTGAAAATACCTGCATCTTCCCAACTTCCTTTACTTGGTCATATACAGGACAATTCATGAATTATAAACATTTTGCAAATAATTAATAAGTGTTCATTCTCAAAATAAACAAAAATCATCCAAAGCAGAAGATATTAAAGATCTTTGTTTTTACAGAAACCCTTTTGAATGCATAGACTATGTGCTCTGCATATATGAAGCTAACACACCATCAACTAATCAGCTCCAATCAATCATTTGTGCTTTGAAACAGCCCATCTCAGCAGTCTAGTATACAAGACTAAAGCCTAGTATCACCAGATTAAGCTCTGTGTGTGTTCAAGACCACAGCGTGCATTACTTAATACAATTTACATCACAACTGCTTTTTGTATTTCGAAAAAAATATGAAACTGGAAGAGGTTTCGTGGACATCATAAAACAGATCTATGACACCCAGTCATTTTCACTACTGTCACAGAAGGCTAACGGGTTTGGACATACGAATGTCATTGGCATACGGCCTAGAATTCCATTTCAAGATATGCATCCCTGTGTGAGGTGCTCCATTTCCCTACATGGACATCTCTAAAAAAATTCTATGGCAAAGTCCATACAATACTAAACATAAAAGGTATTAGCAACACACTCCATATACATCAGTAACTTAACATGAGTGCGGCAGGCACTCAATAAATTGTAGTGATGTCTGCTCTTAAAAGCAATGTGACATTTATAGACGTTAAAGATTCAAGCATGCAAAATGTTCAGCTTTAAGCAATCACATTTCACAAAGCAAAACCTACATAGGGATCACAGCACTGAATCGAAAGTCCTAAATATAAGCATAAAAGGTCAAATACTAATAAGGGAAACATGAGATTCACCTATAGTGAAGAACTAAAGATGTTTCATTGCATAAATCTGCAGCGTAGATGACGATGATGAAGTCAATAGCATCTGAAAAGCATTTACTAACCAGCCTTGTTATGTGCAATGTCTACCCTAGAGCACTGCAAAATGGAAATCTCACCTGCAACTTCAACAATGTCCCCAGGAACGATATCTCTGGCTTTAATCCTCTGGACACTCTTTCTGTCCTGTCGGTAGACCTTTCCCATTTCAGGCTCATACTCCTTGAGTGCTTCAATGGCATTTTCTGCATTTCTTTCCTGAAAGACATATTTGAATGCGAAATTTAGGAAAATGCGCTCTAAACATCGCATGTGTAATTTGACATTTTAAAGTATATAATGCAATGGGTGGCACAGGACATCTGCACAGGCCTGAACAACATCCAGTATATGTATTACCAAGACTAGGTATGAAGATTGTATGCTATATTGCCTAGTCTAAACTGTATGCCTATTCTACTGGCAGTAAACTGGGAAGAACAGACATGAAGTGTACTGGTCCCTGAGGATGTCAGGGGAATGTTCAATGAAAGGTGGCAAGACTTAATATAGCAGTGGCTTGCAAGCTCAATTTAATGCTTGCCCAGTCAATGACTAATTATTTTACCTCCTCTGGTGCTTCAGTCAACTCAGAAGTCCCTACACTAAAGGTAGTCATACACAAGCCGATTCCATTCTGATGTTTCAGCCAATGGACTGCCGTTCCCAAGGATCTCTTGACTGCATCCTTTAAGTGGCCGGCTGCAGTATGATGAAGTCATCACACTGCATTCAGTTCCTCATCTATCGAGGGAGAATCTGCCCAGGGATGCCTACCTTTAGGTGGCAAAACTGGATGTCTGAATGGTCAACTGTGAAGCACAAGGTCAGTCAAAAAGAGCAAATAACATGGACTGCTCATACATGGAGGTACAGAGTATACACAACAAATCAGTACAATAGAGGAAGGCAAGTATGAGCTGTCGATAAGGCCAACACTCAAATTGAAAAGGCAAGGCCAGCACACTGGTGCTTGGGGTGCTCCTTAGGCATTAATGAAGGCAAACTGGGCATGACAGCTTCATGTTACATGACAAAGCCTGGCAAAGGCTATAAGATCAGTCATGAAAAATGGTCAGCCACATTGATCGTAAATAGTTTGTTGAAAAATACAGCACATTAGGAAGACACGCCATTAGGGGACAGTTAAGATATCCATATGTAATAAAGTGGCATGTTCCGTTTTCGTTTTCTCAATCGTTGCTGAAATTTATTCATAGTAGACAATGTATGTTGAAAATATCCCTAGCAATATGAGTATCACAGAGATTACATCAGTTTGTACAACCCCATTACTGTTTTTTTTTTCTTTAATGTGTTTCACGACCATCTGTCATTTCCTCAGAAGGACTGCAAATGTATTTTTTTGTGACAGCCTCAGGAGAGTTAAGTGTTGGGATGCCCTCATCATGATTTTATTAAGGGATGGATCTCTTTGAACTTCCTCTCCATACATCTCCCACAATTCCATTTGCTTGTTGACATGCAGAATTACAAGTCTTCCCTGTTGTGGGATTTGCATTAGCCCACTCCACAGACTTCTAAGGGCCTTGGGAAACAACCCCTTCCTAAAGGAAGTCTATAGGTGATCAAAGGTTAGTGAAGACATCCACAGGAGGATGTAAACCACACAGTATGACGGTTAAGTTTTTATTTCTAGGGGGATGCATTAAGTTTCATCAGGGGGAAGAGGGCAAAAAACATAGATATACTTCAATTTAACAGTACACTAATGCCTTAAACTTGTACGTTTCACTATTAATACAAATACCTAGTGCAAAGTTATTATGACACTACATTGGTACACTTGAAGAGGTTAAGTTGATTTGAATGCGAGCAAGAGAAATTTCCCCATCTAAAAGCCAATGGGATCAAGTACAGGTTTGGGATTATATGGTACATGAGGGTAGTTTACAACTTTAGGTTGCAAGTGCAAGTAGAAGATTTGTTTTCTAAACAAGAGTGATTGCAAAAGACTTAGTAACAGGAAGTTACTTCATTTGATGGAAAATATAAGTCCAACGGAAAGGCACTTGCTATTTAATCTACACAGGAAAACTTAATTCTGACTTCAGAACTGATAAGTACTTGCTTTTGATAGCTTTACAAAATGAAAAAGGAGACTGCTACAATAGAAAAATGTAAGCATTACTGTTGGCTTGTCTGTAGTTATATAGTCTGTAGTTATATTCTTGGCGAGAAGTAGAGATGATCAAGGAGATGCAATAAATTAATGCTAGTATGCAAACTGGATGCAGACTGCAACTTTGCTGCTCCATTGCCTTAGTGGCAGGTTTGCACATCTCATCTTACTATCACGCAGAATAAGCATCAACCTCCTGGGCGGTTTGCCCGAACTCAGTTCGGGCGCAGTTTGATCGACCTTCCGGCTCTTGTCTTCGGTGTTATCTGTGACACCGAAGTGGGCGGAGTACAGTGTATTCCGCCGCGATTGCGGGGGAAACGGCTTTTCGTGCCATTAAAAATGGCGCAACAAGCTTGTAACGCCCAGAGGGTTAAGAGATTAAAATCTCCTTCATGCTTTGCTTAGGAAAGCAACTCATCCCAGGATGATTGCCATTAAATCCACATGGCCCGCACCAAAAGCATTAGAAACTTCCAAAATACAGTTGGAAGTGTAAACAGGTTTGCTACAATAGAATTTTCAATGCATGTAAAAGCAAACATGTATCTTGAAACTGTAGTAAATGATCTTTAATCTTTCTGAAGTGGTCCACAAATTAGCCACACAGGCATATTATATCTAAATTAAGCTTATGTATTTAGGAATAAAATCTGCTAGTCATGGCAAATATGTTTTTTATAATTATGTCAGGATGCAAGGCTTGGATGTGCCATACCACAAAATAATTGCTTACCTGCCACACACCCACAATGGCGTTTGCAACTAAAATAAGTAATATTACAAAAGGTTCTACAAAGGCTGTGATCGTTTCTTCCCCTTCCTCAAACCATGCCAACACCTGAAATAAAGAGAAAAAAAAAGAAGATTAAAGCAACAATGAAGCAGGCAGTGCTCTAGTAAGATTCTTTAACACATAAAACAACTATTTTACCAACTTTATAGTTAAAAAAAAAAGTGACAGATTCTACTAATTAACTTTTAAAGTTACTTGCTTTACAGGGGAACCCCTGTATATCACACAATACATAAAAACCTTACCAATGTGACATTTGTGCAAGCTTAAATCTGGTTTCTCAGTCTATATTTCCATTCACATGCTGCTACATTTAAAGTAATATCTGGATGGATAACAAAAAATGATGGCACCAACACCACAGACACTCAATCCAACAATGAGTGCGGTACACTACAGAAATCAGTGTTCTCCCCAGATTTTTTTTTCAGCCGGGCGGCGCGATGACGTCATGACGCGATGACGTCATCGCGCCGCCTGCACCGGTCCGGCGGCCTTTTTGATAGGCTGCCGGCCAGCGGCAGCACACAAGTCCTCTGACAGGCGGCGCCTCCCCATTCTTCAGGAGCGCGCCGCAGCCACTGAAAGACTCCGGCCCGCGGCTCCGGTAGTGTGCCGCGGGCCGGAGTCTTTCAGTGGCTGTGGCGCGCTCCTGAAGAATGGGAGGCGCCGCCTGTCAGGCTGCTCGCCGCGGAGGACTTGTGTGCCGGGCGGGGACCAAAATCTCCCGGGCGGGCCGCCCGGCCAATCTGCTTTGGGGAGAACACTGGAAATACAAGTCAAGGTCATACTCCATTCAAAATGTAGATGGTGCCTATAACTTAAGATGGGCATAGATGGGATTCCTGCCCAATCGATTGGCCAATCGACCGTTGGTCGCCAGAAAATTGGGTGCGCCCACCTTACAAGATCGATCTGCAGCAGCATCGGGCAAAAAAATGCATGTCTACGTCCAGCTTTAGTAGTAAGGGTTTTAATATTGTTGAAACCGCAATGCAGGAATATTCTTGACTAGATCTTTAAGATGCCTCAAAGTTAAAAAGTTATAGTCTGTAGGCAGATTACAGTCTATGATTCTGTATGGATGGATTAAGCATGGTGACTAGTGCAACATACACTGTAGCAGCCAGGAGGAAAGCATCATATGCAGGGGTGAATATAAGTGGTACACAAAAGAGGCCAAAAACTAGCTATGCATACCTGCATTATTGTCACAAAGCTCATATGCGTACTAACGATTTGGAGGCACTCATTGTCTGGGCAGCCACAGCTAAATGTTACATGTATACAATTTATGTCACTTGGATAACTGCAGGGAAATATGAATAACTATGTTATGATTGTAGTTAGGGGTTTGTAATTAGGAACTGGACTTCTAAGGGTGTTGGACATCTGGGGGTGAAAGTCAGAGTAGGCATATGCAAGGGTAAAATCTGACAAGAGAAAAGCACTGCATGACTGCGTGGGTTAGTTACTAAGCCAGAAAACTTCATGGTTGCACTACTGAGGTATAAGATCTGGTGGTTCAAATGTACTGTGTACTTTGAGTTACATTTGACCCAAAGCCAGATGGAGACAGCTAATCAGAGGCTTGATCAGGAACAGGGAGGTCCATCTGCAGCAGAATCTACCATGGAGGAGGCTGAAGAAGAGGACAGTGAGGAAGACCAACCCTACATGTGTACCATGAACATGTTTGAGTACCAAACACAATCTCCTGGTACTCATCGGAAAAGCTCACTAAAAAGGTTATGTGCACCCCTGGTCATATGTATGCTACATATAGAAATGGATTGTAACAATGTTTCTTTACTATATGATAAACATTACAATCATTTAAAATGTAAAAAAATTTAGGATGACTGAATGCAAGCTTAAGAGTTGGTTGGTAATAATATCCTCCATTGCTCCCATAACTAAAGCTCTTTAACTTGTCATTTTTTGCATATATTTGGCAAAACGCAGGGTATATGTGACTCTTAAATCATATTTAGCATTGGGTAAAGGGCCTGGGTAAACCAGCATTGTCACTATATTAAGCCCTCCTGACACTAAAGGGGTTTAGCCAATTTCCTACAAAGATTACTCATGAAGCCAAGTTATTGTATACCAATCACAACGTGTGTATCTTAGGTAAAGGAGGATCCAAAATGGAGAGATAAATTGTGGTTCTGATAACTACATAATCAGCAAGTATCACCTGTGTATAAGAACAAAACAAGACTATTGGACAATTTGGTTTGTCTAGATCTGCATGGTGCAGGGCATTCCATTCAAAACAGAAAATACATATTTTACAGTTGGCAGGTTAATGGCTGGATTATCAATTAGCATAAAACCTATTTGTTTATGGTGAATGCAAGATACACAGTTATCAATAAGCTGAAATCAAAAAATTATATAATAATTAAAAAAAAAAAAAAACTATATAAAAAGTTCACTTGCTGAATAAGGTCAACAAATTATCCGTCAGTCCAACTGTCAGTTTACCACAATAAAGACTAGCCAGTGATGAAAAAATGAAATATATTTCTAAACAAAACAAATAACATTTTATTAACCGAAGGAAAAAAAAGGCTCAAAATATTATGATTTTACACTTTCGTGTTCCAATGTATCCCTTTACTGCAGTTATGATGGAACAGTGAAAGATTTAAATTTGATTAAATGTACTTACAAATGATATACAGGCAGCAAGCAGCAATATTCTAACTAATAAGTCTTCAAACTGTTCAATCACCAACTCCCATAATGTTTTCCCTGGGGAGAAAGGCAAACAATTGTCACCATGACTTAAGTACAACACAGAAGCACAAATAAAATGTCACCATACAGCATGCTACTCGTACCTTCCTCTGCTGGTAGTTCTGTTCCAGAAAAGGTTCAACAAGCACAGGGGTGACAAGAAGAAAAAAAATATATAGTTAAAATCCCAGAAACATAGATCAGTCACATAAAAAACAAATTCCCAATTGATTCAGGACAAGTAAATCTACATGGGGGCTTTCAGCTGGGCACCAACTGTTCAGGCTAGAATATAAAGAGTTTATGTCTGTATGTTTAAGTAATTAATCTCTAAACGTTATTCATAGGACTCATGTTACTTTTACATGCGTGAATGTTTATGATAACAGGATTAAAGTTTAAAAAGATAGAACGTTATTGTACACCTGCTGCCTTACTCACAGCTTTGGGCTAGTATATACACAGAATATACAACTATGCTAACCCTTCAAACTATCTACACAAAGAGATTCCCAGCCAGTATTTAATGAAGTGAAATCCTTATTCTGTGTGTTAACTAAAAACTTACACTTGGTCATCCAATGTTTTCATATAAAAGGAAAAAAAAAAGCGGCTACTTCTACATTTCCCTCCTACATGAAGAAAGGGCAGGATGTTGTGCAATGCTTTTAAAAAAAAGCATGGGGATTAAAGCCAAGATCAGCAATCGGCAGATGTCAGAAGTGGTGAAACCGGTTCTGGTACTTGATCACACACACGAGGTTGCATCCAGGCAGCCATCTTCTGCTAATGTGATAGTAGGCTTCCATTGAGATGCCGGGATGGGCCCTTACAGGAAGTGCTTACATTATCTCTTTTGATGCACATTTCCCTCATTGAACAGTCTGTACACCATGTTAATGGGAAGCCTCAGCCTATCCTGGACTCATCCCCAAGATGAACAGGACACCTGATCACTGTTTGCAAATCATGATGCAGGGTCTTCTAAAGGGTAGCCGGGTATTGAAACTAACAAATGCTTAAAGATCATATATCAGATCTTATTTAATACAGATCACCACCTTATAGATTAGAGGAGCCCACCCTTGTGATCAGACCATACAACCTCCATCATCTGTACCAGACATGTACTATACAGACCCACCTTAACTAACCTGACAATATGTCATCAGACACTAGCACTACATGGGGGGTTACATTAGACATAAGGGAGATTGTAAAATGAGATCTTTATTCCAGGAATTAGGGATCAATGACTAGTCAGATCCCCCGTCACCCCCCCCCCCCCCCCCCCCCCCCTCCCTCCCTTCATAGTGAAGACCAGGTTGGAGGAGGGTGATGATGGCACCGGAGCGCACGTACCATTGGGTCCCCATCTCTCCTTCTGCTTCTTGACCTGCTCCAGGCCCAGCCCCGTGCTCTCGTTCACGTTGAAATGCGCCAGCACCTCTTCCACCGTCTTGGTGTGCGCGTTCTCCATGGCCGGATCTGTGTCGGCCGCTCTGCTGCTGTGTCCTCCTAGTAATCACACACAATAGGCCCGGGCCGTGTCCTTACAGCTCTCTGCCCATACGAGCCCCCCACCCCGGTCTCTGGGATAATACAGACGTCCGCCTGCCAAGGGTCACGCTTCTTCTACAGATGCCGCCCGGTATTCACACACAGCTGGCGACACCGGAAACGTAGCTGGCGAGTGAAGTGGTGTTCCAGAGTGTTCTATGCAGCCCAGACGGTATGCGCCTCAGCGCTCGGGACTCACTGAAGCTCGCTTTCCCACACAAACACCTCCGTACGGCGCCCGGTCAGTGTGCTCCTTCACTAAGGGGTCGTCTCCGGGCCTCGGCCTCCTTTTACTTGTCTGCACCGTCACAGCAGGCCGTCTCCTCCCGTGTAGCTCCTGCTTCTAGTGTGGCAGCGGTATACAGCCGCTATAGCATTTTATTCCGAAGCTGCCCCAGGCTCACGGTCGCTGCATGTGGACGACTCTGATTGGTGAGAATTCGCGTCACCAAACCACGCCCTTTCTCCAGCAGGATCCAGGATCACGGTGACGTAGCTGCCAATGTCCCAGTGGGGGAGCTCGGCCTACGCTCAGCTGAAGATAGAGGGGCGTGGCCTGTGGGTTATCTGTGAGAGATGCCCGTGCCTGACTTTGTGCAATTGTATTTCTGTGCTGCCTGCTTCTGTCGTATAGGAC
>CM070032.1:59532929-59543140 GCA_036250615.1 Ptychadena robeensis
GTGTGCTTATAGGACAGTGCTCACCAGCACCTACCTACCTGACTGTCAGTACTATGTATGGAATCTATATATCCATAATGGGTACTTATGGGACAGTGCTCACAGGCATCTACCTAACTGCCTGCCTGTCAGTACTACCGGTATGTATGCAATCTATATATCCATAATGGGTGCTTATGCGCATAGGTGTGTTTATAGGACAGTGATCACCAGCAGCTACCTACCCGCCTGTCAGTACTACGTATATCCATAATGGGTGCTTATGGGATGTGCTGATAGGACAGTGCTCCCCTTCACCTTCCTGTCTGCACTATGCATGGAGTATCTATCTATACTTGGTGCTAAAGGCAAAGGGGTGCTTGCATGACAGTGTTCACTTTCACCTGCCTGTCTATACTATATACAGTGCACCTGGAAAGTATTCACAGCACATCACTTATTCCATATTTTGTTATGTTACAGCCTTATTCCAAAATGGATTCATTAAATTTTTCCCTCGGAATTCTACACACAACTCCCCATAATGACAATATGAGAAAAGTTTGCTTGAGATTTTGGCAAATTTATGAAAAATTAATAAATTGAGAAAGCACAAGCACATATAGGACAGTGTTCACATTTAGCTGCCTGCCCTGTATTATATATGTATGCTGAGTGCTTATGACACTTTTGCACCCTTATGACAATGCTCACCTTTCACCTGCTATCCTGTACTATATATGTTGCTTTTATATCTCTTCTGCACAGCTCTCTTTGCCAAATGTGCCTGGTGCAATGTGTCAAGTCATAACATCTTTATACTGCAAGTTTTTAAAGTTCTGGTTCTCTGGCTATCCGGACTGACTTAAGCCCCCCATACACCTTTCGATCACTCCATACAGTTTCCTTTAGACCTACCAACAACTATGTAGTAGTGATGGTCACATGTGCTATTTATTTTCGCATTGCGAATATATATTCACAATCCATGCCCATAAGCATCCCAATGCGAATATTCGAGATTGCTAATATCCGCCACCATATTCGCGAAATTTGTGTATTCTCGAATAGCCGATATTCGCCAAATATATTCAAATATTCGAGCTCCACTCTACTATGTAGTGTAGTGTCCTCCCTCATAGAATACATAGGGATTGGAAGGTTTAGAAAGGTCCTCATATTACATGGTTTTGGTGGAAGAAAAGTTGATTGTACAGAAATTGTATGGTAAGATTGTAAGGTGTATGGGGGGCTTTACATGGGGTGAATTAATTGCCGTATGCACACAGGTCATTAAGTCATTTCAGGCTACTAGAAGCATTTTTTATAAAGTCTAAAGGCAGTTAACATATGCCTGCCTTCTGCCACTTTTTGCTAGGTTATGGTTATGCTCCAATTCAGGGGTCCTCAAACTTTATAAACAAGGGGTCGGACTATATTTACTGGCCTGTGTTTCTGGATACCCCTGTAAGCGCTTGTGTCCACTGCGTTTGTTGAAAACGTGGTAAAAAAAAGTTGCATCTGCAGTGCACCCCCCATTCAATGTCAATGGAAGTGCTGTGCTTTGTATGCGCATAGTAAATTCACAACACGTCCATTGGCAATGAAGGGGGAGCAACCTCATATACACATATTGCGCAGCCAAAATAGATTTCACACACACACACAAACCCCCTGTAATACACATCATATTCATCAACCAACAGCCCTGCAATCCATCTCCCCCGGCAACCAAAATACCATACACACGACTCCCTAAAAATCAGTTGCCACGCCCCTTGTCACAGCGAGCAGCTTCTACTCTGTGGCTTCTGTCTGCTCTCTGCCGTGGGTACCCACCATGCCCCCCGTGGGCGCCCAGCATCGCAATGTTCTGCTGAGCACCCATGGGGGGCATGGTAGGTACCCGCGGGATAGTTAGAACTCTGTGGAGGGCGGATCCGGCCTGCGGGCCGTAGTTTGAGGACCCCTGCTCTAATTCATTCTTCTATAAATTGATAACGAATCACTACATGTATGGTCACCTATCCACACTCTCATTTACTATGTCTTATGAAAATCTTAGAATTGACACAGCATAATTTATTACATACATCAAAACATTTCAGAGGACTTACAGTATCATTATCTAATCTATTAATACAATATTAGATATTCTATGAAGAAGGAACCTAGGTATGACAGTGTTCCCAGATAACCACCGGCTTTGCTCACCAGGACCACTTGGCACATAAACATTCATCTGCATTCTCTGTTAGGGAAATTTATGGGAGTGGGCAAACACATTTGAATTATGAATAGAGCCCGCCATACACATATATATAGTCGGGCGAAAAATCAAGTCCAAATCGGCCGGGCACCCTTCGCGTGCCAGTACCTAGGGTATGTCTTGCCGGCTTTCTCAGATCGAGTACCCCTGCTCCAAGTGCATTGCTTTGTCGTAATCCACATTACCTGTCTCAGGGCCCGAGCAGCTAGGGGGACCTGGCGGACACCGATCGGCTTGGCAGCTCACTGCCAGACTGTGACAGTGAGCTGGCAGCCTTTGCTCTCACAGCCTGCACGAAGGGAGAGGGAGGTGGTGCTGCTAGCATACCACCCCCCCCACACTCAACAACTTCGGAGGGCCGCAGCTGCAGACAGATACTGTACCCATCCAAAGTATTTAAGAATTACGGACATGTCCATAATGGCTTCGATCAATTTGGTAGCCGATTTCGGCCCTTGAAGCTATCAACCGATTTTTGAGCCGATCGACAGCCGTGAGTGCAGTATAAACTTCCTGGTTGTTGTCCTGATACCAAAGATTTACTTTTTTAACCTCCTTGGCGTTATGCCCGAAGCCAGTTTGGGCGCAGTTTGATCGTGAATCAAACTGAGCCCGTGCCGGTCTACAACGCTGCAGAACCACTGAGCCTTTCCAGCCCTGTGTCTTTGGTGTCATCTGTGACGCTGAAGGGGGCAGGGAGCGGCACCATAGACCTCTATGTTAATGGAGGGGAGAGCCGAGATTGCTGGGGAACCGGCTTTTCGTGCCATAAAAAATGGCGCAAAAAGCGAGTACCGCCCAGAGGGTAAAAGAGTGAAGAGAGTGCACTTATTGTGCGGGTAGCTTAGGACTGGCTGTCAATCACTTTTTTTCTTTTACTGAGCCCTCAACGTGTGCTTGCAACTCTGCACCCAGTGCCAAAACGATGTGACACAAGTGAAACACCACAAAAATGCACCACGGGTGCCATTATGTCCTGCTCTTAAGGGAGCTAAGGACTCATTCCCCAAAGAGGGTTGACTAGCGGGCAGCCGAAGCCACCTGACCCTCGAATGTCCTGTTCCCCAGGTTACCTCGACTGGAGCCAGGTCTTCTGGGTACTAGGGACTGACAAATGCCCTATTCAATTGTCCCCCCTGGCAGTAATACCAGGAGTTGCTCAGTGTTCATTTTACTACCATCACCAATTAGTACCACCTCTGCCATCAGTACCTAGAAGGACACAAGTAATCCAGAGCCACAGGATAGCTTAGCTGATCTACACGAGAAGTGGCATCCTCCAGTATCCTCTGGCCTTCTTTCCCTGGAGTTATAAATGACCCATTGATGACACCATGTGGTGGTGGAAAATGTAAAACTGATTGCATTGTACCTCATTTACCTAAAAACTAGATCATACCCCCATGCAGGTTTACTGGAATCACAAAGGCAAGAACAAACAAAATGCATAAAGAAGTGTATTTTCCAAACGAAATGGGTACCTGTTTAAATATTCATATTTCCCTGCATTTATCCAAGTGAAATAAATTGTATACATTTAACATTAAGCCAGTGCGCATTGTTAGTACACATATGAGCTTTGTAACAATAATGCGGATTCACATAGCTAGTTTTTGGCCGCTTTTGAGTACCAGAGTACCACTTATGTGCACCCCTGGTTATGCATACTCTTTGACTAAATGCCATCAAACATAGCATGTATATATATAAATACTAATCCTATGCTATATAAATATAAGATAATTACAGTAAGCTATTTTAGTACAGGAAAAAAAGTATAAAACTGTATAAAGCTAAAGCCCCCCATACACGTTCCGATTTTTTGCGTACGAAATTTGCCCGATCGACCAGCCGAGTGAAAATCGGGTGACCCGATCGGATGAAAAATCGGTCGGGAGAAAAATCGGAATGTGTATGGGGGGCTTAAGGATAGAGTTCAGGTTTAACAATTTTTAAGTTCTTTAGGGTAGCTTCTTCATTCTATTGTATGCAGGGGAAAAGTGGCCATGCTTGGTCAGGACCATTGTCAACCTTTAGGGCTTGTCCCCACTTAGGCAATATCTCGCGATTATAATAGCGTTGGGGAGATTGCGGGAATCGCACCCATGTATTTGATGATCTAAAACGCAACCCTGATCGCGGCCATAGGCATGAATGGACACGTTTGATTTTCAAACGTGCCCATTTAGTGGAGACCAACCCTTAAGCCCTCCATACATGTTTCGATTTTTCATACGACCGATTTTTCGTCCGATCGCTTCGCCCGATTTTCACTTAAAATATTGTGGTCGGTCCAATCAGAATTCGAATTATCACCGCTCGATCAGCCCGACACTGTTTTATTATCAGTAGATCGACCAAAATTTACAGACAGGCCCAAAGCGGTCAGGTGCATCGTTCCGCATCCGGTTATTCTCCCAATCGATCACCCTGACCGACTACTCTGGTTGGTCGGGCAAAATTCGTACGAAAAGTCGGAACGTGTATGGGGGGCTTTAGATCTGGTAGCATTTGAAAGACTAAAGCTGGGCATAGACGGGGCGATTTCCCGTCGACTGCCGAGCCAACCTAGCGGGCATGCATCATTACGCATGGCCGCTAGTGCTGAGAATCGGCCGGCACCCTTTGTGTGCCGCCCATTACTTCTGCTGGGGACGGCCGTCCCCATCCAAACTAATGGGATCGGATCTAAATTATCTGTCATGTCTGATCACTGTGTGATCTGACATGACGGCAGATATAAGTTAAATATGGCAAGTTGGCGCACCCGATTCAGGAATCAGCCCGTCTATGCCCAGCTTTAGTCTTTAGATTTAAAATGACTAAAATCCCTTTGCCAGAACAATAGAGATACATAGGTGGTGTTACAAGTCATGTTCTCTGATTATAACTGGACCAACTGGATAACCTACAAGTTTTACGTGTGGTGACATTTTTGAAAAGCAAGGTCTGGAATGTTTATAGTCAAAAGTACTTTGCAGTTGACATAGAGTACTGCTAAAGCCCCCCATACATCTTCAGATTCCTCCATACAACTTCCATGAGACCTACCAACAACTATGTAGTATAGTGACCTCCCTGATAGAATACATAGTGATTGGAAGGTGTAGAAAGGTCCTCCTATTACATGGTTTTGGTAGAAGAAAAGTTGGTTGTACAGAAGTTGCATGGTAATTGTATGTGGTGTATGGGGGGCTTAAGTGGCATACCAATTACTTGCTGGTGTTTCTGCATAATAGACATAATTTATTGGTTTCAAACTGCCCTAAGAGTTTGACTAAATTGATTAAAACTCATTTCCAGCCATTTTGTCATCTCTGTGGTTCCAATTAACATGGGTGTCTAGACCAGCATACATAAGCTCATGCTTGGCCTTAGGAACCAGAAAAGTTAGATCACAGGTCTGTCACCAGTTGTAAGTCAAGGTATACTATTCTTTCTACCTTGAGGGTAAGTGTCTGGTATGCAAACCACTACTTTTGGTGGTTAAAGAATGCTGATAATTTGAACCAGACATTTAATTGCTGGTTGTAAGCTGTAGTATGTAACTACTGTTTCACAAACATGATAGCTGGCACCCCAATAAGGTGGTATTACTATGTAGATCGGTGTAGAGATTGCACACATTGTGTGGGTCATCAGTGATTGACCATCTCTATAGGCAACCCAACACGTTGCATAGTTTTGTCTTAAGGCCCCCATACACCTTACAATCTTACCATACAGTTTCTGTATAATCAATGTTTGTTCTACCAAAACCATGTAATATGAGGACCTTTCAACCCCTTCCAATCAGTATGTATTCTATCAGGGAGGCCACTATACTACAGAGGTGTTGTTAGATCTAATGGATATAGTTTTGGGTGATATAAAGGTGTATGGGGTTCAAGGAGCAGTTCCCTGATGGTCAATCAGATTGCCAACAGACTTTGAATGGATCCTTAAGGCAGCGTCATTATTTTTAAACCAGCAGTTGTGAAATCCATGAGAAGACCTTTGCACTCACTAAACAGAAAGTGAGTAGAGCATTGACCGCAGCTGTGAAAAGTTCAACTGGCATTGTTGATGGTCGATTATTAATTGTTATTTTTGTTATGTGAGTGGAGTTATAGGACATTGACTTCACAGTTCAAGCCTGCTTTGCTACCACTTCAGTGCATGCTGAGCAATGCATGTCCAAAAGGTGCAATATCTAAGGAGCCTGTTTATATGAAAATGCATGCCATCGTATGTAAAGTTTATAGGTGTGACTCCTGTGTCATAACCTGTAACTCTGTACCTGTGTGTTTAATAATAATAGGCCTTAATAATGTTTTTTAATATGCTAAACTATCCTGATTATTGCTTACAGCAAGCAGTATATATAAGGTCTGGTTTATACATATCTGTTGTAACATGGGTTTAGCAAAGCATGTTAGAATATGCCAAAAAGTATATGTTAAGGTAGCTATGAATGCCACAATCCACGGTCGATTGACTGCTGTGCGCATTCCCATCGGTCGCTCTACCGCAAATTGGATGCAACCACCTGGACAGATCGGCCAGGATGGTACCGCAAGTCGGTGATCCCACTTGTTGGTAAATTCCTGGCCGATTGCATTACTTTGGATGGAGACCAGCGTTTCTATTCAACGTAATATCTGACACACAAAGGGTGTTTACCTATCCTCTGAGCAACCGGCTGCAGCATGATGATGTCCTCATGCTGTAAGTGGCCGCTAGAGAACCAGGCGGGGATCGTACAGTGTATGGCTACCTTTACATCTGGTGGGCCTGCATATAAACTAGATGGGTATTCATTTCCTTCTTTTCTCGTTTGTCTTCTTAAATCTCTCGTTTTCTTTGTTATTGCATTAAATTTTTGGGGGTTTCTTTGTACAGCGTCTTACTACATTCTTGTCGTGTTGTGTTATTGTTGTTGTGTACATTTTGTATTCTTAATATTGAAAATTGTAAAAATTCATAAAATATTATTGTAAAATAAAATGGATGGGAATAAGCCAAGCCAGTTTACCTTGCCCGCTGGCCATACAGACTATATGGGGCATCATATAGTCCAAGATTTAGGCCTGGTCCACACCTATCTGCATTATTTAATGTGCACTTTTTCAATACGCTTAACATATGTTGCCCAATGGTAAGTGTGACCCAGGACCGCTTTACTCATGCCACATCGTCTGTGGCTGACATCTCCATGAGCCTATATTCTAAGTGGTGTGACTCTGAAGCACATTGTGGTTCACATGATGAAAAAGTTTGTATATCGTTCATGTTGTGAATCATATGCTCTAGCAGGGATTCCCACATTTGCATTTATATGCATGCATTTATTTACTTATATGTATACCAAGTATACTTTTCTTTTAATATATATATATATATATATATATATATATATATACATACATGTTTGACACGATACAGTTCTGGCCATTTTTGCACATTTTGTCCAACTTTGCCTTGTGTTAAACATGACAAAAATACAACCAGTTAGGCACTGCTGCTTAAGATACTTTAGGCTATTCCTGTTATTTTGTTTTTGTAAAAAGTAAGGAAATATAATGCTAATACTTGTTTCCCATGCAGTGCTGTTTCTAGACTTTTGGGGGCCCTATGCAAGTTTTGGTGAGAACACCCCACCCCCCCAATGGTTGAGACACAAGCGACATGGTATATGGTATACATGGTAAGTGAGTTGGAGCACTGTACGGGCATGTAACACCTCTGTTGGTTTTTTAAAGGCCCTGTATGGGTGTAACTTTCTACTGACTTTATTTCTAGTGTTAATGTGTTCTATGAGTTGTATTTCAAAATAAATCCATACCTCTATAAAAAGTACCCATAGGTTTCTATTCTTAGTTGAGAGACATAATTGTTTCTTTTGGATCGAGGAGTTTGGCTGGAGCTTGGCTTTGATCCTAGGTAATATATGATAATGTGCTGGGCCCTCCTGATCCCTGACCACAGTTTCTTGCTTTCATTGTACATCCATTTAGAAGATGCACCTCTGATGCATTCAATAAAGAAGTCCAAGCACTAAGTAGAGACTTTAAAGATGCTTGGCCCTCATTCAGCTGGCTTGTGATGTAGGTGTGGTAAGTAAGTGCACCCTGGAGAAGGCAAATGCTCTTACCAAAGCAAATAATTAATGATATATAGAAAAGAAAATTTAAACCATTAGAGCAGTAAATATATAGTATGTTTAGAAGGGCTAGATCTATACCATTAAAAAAAAGTTTCATGCCCTATAAATACATTTATATTTTCTGAGATCCTGCTGGCCAGCTGTTTTGCATTAAATCTCTAATCATTTACGGTAGTTCTGATGTAGTAAAGACCACAATCTTTTATGGAGCAGGTAGACAGATCCCTATTGATCCAACGAATGTTTCAGATTGTGAATATGGTTATTCATTCCTCACTCCTTTTAATGTAGTAGACAGTTATTATTACTATCAAAATTACAATGACCTTTTTCCACATTAAATATGCGTATGTAGTGGAGTGAAGAACAATATTAGAGAATAGGGATATGCAGCTTCTGGGTCACAAGCAGAACACTTGCACACCACCAAAGCAGACCCAGCTGCTTGTCTGCTTTGGTGGTGTTTACATGGTGATATAACAGAGACTTTCACCAAATAAGGATAAGCCACAGTTTCTTCTCAATATTATTTTGTCATATACCAAGAGACTAAAAAGATGAACCATTGATAACATCGTTCTCATAAAGCTGGAAGATAAAAGTTTTAATATTAAGGGAAATGAGATAAAAGAGGATTACAGCACAAAAACCACAATATTCGCTCTTATTGAGGCTGTCACTCAATATGGCAACACGATTTTATTTAACTTGGATACAAACCATTATAAATGTAAGAATATTTCATTTTTATAGCTAGGATATAAAAAGATGGAAATTGTTAACGGTATATTTGTCAGGAGGTGATGCTCAAGGGGAGTTGTGTTTGGCATGTACCTGTGTTTTGTTAATAAAGATTATTTTATCTCATGAGGGAAGGATCTCAATTAAAGATCGTTCTATTGAGTTTAAAGAGTTTGGAGTTCAAGTGATACCCTAAGCCAATAAAGGATATCACTTGAACTTCAAACTCTCTGTATTCAGTGGCTAAAACTAGGAACACACGGCTCGATTTAAGCGTACAATCAATGTAAATCAATGAAAATTTACATCGATTGTACCAAAATCGTAGCGCGGACACATCGTACAATCGACGATTTTAGTTCAATGAAGAGCTTTACATCGATTGAAAAGTGATCGGACTAGTTGGAAAATTATCGTTGAATTGTACCATGATCGTACTACTTTTTCATTTTCATCGTACAATTGTATTCGATGAAGTGATAGTTTACTGTTTGTAGGGCATCAATGGCATCGACGATTTTAGTCAATAATCTATGTTTTCTACATCGATATTGTACTACGATTGTATGACACTATAGCGCACACGGTACAATCAATAAAATACCAAAATCGAGGTTCTTCATCTAATCTTACATCGATTGTATGCTTAAATCGAGCCGTGTGTTCCTAGCTTAACACTCTACTATTGCTCTATTGAGTTTAAAACAGATCTGTGTTCTTAGTATTGCATCATAGAGTAGATAGTGCTGACTACATACATTTAGGAAGCCACAATTGAAATGTGTTGTTGTCATATCTAACAGGAAACCTGAAACACACTGTATATTTGTATTGTACTTGGAGCGTGAAAAGAGAATTCAAAACATAAAAAAATGTAGACATGTTTCAAAAATTAAATGATATCATGTGAATGTAGGACTTAACAGCCTCCCTTCGTGGCCATGAACAGTTCTGGAATTTGTGGTACTACTGGATGGATTTCCAATCGACCCCTGAGTATGCTCATCTTTTATCTCAGATTGTTGCTATTAGGTTCTGTCTCTGGAGGTAGTGGGCCATCCCTCACAGCCTTAAGTT
>CM070032.1:59594029-59604093 GCA_036250615.1 Ptychadena robeensis
CGGCCCCCCTTTTGGGAACCACTCGGTTAGGGCAACAGTGTGACTAAAGCCTAAAAAAGAACTGATTTTACATTAGTCACCGCCAGCGAAGGATTTTATGACAGATAAAAAGGGAAAATCGAGCAATGTAAGCTCAGATCAAAGGAAAGCAATGCTTCTCCTCCTCGATAGAGACTGTATAGTGAGCAACTTAATCCTCAAAAAGAAACCAATGCTACTTCTACATTTAAAGACTGGTACATTGGTATGTAAAACATTGTTATCATTAGAGTAATATATGAGTAATATAAGCCCAGGCCCCCAACCTGCGGTCCTTTGGGCGTTCTTCATTGGCCCCCCTTAGTCCTCTTTTTATGGCCCTTGAAACCTCACCATTAATGCATGGGAACTTACCTGTCTGCCGAACCGCTCAGGATCTTCTTAGATCGGGAAGATGAGGAGACATGAAGAACTTGCTCAGGCGCCGTCTGAGTTGCTGATTGGCTTTCATGCACACCAAACAGCAGGCTCAACCGGAGCAGACAGGTGAGTGCCTATGCTTCCACTATTCCACCAATGAATATATTGTATAATATAAATTGTGGCACATAACCTCAGAATAGGGGCACATAACCTTTGATGATATATATGACACAAAATATGCATTACCATACTACAGTGTTCCCTAATGCTTGAAGTATATATTATACTTATAGTATATATATATATATATTGTTATTTAAATATTTTAAATTATGTCTTCTAGCTATGCATGTTTTCTTTTTAAAAAATGCTTATACAAGTCAGTATAGATTGAGAAGGTTATGTATCACCATTTAGTGATTTTGAGGGCCACACTTGTGGACCTCCATATCTACTCAATTGCCCACCACTGCACTAAAGAAATACTTCATACAAATACTGTATCTGCAACAATAAACCTATCTGCTGTGGACAGGTGGGAATAGCGGGATGCCTCCTAGGATGACTGTCCTCATTTAGACTTTACATGGCACAGTATCACTTGGCATACAATCATAGTTCTCACGTCAGTTCCAAATGAACACAACATTGTTCTTTTCTGAGAGCTTGTTTTCTTGATGATTTTAGAAGACAATATATACCTCATAACCATATTAACTGAACAAATATCACCGAATATAACACAGCTCACAACAACTGACAATTAACAAGATAATGACATGTTCTCATCCCACTACACAAGCTATAAAATGGAACAAGTGACTGAATGCAACACAAAGTTTTAATGATAGAGGCTGCCCTTGCTCGGGCAGGCATACACCTACATACTTGCACATATATGTATTTCAATAGACCCACGAAATTCCTAAATTGGAAAAGCAGCTGAGACCAAGGTCGCTTCTGTTGTTTCCAAAAATAATCTTGAAACAAAGGCAAGAGCACTGCTTTGAATGTTATCTAGACATATATAGTTTCAATCAAATTCTTGAAGAAGTGTCAGTCAAAAATTTGCTTGGCATTGCCAAACCACCAGCAAGCGGATCCCTTTAAAAGGCCAAGAAGAGCAGCTTGACACATACAATAAGAGGGATGTTTTCTTGATGAATACAAGATGTGCTTTCTAGATGCTATTTGTTGAATGTAGGTTCGGTTTCACAAGCACTGGCTGAATAATGATTTTCTTTGTGTATTTTTTAAAAAGTAGAACATGGGAGGGGGGAATGATTAAAACCTATTGCCATGATACGTGGATTACAAAGAGTAAATTCTGCCTGTACATCATCCACTGCTCTCCCAACACAGCAGATACAATTACCTACGTCAATAATAGCATTCTTAATAACAACCTGGTTTGGTTCCAGTTCTGCACGGCAGCTGGTGGCTATTCTATCCCATTATAGATTCCGCACTAAAAAAAAACCACACAAAAGCCCATGTGTTGTGATATTGGCACAGTCGACAGGGATGTATTTTTGGAACTATTCACAATTAATAAATAAATACAGGCAACAATGCTTTTTGGCACTGGAATATATGTAGGCAACGGAACGTATCACTAGATCCAGATTTTCATAATTATATAATGGCATGAATTTAGACAGGGTACAAAAATATAATTATTTTAATTACATCCTTGGATTACAGTGCATTGTAGAACAAACGTTGAATGTGCTGTATCCGTTTCTTATCTCCAGTTTACTAAACTTAGTGGATATACGATAATGCTACCACTTGCACAGCTGAGAAGCAACCTAAAGCCAGCCATAGACACCTCGATCCATGGCCGGCTTGTAGCAGACTGACGTCACCACGCTGTGAGGAGTCGGCTACAGAACTGTTGGAATCCTGTGTGTTCCACTAACACAGGGATGCCCGGCAGATTGTAGCCAATTAACTTGGAGGAGGAGGAGACTCGGCATCCACAGTAACTGACTACAACAGGATCGGCCACAAAAAGAACCAGCAGGATGGATTGTCATGCCGGCCTTTTGGGTCAAAACCTCAAGGTGGGCACCCCTGTAGTTGCTGGCGACCGACCACCATGCATTTGGCGAGAGTGTGCACGCTGGTCGATCACCCACAACTATGGCCGGGAATTGGCATGTCTATGGCCGGTGTAAGATTTATGGTCAGAGCTGGTGGAGGTAAAAGTTGAGCTCAGATTTGAGCTACCAATGCTTAAGGACAGACTGTTCAATACTGATCCATACTATACTCCAATGATCCCTATTAATGATCATTAGGAGAACGTATGAGAAGTACAACCAACCTGGTGCATCTTACCTATTAATAATGACACTCATAAATGACATATAATAGGCATAGAAAACACATAGCTAACATCGAAAATATATAATATCCACAACAATATACAATATAGTGTATTGTTGTAGCTGTCCTCAGTCTAAACCAGTGGTTCCCAAACATTCCCAGCAAGGGCCCCATTTTCTATATAGGAACATTATCAACCCCCCCTCATTTAATCTACACAGTTTCAGATTAAGGGCCATTTCATACATTGAGGGCCATTTCGTGTTTGCATTACAGTATCGTGAACTTACTAGAGTACTAGTGTGAAATGGCCCTCAAACATTACTTGAAATACAACTCATACAACTTTATTTGTTTAGTTGTATGAGACAAACACACAGTTGCACAGAATACCTGCACTCTACTTACTGCCTGCAGCTAGTTTCTCTATGGTTGGCTTCCTGCTTGTCCGTCCCTCAGTACCCTAGCTGCACCTACCCCCCTCCCCCTGCCCCCAGTTTGGGAACCAAATTGTCTAAACCTTCACAAAAAAAATCTAAGTTTCATGCACTGCTCAGTACATTAGCTTGAGGATGAAAAGTAACTGCTCTATACAAGCTACTGTTCTTGATGACAACATAACACTATTTCTGGTGGTTTGGGGTCAGGTTAGCTGTACTATGTGATTCACATTTCTTTGGCCATGGACCAAAAACAGTATGCATCATAAAACATAGGACATGATAAAACATTACTCTATATCCCTAACTAACAGTTATAGAAGTTTATTACCCTGGAACAGTAGGAGTAGGAGAACACATCACAGTAATCTTAGTATATCAGAGACTAATTTTATGAATATTGTATTTCTCTATGAACATTAATTTAAAGGAAACCAGCTGAAAAGTAGAAATTTGAGACATAATGCTATGGTATTGAGACTTGTAAATAAAATAGATTAAAATATATGTTTTTTAAAACATATTTGACTAAGTTACATAATTGCTCATAACTTAAACGCAGTGAAAAAAACCAAAAACTTACCTGTAATGAGCAATTTAAGAATATAATCCGGCAGCTCTCCACACTTCCTGGTTCATGGTCTGCAGAAATCGGCAACACGTCACAGGAAGCTTAGATTTCAGTGACCTGCTTTGAAAATTCCCATAGAAGATCACTGAACGCCCCCAGTGGCCACCCGCGATATTGCACCCCCATGTGTTTCATGTGTTGGCTCCACGAACCAGGAAGTGAGGGGTGCTGAGTGGTAATCTTGTTAAATTGCTCATTACAGGAACGTTTTTCAGTTTTTTTACTGCATTACTCCCTATTATTGGCACTTCTAGTGCCATTCATAAAAACATAGATTTCTAGTGGTAGGTCCGCTTTAAGCCAATGCTTAAAATGTACACCGTGTGACATCAAATATTTATTCTTCTAATCTAAATCAATTAATCAATTAATATTCAGATCTAACATGTACAAAATGTAATTTACCACCATTTCCATTCCACAAATGTAAATATAGGCATTCCTCATTATTTGACAATTATTATAATAATGGAGAATACAACATTGTATGGCGGAATAGGTAAAGGTTATTTAAACCTCCAGTGTTGAGGGTCTGGTGTTGTCTTTGCTAATGACATGTGCGGGATCATCAGGAGAAGATAAAACATGTTCTCTAAGGCGCTTAGAAGGAAGGCTGCTGATGCATGTCAGTTTGGCAAGGTATTTAGAAAGAGTGCCAAATTATTTGAAATGAATCATTCTACTGTAAGGAAATAATCCACAAGTATGGATTTCAAACTGCTGAGGCAAGCCTTGCATATTCAGCCCAAGAGTTGTCTATTTGATGCTCAACAAGAAGTCTCAAAGCATTTTAAAATATCATGGGATCTGCTGGTAACTCTCTGTAACATTTTGTGTCCAGGTGTATCTACATTCAGAAAGAGATTTAACTGATGAAACCAATGAAAGCTTTTGCCATTTAAACCAATTGGTGTATGGGGGCCCTTAGTATGGATAGAGGCAGTGATCAGAGTTTGAGCTCAATTACTATTGGAGCTCAAATTTGAAGGCTATTATACATAAATAGGATGCATATAAGCAATATAGATGGTCAATGAGATGCAACCATTTCACGTTACTTATGTTAAATTATTTGCACTTCACTGGTCATCTCTATGGTGTCCATTGACAGAGTGTTCCAGTTTCTAAATACATGTAAGATGTAAAATCACGTCACTTCATATAAACAAGGCTTGTACAGTGCTGTTCTCTTTCAGTACCCCCATCTCCTCTCTACACTGCAAAACCAAATTTGATTGGGAAACCCAATTCAATTTAACTTAAAAATAGACCAGAAGGTTTTAACATTGTTCAGAAAGCTTCAACCACCAACTTTTGTTCTGTTCTTTTGTTTCTACATAGCATTAGCGGCAAATCTAAAGAACAGGCTGCTTTAATATTGCAGCACTCTGCATGATATCAGCTTTGTCCATTCTGCCTTTACAATGAACTGAGCAACAAATGAGTGGAACTGGGCTTTAATTTTATGTAACAGTACTTTTTTAATGAACTTGTTTTCCATTGCCATGTTGCCACTAAGCATTGTGTAGAACCTGCTGTACCTTTCACCAATCTGTGATCAGAGGAAAGATAATTCACCGGACTTGATTGGCCAAGCTAAGATTTTTGCTTGTATAAGTGTTTATTTATTGAAATGAAGTGTTAGGAACGAAGAGTATTTGTAATGTAGACCACATTGATTTATGAATGTTTCCATTTCATGACAGATGTATATGCAGATGTATAGCTGTGGTAAGGCCATTGTGCCCCTTGGTTAAATATTGCATATGATTATTTATAGTCAGTAGATGTATAGATTTCTTTTCATATGTTTACTTTGCCAAAGATAAATACTTTAATTTAAAAAGCCTGTTGTTTGATCGCTTGCTTAACAAGACATAGTGTGTTTGTTGAGCGGTCATGGTTCTAAGGTGATTGGCCAGTGAAACACATTTCTAACCCACATTATGCAAGGCATATATGGTTTGATTTTAGCATTTGATCGACTTGAAACAAACTTATATATCATATACTGCACACATGGTTCGATCTGTGAAAATTGTTCGATAACGATCAAAACATCGGACATTGGAACATTTTTGTTGATTTTACAGTGATCGAATTAAAATCGTAGAATTTGTTTGTTGGTCGGGTGCATTGTATTCGATGAACATTTATATATGATTCTTTCCTGTGTTTTGTGATCGAAACTAAAATTGACGATTTTAGTCGTATTATGATTGAACCTTCCATGTGGTATTACTTTAAGTTTGATTACGATTGATGAAAAGATCAAGATCTAAAATCGAATTGAGTATTGATCGTGCTAAAATCGAACCGTGTATGCCAAGCTTAAGTCTTTCCTAAAGCTCCCTCTTCTCTCTCTTGCTTTGCAAAGATACAAATCAATGAAAGTGTTGTTAATGAATGTTTAATAATATTTTAATTTATATCAAACAAGATCACAACCCACCAATATATATAACAATAAATAAACAGTATACTGACTGCAGATGCAATTGAAAACATCCCATGGACATGTAAATGGTAAAGGAATTGTTGTGCAGGAAATTATGAAAATGATACAAGCCTACATGTATGCATACATGTGTTTCAATCTATTCTCTCTGAAAAAGTCTTAAATTATGCACTTTTAATAAAAAGTGTAGTATGAAGAATACAAATTGTTAACAGGAGAGAACTTTGGTAGAATGTTTTGTCCAAACCCAAGAAGACTACAGAAACCACATAAGAATGGCACAAATGTCCTATTTAGCCACACTAGGCACTAAAGTAAAGCACTAGGGATCATTATCTCAGACACAAAGGTGACCACTGAGACTTCAAAGATAAGTACATAATGTACATAAAGGTTCGAGGGAGGTATGGAAAGTGTACAATATGTATTTTTTTTACTAAACATTCCATAAAGTATGTGTGAATCAGATTCAGTAGACCTTGTTTTATTCTCCATGGTAGATACAGTATTTTTTGAGTTGAGGTCTGCAGTGACGCCCTTGACTCTCTTGAGAGATACAAAAGAAGCAACTGACATCACCTCCACTGGAGATCTGAAAGCCCCCCACAAGGTCAAAATTTCATATGGAAAATGTCATCCAGGCTTTAACTAGTGCTAGGCTTTCAAAGTATGTGATCATTTTCCTCCCTTTATACAGTATATTTGAAGTTTGCATTGAACTGTACCGGTGTGCATTAAACTGTTCTCTATTAGTTAGCATTCATTTTTTATTATTATGATCTTTTATTTATATAGCGCCAACATATTACGCAGCACTGTACAATGAATTAGAAACAGAATAAAGGGCAGGGTACACACTCTCTGCGTATTCAAATATCTTCTATACACTGAGTCTGTGGCCGTAATAACACACCAATGAAACTACCAAAACATCCAGGTGCAGGAGCTCTTTCAAATTACCCGTCTCACAGGTAACTTCCAGCATGTATCCAACACATAAAAGAGTTCCACACACCAGATAAGATCTTCAAACGCAGTTGATTTAATCCAAAAAGACAGGTTCATCACATAAATGTGCAATAGTACATCCTAACATCCTTCACCAGAGGAGTTGAGATGCAACACAAGATAATACACAGGTACAGGTTATGACACAGGAGGAGTAAAGATAGCCATGGATGCTTTGATCTGTGAGTGATCTTGTGGCCAATCGACCAGCGTCCCTATTAAAAGTAATGTCAGGCACACAAAGGGTGTGCTAAGATCCTCTGAGCGATCAGTTGCAGCATGACGTCATCACACTTCACACTGCAATCGGCTGCTAGAGAATCAGACGGGGATTGTATGGCTCCCTTAAATGACCCTGCCGATCGGGCTTACAATCTAATGGGGTTGGGGAACAGACTATACATAGGGTTGGGGAACAGACTATACAAAAAGTATTTGCCTGTATGTGATCCTTATCAAGCTAAGGTAAAGAAGAATTTACTTTAACAGTCAGTATCTAAAAGAGCATTTACTCGACCCCCATCAATGACCTAATGACACAAGCCTTATGAATGAATGACAATGCGCTGTTGAACCTACAAAATTTTGCATTGGCATTTTGCATATGTATTTCCATAAGACTCAGGGATCTGAGGCACCAGGTAAGAGCAGGGAGAATAATGTAAATTATGTGATAACTGTAAGTTGCATAACATAAGGTTCACATACCATGAAGTATGTACAATATATACATCACAGGCAGCAATAAAACAGCTTGCTCATTTCTCCATTTTTTCTGCTTCCAATAGACCCTTTCATGATCTCACTGTTCACTCACTGCTAAATACAAGCATGCTCACACTTTTTTGGCTAGTGAGCTACTTTTAAAGTGATCTACAATTAAAAAAAATGTGCAAAAAAACCCATGCGGTTAATGGTGTTGATACAGCTTGAATTTGGTAATATGAAACATGTTAATAAAGATGATTAAAATGGTAAAAGCATTCTGTTAATAGTCGGTTGTCCTAATAAAGACAAGCAAAGAAAAAAGCATTCAGTTAATTATGACAGCAAAACAAACAAAAAAAAAACAACAACAGAGCTGCACTGCAATCTACCCCCAGTCCCTCTGAGATCGATTGATTGATCGTGTTCAACCATATCGGCACCTCTGGCCTAATATTTACCAATGCTTAACATGTACCACATAATCAATGAAGACATTTTTGCCATGCTATTCTAAATTTAAAGGGGAGTTGAAACCCTTTTTGGAGTGATATCAGAAATTACTCAAAGGCATTCCACAAGATTTTTTAGTAAGTCATAGGTATTTTTTTGCCCAAGCGCTAATTATGGATGAGAAGGCTTGCCTCAAAAACTTAATTAGTTGATCCCAAAAGTGTTTGATGGGGTAAGGTCAGGGAAGGCCAATCAAGTTATTCTGCATCAAACTCACTCAGCCATGACTTTTTAAACTTTGCTTTGTTCACTTGGCCACTAAAGTGTTCCAACAGCGTTGGAAACAAAGAATTGTCCAGAACGCACTGCATAATTAAAATGAAGGTATACATTCTGTATAATCAGCGTAAAGACCTAGAAAACAATCCCATTATGTTATTTCTCTTCCATCAAACTTGTTGGAACAAAGCAGTCAGGCAAGTATGGCATTAATCCCACACTCTTCCAGCAGATTGCTAGACCTTGATTTGTTATGCCACACACTAGATGCCTTTAGATTGTTGACATACTTTACACCCTTCCATCTGATGCTTGGTATTGAGCTTGCTGATATAGGTTTGATGTAAGCACTACTGTATGTAGTCTGTCACTTTGTAGGTAACCTTCTGTTGATCCTAAATGCTACACAATACGACACTTCCCATAGACGCTTTAGTTCATCAACATGGAGTAAAAGGACAGTTCTGTTAAAAGCTGGGCATAGACGTTTTAGACGGTGATCAATATTTTATTAGATCGTGCCATGCGATTCCAATTACAGAATCTATCACACACTGCACCATATGACGTCTTCGATTCCTGGTCGACATCCTAAGGTCTCATAGGGGGACTACTGTGGTGCTATATGAATAACACAAAACAGTTTACTGGAATTACCTTCAACAGCCAACTGGTTTCTACATATATTTGAAATAAAAACAAAGTTCTGCAGCTTTCTTTATACTGGTTTGCATATTAACCAAGTTGTGTGCCTGTATACAGGTCGTAAAAATGATATCTTATCTTAATCTTTATTAATGGGAGCACTTAATTTTAGTGTCCTCTTTTAAAACAACATTTGTATGCATCATCTAATTAAAATAATGTATGAGAATTAAAATCTAATATTTAATACAATTTACTAGAAAACAAATCATAACAAATGGCTTTCATCTGATACAGAATGCATTCCAAAAATGGGGTAGTCATGGTTTGCCAAGTTCAGTTAAGCACACTATTAAGGGTTGATGATTTATTCGCCCAGTAAGAGATAAATTTAGGGCTCCATGTTACAGCACTTTCCATACATTTAAAAATCAATGTAGAGACAGTATTTATAAACTAGCAGCTATAGAATTTGAAATTCCATCATACATTAGTGTCTTGAGCAATGGAACTTTTAAGGATGAATATAAACTATAAAACAACAGAATTACAAACTATAAAAAAACAGAATAGTGTTTTAATTTTTAAAATAAGTAAAAAATAAGTAAAAGAAATTACCATATATACTTGAGTATAAGCAGAGGTACCTAATTTAAGGAAACAAATCAGGAAAAACTGAATGACCCCAGTATAAGGGGGGGGGGGGGGGGGG